>CM069860.1:164230446-164567946 GCA_036172795.1 Pelodytes ibericus | reverse complement strand
TATAAAAGCTGTGAATTTATAACATTCTGTAAGTTAAGTAACTGTGAGAAAAAAATTCTGGAAAAATGTCTGAAAATTCATTATGCAATGCAATTTTCAGGTGAAACTCCTCAGATCTTCCAACTTATTACGAGGACAAGAAGTTTTGATATCACTGCAAAAAAGACTTAAAGCTTATTCAGTGGTGGAGCTCAATCAGAATAACAAAGCACTCCATATATGTCTTGTTAGTCAATGAAATGATTTGTAATCCTAAAGGCAGTCAGAGATTGAGTGAATAACATATCATAGCAAAACCATTGAAATTTCTAGATTTCTGATTTTATGACCTGACATTTATTCCAGTTCCGTGAGGTTTTTTTTCATACTTGTAATTCAATCGCTAACTTTCTTGTTTATTTATTCAATGTTGACTTACATAGTCATATATTATTTATTGTTGTATAATGTGAAAAATACATTCTTTCGGATGTCACTTGACAAATTCTGAGATTTCTATAGCATAAAATGTAATAAAAATTATGTTCACCTACTAATGACAGTGCAGAGTATATATCTAATATAGGGGGTATTTATACAATTGACCATAAAGAAAATAAATAGCATTTTGTACTTAATAAAATGCAATTTTTATTGTACAAATATAACTATAGAAATTGTACTAAAGAACAGTGCTATACTATATTTATTGTAATTGTATAAAATATTAACTTCAAAAATTCAAGTAATCATTACTATTAATGTTATATCATGTTAGTAGGTCTGTCATTAGCTTTTATTCCATATACATGTTATGTGTAACCCTGTTGAATACACGCTTTATAAATAATATATAGTAATATTTCCATTTTATTAAAATATTCACTACATAGATGCATCCTGCTGACTTTTGTGCACTTTATAGTCCTCCAAAGTCAGATTAAGCCACATATGCCCATGACAATTCCCTGTAAAGTGTATGAATCAAAATATATCTAAAGGTATTTACTAGATAGAGATGTTCAGTTGTGTTATAGACCAGAAATTGACATCTGATGAAATTATGTTTCATCAGGAATGTATGTTTTTCAGAGTGTGTATCATTTTTATCATAATTTGAAAAAGCTTTTTAAAAGCCACATTCAAAATTATTTGATCCGAAGTAAATATCAATTATTTTATTTTGCCTAAAAAATGTCTACTGTCTATGGGTTTGCAGCATACTATACCGCTTAACTGTGGAGTAAAGACATTATGCTGTAATGGTTTATTACTAACTAAAATACATTATACTGTAATGGTTTATTACTAACTAAAAGTGATAGATCAATGGCATCAAATAATAGGAATATTTTTTTAAGCTTGTTCCTTGTAAATCTAAATCCAGCTGCGGTGAAAAGCTCTAGCCTGTACTGCTGGTACATCAATATCATCTGCTCCAGATGTGCAACTCCCAAAGTTATTATAGTTATGCTTAAATCACTACACACTAATCTCGTGATTGAACCTATAAGGAGATATACATTCCTATCACTGTAGCACTCAAACAGATTTAAACATATTTTTCAACATTTCTGTGTACATAGGTGTACAGTAGTATGCAAGATAGTCATGTCCTACAAGTAACTTACTACATTAATATCTTACATGAATGTTGCATATCTACCATGGGAAGTAGATCCCAGGACAGTTGGTGGATGTAACGTAGTCCAGGAAGTGGTGAAGATAACTCTGTTGGAGATGAAGAGCAATGCATTGTTCATGTTGAGTGTCTACAGCTGGGACCAGGATATTTCACATTAACATTATCATTGCGCTTCATGCAGGAAAGAGGAAATTGCATTAAATAGGGAATGGAATTCCCAAGGTAAGCCCATAGCAGTAATTCAAAAAAAGCAAGTCTGTCTCCAAAAATAAAAATATATCAAATGTATTATTATTAATGAGCT
This sequence comes from Pelodytes ibericus, assembly GCA_036172795.1. NCBI lineage: Eukaryota > Metazoa > Chordata > Amphibia > Anura > Pelodytidae > Pelodytes > Pelodytes ibericus. The sequence goes on along the minus strand of CM069860.1, from coordinate 164,566,018 downwards.
AAAAAATGGAATATAAATGGAATAAAAACACACAGTAAAGCCACAAGCATAGGTGCTGAATTATAAAAAAAAAAAAGAGCAAACCCCAAGATCAGTGTGAACCAGTGAAAAATAACGTAATGTAAAAAAAGTATATAAGAATACATTTTTAGTGACAGGCCAAACCGAAAAATATAAATAGTATTACAACATGCAGCTCACTTCCAGATGGAAAAAATACCTCAATTTCCACTAAGAAGGGATAAATAAAATGTGTAGGTGGAGCGCAATAGAATAATATAATTAATCTTTGTGCCCAAAAATAGACAAAAATTAATTCTTAGAACATACTTATAGCTTGAAAGAGGATGAGGTAAGTTTGATTGAAGATCTCAGATGTATGTGTGTCATACATCTGAGATCTTCAATCAAACTTACCTCATTACCACATTTTATTTAAAAAAGCTTATAGATACGCACTCATGCAAATTAATTTCAAAAAAAACTAAAATTACAAAAATGTATATCATATTGTTGAGGTTGAGAATTCACCATATATCATTAAGTAGTATTAGAACAACTGCACATCAAAAAGTGGATCCGTTATTAAGTTGTCAGCAAGGTATGCACATATCAGCCATAACATTATGACCACTGACAGATGGCAAGCCGACAGAGGCAGTGTGATACTTTGGGCAATGTTCTACTGGGAAACCTTGGGTCCTGCCATTCATTTGGATGTTACTTTGACACGTGCTACCTACCTAAGCACTGTTGCAGATCATATACACCCTTTCATGTATACATCAAAAGAAGCATTGACCTCTTTAAGCAGGATAATGCGCCCTTCCACAAATCAAGAATGGTTTGAGGAACACAACAATGAGTTCATGGTGTTGACTTGGCCTCCAAATTCCCCAGATATCAATCCAACCGAGCATCTGTGGGATGTGCTGGACAAATAAGTCCGATCCATGGAGACCCCACCTCACAACTTACAGGAATTGAAGAATCTGTTGCTTATGTCCTGGTGCCATAAACCACAGCACACCTTCAGAGGTCTAGTGGAGTTCATGCCTTGACGGGTGGACCTACACAACATTAGGCATGTGGTCATTATGGCTGGATAACAGAATAAACGTATTAAGCTAGGTGGAAACATTAAACTCCAAAGTTATATCTAACAATGTATATGTATATATTTATAATTCTCTGTAGAAACATCTAAACTTTTAACAGAGACTTAGTAAGACTTAGCACAAAAAGCCAAGACCACGTTATGTATAGAAAAACTGATTAGATGTATCATGAGAATCAAAATGGTATTTAGGTCAGAAGGCATTTTGGTTTTTAATTAAAAAATCCACCTAGTCCCTGCTAAACTCAAGAAAGCCAGAATATCAGGCAAATATGTGCACATTTATTTGTATGTTTGACTTATGTATGTATAAATATGTATAAATATATCACACACCTATTTACATTTGTTAATACAGAACTACAGTTGTATTGATACACAGACATTCAGATGTACTGCAGTTTTGGACTACAACCCTTAGATACTTAGAATTGATTTCTACATGTTAAATCCTGCAGTGTGCTCTTTGCCCACTCTCTCTAGAGCTAACATTCTCTGAACAGGTACAGTTCTATACACACACCCATACAGCTTCGACATGTGCAGCCACGTGCAACATTCCATATCTGTGCAGTTCTAGCTAGTCTTCACATAGCTAATACATTTGTTACATGAACTACAGGTGTGTGTGGTGCAATTTAACATGACACCAATGGTATGCAAGTATTTTAAAAACACTTACCTTTTCTTCACCACCTCCTCAGACCAATTATTCTCACCACCTGCATTGATTGCATCCAAGACCAACTGCCACAGCTCATTCCTCCTCATTTGGCTTGTTCTCTTGGCTGCTGCCCTTATCAAACCAACCTGTTTCTCTGATGCTGAAAACATCTGCTCATACCATTTCTTTAAGCTGAACCTATTTCCTATGAAAGGTATGTTATATTTCAGTTGAATTTTGCAATGTGCAAAACCTCCCATAGGATATAATGGGGTGTTGGAGGCTACCACTTTGTTCTGATGAATTTAGACCATATGATTTTGGAGTCCGAACATATCGGTGTAAGATTGTCTGTTATTTCCAAATTGCGGCAATATTTGGAGGCATGGGAGTGCTACCCGAGTAGCCCGATGTTTGGGTGTTTTCTTAAAACCAAAATGCTCCCAATCCAAACCAGAGTTCGGGCACCTAATTCTGCCCTGTACATCATAGCTACCTGAATTGACCCTTATATTTCCCATTAACTGTATTTGTTTCTTTTTTTATAATAATAATAATAACAACAACACATTTATAATAATAACAACACAAAATACTATTAAATGCCTTATATTCTGTGTATACTGCTGGAACAAATCAAATATAATGTTACATTAGGCCTAAAAACCACAAAAGAGGAAAAGACTTATTCAGTACAACCAATTCTTGCAGCTTTCATGGAATTTGAGATTGTGTGGTTCTGCTTATACAAGAATAGGCTGATTTGTCTTAGGTTATTACTGTCTATTACTGCTGGAAGTTTCAGAGAAAGGTGGGAAGCGGCAGATCCTGGCAATCTGCCTAAAGAGAAATCAATGAAACAAATTAATCCTTTGCAGGCTGCAATGACACAGTAATCCATCATTCCAAGCTGCTTTTATACACCAAATCAGAGACCAGAGGAAAACACCCTGGGGGCCATAACAGACAACAACTTACACTAACACTGGGAAAATACTAGGGAATCAGTTTATTTAAAGAGGATAGATTTCAGCTGATTGCTTATCTCGTCAAATAAAGATTTTACTTCCATCACAGGGTCTACCCTTGGGTGAAGGTGTAGAAATTTCACAGGTCTTTCGGGACTGTGCTAATTTTTAGTTGTATGAAGTGACTTTACAATCTCCTAAAAAAATAAAAAATATAGAAAGGTAATTCTAAACATAATAGTATAAAACTTGGTTTAACAAATGTTTGAAAAGTTTGACTTTTTTTTTTTTTTTAATAAACTTTTATGCATGGAAATGGAAAGAGCCCACAGGTGCATCTTACACATGCTGCAGAGATGTACATAAATATACATTTGCAATGTGTGTAAAGAGTGATTACTTACTCAGTAATCATTGCAATAATGATCTGACCATATAGCTAACACTGAACTAATAGTGGTGGATACAGGGAGTGGGTCTGTCCATATTGCATGATAAATAAGGATGATACTTATACATTCCATAATACATCCCTGCCCCTAGGGGAACCACTGCTTCTACACCTAGAGCCTTAGCACAAGCTTATTTAGTATTGTGTGATTTTTACAGTGTGGCCTAACTGCAATTTTCTGGTAACCCAAGCAGATGTAGATTAATAAAAATATGTTTTTGACTTCAGTAATGCAGGCTTGCCATTAAAAATCATTGAACCCAGAACTAGGTGGATGTCCTAGAACCCCTTTCTCTTTCACCGTCACGCCACCAGCTTTCCTACATCCATCATTCTATCATAAGCCCCCTTCTTCATTACTCCCCATCAGTAATGGGTAGACAGGAGAGGTGCTTATAATGCTAATACAGTCATGGTTGAGCATCATGACAAATACAGTCCACAGGAGCAGTACTGATATAACACTACAACCACAATAGCATGAATGACACATCACCCATCCCTAGAGAAGAGATATGGCACTCCAAAAAATGGTGAGTACAGTACACAGCCAAATCAATGAACTCATTTTTTATCTTAGGAGAGAATAATGGGAACTGAATTCCAACATTATATGTAAGCCTGATGTCTCTGTAACCCTCACTCAACAGGATCATATCAAGTAAAAAAATAAAATAGCCCCTGTCTTTCAGGCCATTTACTGGAGTACTGCCTGTATCCCCCTGATGGTTGGTAATTGGCATCACATAATGTGTATTGTAATATTTACAGATGTTTTTTTCTATTATCCTGGTGATGAGTTTTTGATATTTTAGGAGGCAACCAACAAATGCTTGTGTTTTTATTTGAATACCTTCCTTACATGATAAAAATAGTTTGCACCTTTGATTTATTTTACTTTCAGCCATTAATCAAACAAAATGTGGAAGAGAGAAATGAAGATCATTTATCATGCAAGGCACTGTATATAGCAATAATGGGAAACAGCTTTCTTTTTTGGTCTGTGTTCTAATTTCACTCTAGTATGCAACATAGCATTTATGATAATATTTCAGTGCTATTCATTTTATATGTTTTATAAACCCCTTCAGATGTTGTTTTACATACTATGGAACATAGAGGGAAAATAACATTAATAGGCTAGTGTTTAGTGTTGGAATTATACATTATTCGTGTAGGGGTCTATTCAGTAAAAGGTGAGTAGTCCTTGCACAATGTATAGCTAAATTGGTGAGCTGAAATGTTCATCTCAATTCACCCTCAACTCATATTTTAGTGAATACCCCTCTAATCTGGGGAGGCTATTCACTAAAAGGGGAGTAGCAGGGCAGTTGAAATGAGGTGAGATTACCATTTCAGCTCATCAATTTTAGCTTTACATAGTGCAGGGACAAACCTGGTAAGTTCGCTTAGTGTGGGAAATTCAGTGGCATTGTAATGAACAAACTGGCTGTGGCATATTAATGGGAAAACTGGCATATTAATGGGAAAACTGGCATATTAATGTGGTAAGTCTTGGATGTGCAATGCGGGTAATGGGGCATGTCCTGGGTGGCAGCAGCAAATCCTCGATGTGCAATACGGGTGATGGGGCATGTCCTGGGTGGCAGCAGCAAATCCTCGATGTGCAATACGGGTGATGGGGCATGTCCTGGGGTGCATTTAAATCAGTGGCATGACATACAAAGACCTGATAAAATGACTTTGGGAGGGTAGGGGGCGAGAGGGAGATATGGGGGGGGCAGATTTTTTTTTCAGTAAGTGGTCCTGACATTTCGCATGGTGGCCCTGGCTGTGGGTGCAATATAAGTCCATGGCAAGTGCTGTGAGTACTGTATGGTGCTGTGTTAAGTCCTTTCAGTGCAATGTGGGTGCAGAAGAAGAGAATCAAAACAAATAATTCCATTGTTCAAATACATTTTTATTTGATATAAAAATAGTTGAATGTGATTTGAAAATAGTTGCACATAATACTAAAACGTTTATATTTACATTGGGTTGAGGGGTCCACTGCTAAAGACTTTGCCAAGGGACCAATAGAGTCTTAAAGCTGCCCTGTGTGCCATGCACTTTTGTGGTGATGATAAATTATTATGCCTCACTGGTATGCTTACTATACTGATATACACCCGCTCCATCAAGTGTTTAAAGTAGACTATAACGCATATACATAGTAATGCACAAAACAGAATTTATTTTTATTTAAATGTTTTAAAATAGCAGATATCTCAGTTATTGCTCTTTCAACACATCTGTTTAAGAAATTTTCCTAAACAGGGCAACATTATCAAAGATTTGATTAATATTAATGGTTGCAGTGATGGTTTATTTGTATCCGTTATATCTATGATGCCTTGAAATGTTTAACTCTGACAGCAAGTATTCAGCTAGTAATTGAACTAATGGTTGCCTGTTTGGTAGGTGGCACTTTATTTAATTATTGCGTACATTACTTAACGTGGATCAGTCTGATACTGTCATCTTCCCAAACTCTTAACTTACTTGGGCATAGTTAATCCTTCCAATTCATTTATTCTGCTACATTATTCAAAGCTAGAATGTCATGGTGCTATAGAATGGAAGCACAGGTAACTGAATAATTATACATTGTACCTAGTGTGCATAAGGAGATTGTTCCTTACTATTTTAGTGAGATGTTTCAGGGCAGGTGAGTGAATAATCATGCTCCACTGCAACAAAAGGAACAACAAGCCTTAAATGGACTCTGCCATGTATAACGTGATTAAAAACCTATCTTAGTCCTAATGGAATCTATATATTTGCATAACTCCCAAAATTAACAAGTGTCCAAAGTGAGCCACTTTTATTTTGTGGGAGCAGCTGAAGGTGTGGCTATGGGTGAAGTTTTATCAGAACATTTCTCAATGACTTTATGGCCAGTTGGTATCAATTTATGTAATTAGATAAGTCATTTAGGACAAGAATTCAGTATCTTATTTACACAAATTAATATAAAAACACATTTACTACAGTTTATAACTTTATTGTGTTATTGCTCAGTTGTATAGTTGTACAAGCCAAAAATTCTGTGCAACCTGAAGAGAGAAATGAGGTACTGTCCATCCTAAATAGGGATACTTGGGAGGTTTGCATGTGCAAGCCTTCTGGCTAGCTCAACACTGAAGTCTAGATGGTCCAGGGAAGAGGATGGAATGGCATTTATCTTAAAAAGTACACATCATTTTATCTGCACACTAGGCCAGCTGTATTATAGAGGCAAAAGTGAACCAGTTTTGTGGCTCTTTAAAATAATAAAAAATTGTTAGTGACGAATTGCAGAAGTAACATACTCTGTTCCTGAAATAAAGGTATAGATGGTGAAATTCTGTCATCAAACTAATGGTGATCAAGGGTCATGTGACCACGCTCATGTATACCTCTCTTATGGGGGATAAGCTTTACCCTTTGACAAGTTAATTAGGCAATTCCTGAAGAAACTTACACTCCCCCTATTTTTCACTTCTCTCTCTTCTTTTCTGGCTGGGGTTGTTAGCAGACATGGGTTAGGTTTTATCATGGTGAGATCTGATCATTTTTATAGTTGCCAACATTGGCCATGTTTCCAGGGACACATATTTGTTCCACATGCTGCAGACAGAGCATGCAAAGTGCAGCCCGGCAGTATGTATGATGCATATACGCACAGACACAATCCAATTAATTAGTCATGGTAGGTCCTATGATATCTCCACCATGATTAATTAATTGGATTCTGTCTGTGCGTATATCCATCCTACATACTGCGGGCTGCTCTTTGCATGCTCTTTCTGCAGCATGTGGAACAAATATGTGTCCCCGGAAACATGGCCGATGTTGGCAACTATGCATTTTTACTTATGAGGTTTAGTTGTTATTGTTGTTTAGCTGTTCTTGTTGTTCTAGTTATTTAGATTCTGTGTAATTAGCTAGTAATGTTACTGTTGCTTTGTCTCTGAATAAATGTTTGTTAAACTAGACGGACCAGAGTTTATATGTGTCTGCTTACACATATAACATAATTCATACAGTTTGGTGATACACCACAGCATATACCATGTAGAAATGTTCTATTACATAACATGCACAACAATATACACTAACGGGTTATTCTCAATTAGTTAGTGTGAATATTTCACAGATAATATGTAATTTGGCAGGACATTCTTCTCTACATTTTCTAATTAAACATACATTTCAGGTAATACTAAACATTGGGCAATATTTTAAAACTTGATGCATGCTTAATTATGCATAGATTTTGCATAAACAAATGTTTAAAAAAATAGTTGTTTCCACATGATATCATTGAAGTGACTAGTGATGTTGCATAAATGCACATTGTGCATCCTCGTGCATCTCTATGGAAGTTTCTGATTGCCTCCCAAGAGATGCTGGGAATGCCCATTTTAAGCAGAGGAACTTGGGAACAAGTTTGCAAATGATACTTTTCTGAATAGACTAATCCAAAAACTTGCACAAATTAATGTATCTTTTTTTAGTCATTTAGTAAATTTGATTACATGTGTAGCTTTGATGTGCATCAACTTGTTAAATTATTTGTTTTTGTTTTCAGGCTGGAGTGGTTCTTTAACATATAGCTTCTACAGTTCCCAAATCTGTTGTGCTCCTATTGTCTAACTTCTTGCAGTATTAAGTTATATTTTTAAGGATCTCATTTAAACTACGATGAAGACATTGCAGCAGTTTTCCACATTCTGTGAATTATAACCTCTAAGGAATAAAATTGGAAAAAAAAATGTTTTAAATAATGGATTCTTCTGTAAAAATAGAATGAAGCAAAGTTGCATGCTATAATTTTGAGTGACAACCTGAAATCTAGCAGAGAGAATAAATGGTTCAAGTCTTCACTATAAGAAAAATACTTGTGCAGCACTCTGTACAGTTAGCGATAAAAATAGCAATGCAGGTGAAGGTGAAAAAGCAACTTAACAGATCTAAACAGCAGAGAGGAAATTAATCCGTTATACAGCTTGAAACTACAGCAGGGGAAAGGAAACGATTCATCATTGGTCATTTAATGGGATTTCTGTATGTTGTCTCTGATTTCAGAATAATCCTACTGTATTAACTGATGGACTATTGGAATATTTGACTTTCTTTATTTAATAAAACTGCATATTTATAAGCAAAAATGCAAATGTATATGAGACAGATTAACCATTTTAAATCACAATAGACAGCATGCAATTATTTTATTCCCTTGTGTAGGTGAGACGCAAAGCCAAAAATAAAGCATTGATAATTCCCATGTCCCAGCCCCAGGAGCTATTACCTGACAGCATATAGTAACATTATAATTTAGGCTGAAAAAAGACCTAAGCACATCAAGCTCAACCCTTATTCTTATTATTCCTCCTTTTGATCTAAAAAAAAAAATGCATAAATCCCAAAAAAGTCATTCTTGACTCCACGTGGCAATCAGATTTCTCCTTGGAACAAGAAGCTCTAAAATATTGATGTTTATTCTTTTATTGATAGCCCTGTATGTTCTGCTTTTCTAAAAAAAAAAAATATATATATATATCCAGACCCTTTTGAAGGCATCTATACTATTTGATAGCACCCCCTCTCTTGGCAGTGACTACCATATCTTTAATGTCTTAAAGAATTCTTTCCTTCGTTGTCTATGTCTTGGATTTTCTGATCTCAGGGGATGTCCACTTGTTCTTTGTACATTTCTGTTAGTGAACAGGACACTGGAGAGTTCTTTATGTTGGCCCTGCACAAATTTATATAACCTTATCATATCCACTCTAAAACACCATTTTTCTAGTAAAGACTAGAAAAAAACGACTTTTTTAGTATCTCTTTATAACTAAGATCTTCCAATTCCCTTATTAATTTTGTAGCTCTCCTTTGCAGTTTTTCTAGATTTATAATATGGTTTTTAAGGACTGGTGGCCAAAATTGTACCACATATTCAAGGTGAGGTCTTACCATTGACTTGTAAAGAGATAAGAATATCCTTCCTCAAGTGAATCAATACCCCATATAAACATGCCAATATCTTATTGGCCCTTGCAGCTACTGACTGGCATTGCACACTGTTACCAAGTCTGCTGTCTACAATAATTCCTAAATCTTTCTCCCATAATGCATAACTTTACACATGTCTACATTGAACCTCTTTTGCCACTTACGTGCCCAGTCTGCCACTTTGGGTAAATGTTCCTGCAAAGAAGATACATTAAGGTTAGAATGTATTACATTACCTAATTTAGTGTAATTGGCAAACACTGAAACATAGCTCTCAACACAACTTGGGAGATCATTATTAGACACATTAAAAAGAAGAGGACTGAAAACAGATCCCTGAGGTACTCCGCTTAATACCCCGGTCCAGTTTGAGGATTTTCAGCTTTCTAACAACTCTTTGCATTCTAAATTTTAGCCATTATCATTTAGGTTTGCAACTGGCCATTTGAAAAACCCAAAATTCAGCAGTTTTAGCTGAATTTGGTAATTGTAGAAAATGTCCGGCTCACAGCACTGGAGAGTGTAAATGGAGTATGAATCCCACTAGTCGGCTCCGGTGCCTCTACGGGTGCCTGGCTCGCACCTTACGATCAGAAGTCAGGGGAAAATGAAGAGTAGAGCAATGGCACTACAGGAGTCGGTATAGGTGAAGTAAGTGATGTTTATTCAATCCAAAAAAAGGTAAATAGTTGCACAGCAAATAAAGATGGATGAAAGTGAAAAACCGCAGTCACTAAGCTTGACGCGTTTCGCACATATAGCGCTTACTAAGCTTAAACGCGTCAAGCTTCACAGCTGGTACCATTCTAATCATTTTCCATTGAATCTGGAGTATTTATTTGCAAAGCCATTATTTAAAAATACAAATAGAAGGTGGGCGTGTCCTAACCAGAGCCCGAGCTGGACGTGTTTTAGAGGAGCTCCCTGACGGCCTGTGGGGACAAGCTGCATACAGACGACAATACTCAGCACAAATCAGAAGAAATCATCTTACAAGATGTCGCAACACCGACATTCAAGAAAGCAGGAAAAACTGCTAAAGTTTATGACGCCAAAAGAAGCAAAAAAGCCAAATAAGCTTACCGAAGCAGACTTCCAAGATGGCGCCCTGGCGGAACATGAAGAAGAGATCTGCGATGGAGATGATGGAGCCTCCTCAGCTTCCACACCGGGAACGCTGCCTATGGACGAAATTAACACAATGCTCACTACCCTCAGAACACAAATAAAGGGGGATATATCCGACCTTACAACAGAGTTCGCCAGAGAAATCAGGGAGCTAGGCGACAGGACAACGAGAATCGAAACTAAAATGGATGACCTCGTGGAACATCACAATGAATTTTCCGACGACCATAAGAGACTTAAACTGGAGGTCCAAAGTCTCAGGGAGAAAATGTGGGACTTGGAGGACCGCTCCCGACGAAATAATTTGAGACTCAGAGGCATCCCGGAGGAGATACAACCGGCTCATCTGGCAGAATGGACACAGGGCCTATTCTCAGCACTCCTACCAGAGGTTACTGGCACAAATACGCTAATAGACAGAATCCATCGTCTACCAAAGCCGAAAAACCTCCCTACGGAACTACCGAGAGACACCATAATGAGACTGCACTTTTTCCACTTCAAAGAAGCAGTGATGAAGGTCAGTCGAGAAATGAAAGTCCTGCCAGCTCCGTATGATAAAATAAAAATTTTCGCGGATTTATCCCCGAACACGCTGCAACAACGAAGGCTGTTCCAACCCATAACAGCGGCCCTCAGAGAAGCAGATATTAAATACAAATGGGGCTTCCCTGTAAAGATCATAGTTACCAGACAGGGATCCACCACGGTGCTTAGGTCCCCAGAAGAGGGTACCAAATATCTACAACACTGGGCTATTCCAAGCCGAGGAACGTGGGCCCAAGATCAGTCGAAAAGACAGCGGCTGACCAGAGACTGGACCCCTGCCCACAACAACCGCGGACCCAGTCAAAACGGAGTAATCGAATGACTGTTTCACTTACCACGAAGACGGAGAAACGAGTCTCAAAACGCGGAACACAGGAACTAAAGATATTTGTACAGACGCTATGCAGCTTAATTAAACGGTTTGGAGGAGATGTGAGGTTCCTCATCAAGTACGAGATCTTACCTGCGAGACACATACCCATTGACACCCACACGACAGTTCTGGGGAACCCGAAGATCGGATCACTAGACATTTTTGTGTGGAGTGCCTGGAGGAACTTCTACCTTTAACCCCCAACGGAGTGTGTCTAAAACATTGGAGGTGGTAAATGTGTCACAACTTGTTATAGCCTTATGTTGAAGGCACTGAGTTATTTCTGAAAGGTTCTCAATTTGATCGAGTCCACTTAGAGAACTACAAAGTATTTTTTTTATTTTTGTTATGGTGATGTTTTTCACACAAGAGACATATGAGTGTACCAAGAGTTAATTAGTACGTTAAGTTTAAACAGATGAGATTCGCCCTTTCTTTAACGTTCCTCTTATTGATATCTGATTTAGAGGAGCAGTATAGGACGGCCTCCATTATAGCATGTCTTGTATGTACAAGCTCAATTTATTTAATTTTCTTAAGAGAAGCAGATTTGAAGGAAAAAGTTCTTCTGGATTGTAGCCACACACACAAAGAGCTGTCCCTAATAGGCCGTGTGACCTCCACTATTTTCATTGTTGGTATATGCAGAAACAATTGTTTTCTGTGACTAACCGACACCCCCCCACTCATCTGGTGATGAGATTAGTGCCAAACTGCATGTATATGTTGTTTCACCAAGCAATGTTTGCACTAATTATGTTTAAGTGGCCCAAACGTGACCATCTTGTCTTCCAACATCGGACTTTCTTGTTTTGTATTTTCTTAATTCTCTGTAATTTATGCTTTTTCCTTTTTTTCTCTCTTCTCCATATAAGGTCGCGTAAGTTTACAGAGGGTCATGTAAACCTGAGAGTTCATAAGATTAGAACCAATATAGGGTTCAGACTCCCTCTTAGATTGACGAAAGCAAGAATATGGACTACACAGTCAGCCCCCCCAGTATCTAAAATGAACACAAACGTGGTGAGTACATCGGAGTGGGAATGCGTGACGCTGGTAGTGCTGTGCAACATCAAACAGAGAGACAAGATTTAATACAGATGTCTATAAAAGTACTATCTATTAATACAAAGGGGCTTAACACCCCTAACAAACGCAGATTACTTATCCACAAAGCTAAAATCAACAAAGCCCAAATAATCTGTGCCCAAGAAACACATTTCGCAACAAATAAAATACCTAAATTAGTCACTGCACAATATACTGAAGTGTTCCACTCCACATCCATTAAGAAAAAATGTGGGGTGTCCACCTGGTTCCACAATTCACTGTCCTTCACATTAACCAAATATAAGCGAGACACACGGGGCAGATATCTGATTATAGAAGCAAATATTAATAACCTACCATATATAATTGTTAATTTATACGCTCCAAATTCTGACACAGTTTCGTATCTTAAGAAATTTCTCACCCGAAATATTTTAGTTCAAAATGCAGCAACAATTGTATGCGGCGACCTCAATAAGATTGTTGATCCTGCTCTAGATACATCTTCCACCCCAACAACAAAACATCTCCGTACTTTACAATCACAAGGCCGAGCATTCCAGAAAATCCTAACAGACGCTAAATTATATGATGCCTGGAGAATACATAATGGATCCAAAAAAGATTACACGTTTTACTCACATGTTCACTCGACCTATTCGAGAATAGATTTTTTCCTATTAGATAAAATGACTCTTCAACGAGTCACTAGCTGCGAGATTGGGACAATCCAATGGTCTGACCACACTCCAATATGTCTTACAATAGCAGTACAATCCCCTTACAAAGGCCAAGGCTCTTGGCGTCTTAATGAAAGTTTACTTACTAACCCCGCCACCAAACAAAAAATGACAAAAATATTAGAAGAATATTTTGAGTTAAATGACTCACCAGACATTTCAGTAGAGATACTGTGGGAAGCTCACAAGTCGGTCACTAGGGGACACCTCATAGCAGCAACGTCCTACGAAAAGAAAAAAAGAGAACTAAAAATTAAACAGTTATTGTCAGATTTGCAAAAACTAGAGACAATTAATAAAACCAACCCCACAAAAGCAGGAATTTCTAAAATCAAAAGTGTAAAACAGGGGGGCGTGTCCTAGCACGCAACGAGGCTGGACGCATAAAGCAGAGCTCTTGCTGTGACCGGGGAAAAAACTAATGAAAATCACGCAAGATTGAACTTATAAACAGCTAACAACAGAGAGAAAAAATGTCTAACCACAGACAGAAAAGAAACCAAGAAAAAATGATGAAGTTTCTCACTCCCAGAAGTGCTAAACGAAATCAGGACTTACCGGAGACTATGCAAGATGGCGCCCAAATAGAAATGGAGGAGGAAGAAATCTCTGAGGCAGATGACGGCGCATCCAACGCTTCAACACCTATGATGGTTCCTGTGGGGGATATGAAGAAAATGCTGTCAACACTGAGAACGCAAATAAAGGATGATATACAGGCGTTTACACATCTATTCACAGCAGAACTGAAGGAACTAGGTGAACGAACAAACAGAGTGGAGGTGAAAATGGATGACATGGTGATGTCACAGAACTCCATAACGGACCGCCAAAATGAACTGCAGAAAGAGGTAAAATGGATGAGAGACAAAATCGGAGATCTTGAAAATAGATCACGGAGGAATAACCTGAGACTCAGGGGTGTTCCAGAAGACGTGCATCCAACCCGTCTACAAGAGTGGGCAGTAGCTATGTTTTCTACCATGTTACCAGAGGCCCCCACTGCCGATCTACTGATTGATAGGATACACAGGATCCCGAAACCACGCAATCTACCACCAGAATTGCCAAGGGATGTTATCCTAAAGCTACACTACTTCCATGTAAAGGAAAACTTACTGGGAGCCAGTAGGAGATCTGTCTCCCTTCCAGAACCGTTTCACAAAGTGCAGATATTTGCTGACATCTCAGCCTCAACGCTAATGCAGCGGAAAGCACTAAAAACCATCACCTCTGCCCTACGAGATGCCAATATAAAATACAAATGGGGTTTCCCAGTAAAAATCATTCTAACAAGAAACGGAGTGAACACAACAATCTCATCTAAAGAAGAAGGACTACGATACTTGAGGATGTGGGGTATCCCATTCCAGGATATGGAAGAACCGGGACAGAGCAAGAAGCCAAGAATGGAGAAGGAGTGGGCTATGGTCCCCGTGAGTGGAAAGAAAACACCAATCAACATACCATCACCGTTGGAATTGGAAGACTGAGAGATGCAAATGCGGACCCACGAAGAACGCTAATTACTATTGCACTACTGAACAATCTTGAACCAGAGAAAAGGACTCAACCCTTCCAAAGATATGAACATTTATACTAGACGTTGTAAAAGTTTACGAGTTTCAGTTTTTTTTTTTGTATGTATGAGTGGCCCATATACCCCTATATGACTCAGGGAAAATATCTTATTAATAGCTGATAGCTAATACGGATTCATATGATCCTGGTGAAGTTCACAATAAGCTATACCTATCCAAGCACCAATGTTAAGACATACCCCTGGAGCTTGGCAAGCTCAAAAAAAAAAAAAAAAAAAAAATTGTTTTGACACAGTTGAAAATTAAGTTAAGTTCTAATATATTATCATAGCAGAGGACGATTCCCCGGTCCTAGCTAGCTTCTTTAGCAAGAAGTAATGATGCTCATTATGTTTCCTTCTCGTTTACAACCCCCTCGTCTGGAGACGGGGAATGTGCCACTAAAGTTTTCAAACATAATGAAGAATGTTGATATATTGACGGCACATAGGTTGTCTCGCCACAAGATGGCGATTGCATTTTTGTTTCTATGTTTCTCTCTTCTATCTCTCCTAATTTCTTTTTTCCTTATTTCACTCTCCTTGTGTTTTTCCCCCGTTCCAGTAAAGATTCCACAAACACAATACAAGAAATGCGAACCCCAATCAAAAGAAAACCAGACTGACCTAGAATTGGATCGACTGGATGAACCGGTAACAGTACTTCAGGAGAACAGGTTCCAAAGTTATATTTATTCACTTAACATAGCACAAATTCAACAACAAAAACAAAATCAATCAATGAATAATATCGATAGCCATATAGTAAATCCCAATAAGACCCACAAATGAGTATCACCTTTTTATCAATGAATGTAAAGGGGTTAAACACTCCACATAAACGCCGCATATTTTTTAAAGAGGCACAGGCAGTAAAGGCACAAATACTGTGTGCGCAGGAAACACATTTTGCTTTCAATAAAATTCCTCAGGTAACTCCTAAACAATTTCCTATAGTCTATCATGCAGCCAACAAAAAAAAGACAGCAGGAGTATCAATATGGATACATACCTCCCTTGCGACATCGGTGCAAAGTGTAAAGAAAGATCCAAAAGGACGCTTTCTAATTTTGAATATAACTATTAATAATACCCAATACACAATTGTTAACGTGTATGCACCAAACTCAAGCTCGGCTCAGTTTCTGCGAAGCACGGTGGATAAAGCCCTGGATGTAAGGGTGGGATCAGTGATAGTGTGCGGAGACTTTAATACATTAGCAGACTCACAACTGGATACATCTACTAAAATGACTGCTCAACACCTTAAAAATAAGCAATCTCAGAGTAAGATAATGCAGACAACATGTTCAGAAGCCCGAATATATGACGTTTGGCGGTCACTACATGGCTTAGACAGAGATTATTCTTTTTTCTCATCAGTATATTCATCCTATTCTAGATTGGATTATTTTCTAGTGGATAAAGACACCCTACAACGGGTAACAAAATGTTCAATAGGGGATATCCAGTGGTCAGATCACGCACCAATTACTCTCACACTAACTGAACAATTTCCATATAGGGGTAAAGGCTCTTGGAAACTGAACGATTTTGTTCTTTCACAAGAAGCTCACCAGACCCTAACCTCAAAGACTCTTAACGAGTATTTTAAAATAAACGACTCCTCCGATGTTAGCCCAGAAATGATTTGGGAGGCCCATAAGGCGGTTCTGAGAGGCCATTTTATATCACAAGCCTCATATGAAAAAAAAAAGAGAGAGAAAACAATAATAGCGCTTAAAGAAGAACTAAGTATCTTAGAACAGCTAAATAAAAATAAAGTTACACGTCAAAGAACAAAAAAGATTCAATCAATAAACACAGAATTAGGCAACCTACAACTTTATAAAACACAAATGATGCTCAGAAAACTAAAACAAAAATATTACGTCCATGGAAACAGAGCAGGTAAATTACTAGCCAAACGCCTCCGTAAACAAGAGGCAAAATCAGCCATCCCTTTCATATACTCACATACAGGAGAAAAAATACTGAATCCAGCAAACATACCCGACACATTTGCACATTATTACTCCAAATTATATAATCTATCTGAAGACACATCTACAAAGCAACCCACAGTGGAGACCATTGATAAATTCCTCCACAAGCTATCATTACCTACTCTCAGTACACAACAATGCACCACTCTACTAGCACCCATAGCACTTGAAGAGGTAACAAAATGTATAACCCAACTCCCGCTCAATAAAGCACCAGGGCCAGATGGGTTCACCAATTTATATTACAAAAAATTTTCCGAGACGTTAGCGCCATATCTTCTTAAAGTTTTTCATACCTGCAGTACGAAAGGAAAATTCCCCCCTTCCATGCTATCTGCCTTTATATCCACAATTCCCAAACCAGGTAAACCGCCGACATCCTGCCCAAACTTTAGGCCGATATCGTTATTAAACACTGACATGAAAATTTACGCCAAGATACTAGCAAACAGAATTAAAGATATTCTACCTACAATATTACATTATGATCAAGTGGGATTTGTGAGCGGCCGTCAAGCATCAGATAACACAAGGAAAGTGATAAACATGATATCATGGGTACGAAACAAAAATATATGCTATTCAGCCTCTTGGCAAGCCATGGTATACACAAATTTCCCCTTCATAAAAGCATGGGAACAAGATCTGGGAAAGAATCTTACACCCACGGAATGGAATCAAGCTTTCTGGTTCCCCAAGAAACTCTCTCACTGTGCAAACCACTCAGAACTGGCCAAGAAAATATTATACAGATGGTATTTGGTACCTACTAGACTGGCGAAAATGTACCCTTCAGCATCCAATTTTTGTTGGAGAGGATGCAAAACTCCAGGGACCATGATACACACATGGTGGACATGTTCATATTTACAAATACTTTGGAAAAATACTTTTAAAATGATTCAAACAGTTACGAACTATAACATACAACAAAACCCGGAAATTGCTCTATTGCATGTGTTCCCGAATAAAACCCCTTGGCCAACAAGGCTGATTGCAAGCCATATTCTACTAGCAACAAAAACCACTATAGCCAGGAACTGGAAATCGAATAAAATCACAACATCTCAAGAACTATGCAACCTCATCAATTCAAATCTGCATATGGAGAAATTACACTATTATAATACAGGGAATCTTAAAAAATATGAGGACATGATACAACCATGGATACGTTCGATACATGTTTCGAACGAACTGACACAGTTAACCACAAACAAAGTAAAAGAAAAGACACAAAGAATACGTGAACGAGGAACTCTCCATCTCCCAACCTTCCTTAAAAATGTTTTTTATCATCCCACCCACCCCTACTATCCTAATGTCTACTTTTTTTCCCATCTTCTTCTTTTTTCTCTTCTTTTTTGTTTTTTTCTTTGTATGTTTAATATTGTGAAATGAATACAGACATAGTTTTTTGCAGAACTCAAATTATATAGAAGTTTTATTGTGCTGAGCTGTTGCAGTCCTGCAGGATATACTTGTGGATAGACTATTTAGATAAAGTCTGTTATCTATGTATATGTAAAAACCTGAATAAAAACTATTCTTACAAAAAAAAAAAAAAAAGTGTAAAACAGGCCATATCAGTTATTCAATTACACCACACTCAAATACAACTACAAAGATTAAATCAAACTTATTATACACAAGGGAATAAATCTACTAGATTCTTATCAAGAAGCCTAAAAAAATTGGAAGCCAAAAGAGCCATACCGTACCTAATCACACAACAAGGAGTTAAGATCCAGAATCCGGCAGACATACCGGGAGCCTTCGCCTCATATTATTCATCCCTCTATAATTTAAATAAAGACGGAAATACGCCCCAACCAGATGTCACCCAGATAGAGGAATTTTTGAATAAAGTCACATTGCCCTCAGTAGACCAATCAGACTTAGCCAAACTTACAGCGGAAATAAAAGAGGAAGAAGTAATAGATGCAATAAAATTACTTCCCAAGAACAAAGCCCCCGGCCCAGATGGTTTTTCGAATCAATACTACAAGCTATTTCAAAAACAATTGGTGCCACATTTAACCAAGACATTTAATTCTTGCAGTTCTAAAGGATCATTTCCCCCCTCTATGTTGACAGCCCACATCATTACTATCCCCAAACCAGGTAAACCCCCAACACTTTGCCCCAATTTCCGCCCCATCTCCCTTCTCAACACTGACGTAAAATTATATGCCAAAATAATGGCAAACAGAATCACATCAATATTACCCAATCTTATACATTATGATCAAGTAGGATTCATATGAGGAAGACAAGGTACAGATAATACCCGAAAAATAATTGATATCCTTTCCTTAGTTAACTCAAAAAAAATACCCAGTTTACTTCTAGCCATAGATGCGGAAAAGGCGTTTGACCGCCTTCATTGGCTTTACTTAGAAAAGGTACTACATAAATTTAAGTTTCCCCCAGAATATATAAAAGCAATATTTGCTCTATATTCCACCCCATCAGCAATAGTTACGTATGCAGGGTTTCACTCTGACCCTTTCCGCATATCAAATGGCTCTAGACAGGGATGTCCTCTATCCCCCCTTTTATATGTTCTTGCTATAGAACCCCTAGCAGAATTGATCCACAAACAACCCTCAATCACCGGTATTCCATACACGCCACATGACACAGTGAAACTAGGATTATTCGCGGACGATATTCTAATTTCCCTCTCCCACCCTCAACAATCACTCCCACAACTACACACAGTACTAGAGGAATTTGGCAAAGTCTCATACCATAAAGTTAACGTAGCTAAAACGCAGGCCCTACCGATTTGTCTACCCACACAAGTTTTACAACAATTAAAACACGAATATGCTTATGATTGGAGATCAGATGATATTTCTTATCTAGGAGTACATATCACAAAGAATACTGCCCACCTCATCAAGGACAATCTTGTTAAATTATGGAAAAAAATTAAACAAGAATTGAATGAATGGTCGTCCTTGTTTTTGACGTGGCTAGGCAGAATAGCGACAATAAAAATGTCTGTTATGCCAAAATTACTTTATTTATTTAGGGCTTTACCAGTTGCAATACCAAAAAATATTCTGAAAAATATACAAACAGACATTCTAGGATTCATAAATGCCCATAAACCTACTAGAATCGCCAACAAATGGCTAAAGCTACCCCCGAACCAGGGCGGCTTAGGTATCCCCTCAGTGGCGCAGTACTACCAGGCGGCACGCATGGCTCAATCAATGATGGCTCACTGCAGTCCAGGTGTGATAGCGTGGGTGGACGTGGAGGATGTGCAATGTCGCCCATATAGATTAGTTGATATGCTTTGGACACAGTCTATGAGACAGGTGCCCCAGGATCGCCGATTACCAAGTATTGACATAACTCTAAAAACATGGAAATATGGGGGCGTGGCATGGAGCTCAATGCGGACAGACGTGTGAACCAGAGGCTCCCGCTCCCAGTCGCACGACATAGCGCAAATCAAGCTGAAAATCTAATAATAATATGGGGAAACAGTCAAAAAAAATCCCACAGACCCCAGGGAAGACAAAAGGCCACAAATCAGCCGGGCCAGGATCGATGAATTCGTTCTTTTTGCCACTCAACTCGCAACCTGAAGAACAGGCCAAGATGGCGACTGAGGACCAAAGCGCGGGAACTGAACCCCACTCCTCTGAAGAGGAGATCGAGGATGAGGAGAGCACTGTGACCGATGATATCCGACTACAACTAAAGGATATACCAACGAAATCGGACTTCTCAATGTTCACGGCGCAAATCAAAAAAGAACTTACCTCGGTAATCGACCAGGTCAGATCAGCAGTCCGGGATGAACTCTCTGAAATCAAAGAGGATATACAAAACCAAGACGCTAGACTGAGGGCAGTGGAAACAGCACAATCTGAGGCGGAAAACGCCATACAAACGATGCAACGGAAAATGCAAGCACAAAGTAAGCTAACCACTCACCTCTCACTACACATGCTGGATATAGACAACCGAGGGCGCCGCAACAACCTCAGAATAAGAGGCCTACCAGAGGAGGAAGGGACGGAAAATGTGAAATCAAAGGTGGTAGAAATCTTCAACTTCATCCTAATGGCCAATACACTGGACTTAACCAACCTTGATCGTGCCCACCGAGCACTAAGACCCAAAGATTTGACAAACCCGATACCAAGAGACATTATATGTTGCTTACACAGCTTTAATCACAAGGAAGAAATTATGAGGTCGGCAAGAAAAATGGGAGCAGTGAAATACCAAGACACTCAACTGCAGATTCTTCCAGACGTAGCATGGGCTACGCTACAGATGAGAAAACTCCTAGCGCCGCTGACGAACATCCTTAAGCGGGCTGGAGTGCTATATAGCTGGGGTTTTCCACTGGCACTGACGGTGAGACGGGACAATGCTATACACACGGTAAAGACACCAGAGGAAGCTACGAACCTCTGTGAGACCCTACACCTACCCATGCCAGACCTAGATGAATGGAAGAAATTCCTGGAAGGCGATATACAAACCTCAACACTGCTAGCCCAACAATGGATCCCGCGCCCGCAACGCAAAAGAAGGCGAAAGACAAAACAGACGGAACGAGAGGTCGAACAAGAGAATAGATAAATAGCTGACCCGACTGATACCCAGCACAAGGAGAGCTAAATTTAAACTACAATGGCTCACGGACCTCTGCAACCACTCTCACACGGACTTCGAAGAATCCCTGAACACAGACCCCTAGAGACTCCATAAGAAAGCCAAGGTTGAGTAGCACATGAGAAAAGGGAAATAATATGGAATTACAACAAAGAACACAACTTGATAAATGTATGGACTCACCTGGGAACCGAAGATGGACCTAATAGTATGAGGAGTACGCTCCTTGAGAAACTCTTTATATAATAATAGGACTAAAAGGACAAAAATCCATCAAGGCATCGAGCCCGCAAGTATTATGACCACACGATACAACATAATTTACTGTCTACCCGGTGTTTATAACATGATATAAATAAGATCACACACATGGTCAGGTAGACTAGGTAATCAGGAGAGGTACTCTTCAGAGGCCCAGATAAAATATTGCGAAAATGAAGATACCTCAAAGACACAAAACCTTTATTATCAGGCTGAGGCAGCGAGGGGAAGAATACTAACTCACTTACCACATTAACATTTTATAGGACCAAGAGCCTGAAAGTAAATAAAGTCCATAAGCATTGTGTAAAGATTATAATATTAGGGACACTTCGAGAAATGTTGTTAATTCTGACTAACACTCTATATACTCTGAGGCGTGTTGACTAAGAGAGATTGCAGAGGCAGGGGGTCACACTGGTTACTCATATGAAAGTTGTTTAAAGTTATCTTACATGTATATTTGGTTTGTAAAAGTATCAATCTGCCTAGTAAAAATGTTCACTTGAGCACATTCAAGTGAGCGACTGGGAGAGAAAAGTTGGGAACTTCTCCCTGGTTTGTAATGTCAAAGTTGCGTTTTGACTTTGCCGTCACGGCACCCCAGCGGGAGCATGGCTTGTTCTTTGGAAATGTGGAAGGAGGTACCATATGTGTCCCTCAATCCAGTAGTTCCACCATGCATACCCGCCCCACTTACCCGCATAGGTCTGTTTTCCCCACAGCCCTGGGTACTTCTCTTCTGTCTGTATACTGTAATCTGCTAACTGTTGTTTCCCCCCCCCGGTACTGCTATTCCCCTTTCCCACAACCCACCGAGGCCCACCGGTAAACTCATACTCATTGAACCCTTCACACCTGAACCAAATGGCTAATATGAAAGATATACATACAAAAAATAAAAAAGATTTTCACCTTAAAATCACTAGCATTAATGCAAAGGGGTTGAATACACCCACTAAACGTCACAGAATGTTTAGAGAACTCAAAGCTCAAAAATCTAATGTGGCCCTAGTTCAAGAAACACACTTCCAAAGAGGCAAAGCTCCCAAACATTTTGACCCCTTATTCACCACGGCTTTCCACTCACTCTCACCGTTCCAAAAAACCAAAGGAGTGGCAATCTATATTTCCAGAAATATACCCTACACGGTCAAAGACACATGGACTGACAGTGAGGGGAGAGCCGTCTTTGTGAAAGGAACATTAGGTCTAGATACGATAACTTTTGCCTGTCTATATGCCCCGAATACACGACAGCAGCTCTTCATCAATTCAATCCTCCAAGATTTAGAGAAATTCGCTGAGGGCATAGTGATATGCGGGGGAGATTTTAATGTAGTGATGGACCCTCTGGTTGACTCCTCCAGTGGAACATCGACCATTAACAGACACAATACTAAAAAAATCACCAGAAGTCTGACCAAAGCACAATTAGCGGATGGCTGGCACATCCAACACAACACTACTAGAGATTACACATTTTTTTCAGCACCCCATAAAAGATATTCGAGACTAGACCATATTTTTATCTCACATAGACATTTAGGTCTACTACACACAACCTCAATAGGATCTATAACATGGAGCGACCATGCCCCAATACACCTTTCTTTAATTGTACCCTCTCTAACCCCAAAGAAAACACACTGGCGTCTAAATGAGACGCTGCTTAAAGATAAAACTACAATCACTAAACTGACGACAGTTCTGAATGATTATTTTATAGACAATGACACAACAGACACGACACCACCGATATTATGGGAAGCACATAAGGCAGTCATGAGGGGACATCTTATAAATATAGGCTCCCAACTCAAAAAATCTAGGGCAACTAAAATAACGACACTCTTGAAACAAATTTCAGATTTAGAAAACAGTCACAAAAAATCGATATCACCTGAAGAGTTCCAAACCTTGACAAGGCTAAGAGGGGAACTGACGGAAATATGCAATTTTAAACTACAACACTCGATACAAAGACTGCAAAGCAATCTATATGCACAGAGAGATAAGCCGGGAAAGATGCTGGCAAGGGCACTCAAACAAAAGCAAAAGACCACACACATTCCCAAAATAAAAAACAAACACAATGATATGGTACATCATACGGAACATATAGCGGAAGCCTTCCGCCAATATTACACGGATCTATACAACCTCTCAACAAATAGGTCAGAGGAAACAGACCATACACCCCAAAAACAAATAGAGGAATTTCTTACCCGACATATGCCCACCAAATTGAATAAATTATTTGCAGATTCTATAGACAAGCCCATTACAGCTGAAGAAATCAAGACAGCTATTAAGGACTCTCCCGTAGGTAAAAGCCCAGGACCAGACGGATTTACGATTTTATACTACAAGATATTTAATGAAATACTAATCCCACACCTAGGAAAAATGTTTAACTCTTTAGCTGAAGGTTTCACCCTCCCAAAACAATCCCAAGAGGCACATATAACTATCATCCCAAAGGAAGGCAAATACCCAGCGGTCTGCGCAAGTTACAGACCTATCTCCCTTCTAAACGTAGATCTAAAATTATTTGCCAAAATACTGACCCTTCGTCTGGGTGAGGCCCTGCCTGAACTTATACATAGGGATCAGGCAGGCTTCATCCCAGGCAGAGAAGCAAGAGACAACACAACCAAAATTATTGATATAATCCACCAAGTGCAGAAATCTAACACCCCCACACTACTGCTTTCGACAGATGCCGAGAAAGCGTTCGATAGGGTGAACTGGTCATTTTTGAAAGCGGTGCTAACACACATCGGACTGGGAAGCTCGATGCTCGCCTGGATCGCAGCCTTATACCACTCTCCAACAGCCCGCATTAAAGTAAACGGTATTTTGTCCGGACCAGTCACCCTGTCGAACGGCACAAGACAAGGCTGCCCTCTCTCCCCCATGCTATTCGTTCTAGCCCTAGAACCCCTTCTCAACGCCATACGGAAAAACCAAGATATTCAGGGAATACATGTAGGTCCACATCACCACAAAATATCTGCCTACGCTGACGACCTCCTTCTAGTGGTCACCCAACCCCAAACTACCTTGCCAAATATTATGAAGGAGATGGAAGAATATAGTAATCTCTCAAACTTTAAAATAAATATGACCAAGTCAGAAGTACTAAACATTTCACTAAACACACAATTGTCAGAGACCATTAAAGCAACTTACCCATTTAAATGGGCTACATCCCAAATACGCTACCTAGGCATATACCTCGCAGCCAAAACAGAGTCGTTATACGATCTCAATTATGTACCGATTTTTCGTAAACTCAAAAAAGATATAGAGAAGTGGACCACCCAACATTTATCCTGGTTTGGGAGAATAGCGACAGTTAAAATGAACATCTTGCCCAGACTTCTGTATATAATACAGACAATCCCTATATTGGTCCCACCTAATTTTTTTAAGGATATAAAACGAAGAATAGTAAAATTTATATGGAACTCCAGGGCACCGCGGTTGGGATACCAATATCTGATCCGAGATAAAGAAAGAGGGGGACTGGGACTCCCAGATATAGAGACTTACTACAAGGCCACAGCACTGGCAAGAGTGGTGGAATGGACCATACCTACCCCCAAACATTGGATCTCATTGGAACAAAGGGCCCTTAATGTACCGATACCTACGGCTACATGGAGAAACCCGACACATGATATAATCACTGATAAAAATCATCCCACAGTCACACCTACGATTAAAATATGGAAACAAGTAGTGGGATCAACAGATCTGATAAACAAACCGTCACTATTAATGTCCCTTATAGCAAATCAAGATTTCCCACCAGGAATCCCTTGTGAGAGACTGCAATGTCTCTTTGAGGAGGAAGTCAGATACCCCAGATTGGGACACATCATATTAGAAGGTAAAATCAAACCTTTACAAGATATAACTGGCTCTCCATCAAACTCACAACAAAACCACTACTTATATACACAACTCAAACATTTCATAGCCTCACTGCCCAAGAGAGCGGAAGAAAAAGACGCATTAACACCATTTGAGCTGCTGTGTGCAACTAAGGAACAGCCACACAACCTAATCTCCAACATACAAAAAATCCTCCTGAACTTAAAACATATTTCCAAACCATACTTTGTGAGGTGTTGAGAAAGGGACTGTAAAATTATATTCACAGATGCACAATGGAACAAGATAGCCCTACTCACACATAAAGGCTCAATTTCTACTAAGGTGCAGGAAAATGCATATAAAATCTTCACAAGGTGGTACAGGGTACCTTCTTACCTCCACTCACTTTTTCCAGCAGTATCCGACAGATGCTGGAGATGCCTGACCCAAAAGGGAGACTTTCTCCACATCTGGTGGACATGCCCTTTAATACGCCCTTTCTGGAAAGCAGTGGTAGATACCATTAAGCTGGTAGATACACAGGATTTCCCTCTCTCCCCACTAGCTTGTCTCCTACATCATACACCCACACCCCTGGCCAAATACAAAAAAACAATTACCATACATCTACTAAATGCAGCTAAGTTGTTGATACCCTTGAGATGGAAGTCCACCTCCCCACCTACATACAGGGAATGGATTAACCAGGTGGAATGGATTAGAGGAGCCGAAGACCTCCTGCTCACAGCACAAGGTAGAAGCACACAACACACAATGAGGTGGCTACACTGGTTGGAATTTGTTTCAGGGGATGAGGGTCGCTTAGCGATACAGAAATATGATAGTGACAATATAAATAGTGGAGGACCGGGACCAGGATGAAAAGTGAACCAGGGGAATTGATCGGCAAACAACCCCCCCCCCTCCCCCAACATATCCCCCCCCGAATCTCTGTGAATAGTACGGTTTAAAGAAAACATGCATTGAACTTTAATGTATAATGTGAGTTTATTATATGTCGGGTTTATATAAAAGAAATATCATTAATGAAAATAACAGTACAATTGAAACACAATTAAACTCACGATTTCTATGTACGGCGAGGTTCAATACGACATAGACATACGATATATAAGGTGTAATTGAATGTTACTTGAAGGTTATGTTAATATACAAGGAACGGAAAGGGCCTACCCCTCCCCCCCCCCCTTATTTTTTCCTTTGTAAATGTACTGTTTTTTCTATATGTACTGTAAACTCCAAATTTCTTTAATAAAAAAAAAAGATATTACAAAAAAAAACATATATACAAAAAGTGTGCCGGAACTATCCAAATTGTCGGTGGCTACCCCTATAACCAGTATAGAGAGATTAATAACTGATATGAAATTAGACACTTGGCGAAAAAAAGGAATAGTTACTTTGCAAGATCTATACCACCAACGAACCTTGAAATCCTTTACGAATCTCAAGACCCAATATAAATTAAGTGAAAATGAATGGTTCAAGTATCTGCAAGTGCAACAAGCCATATCCTGCACTCCTAACACGCTATCAGTGCCAGGGCATACCCCACACAAACTTATTATGTCATGTTTAAAAATGCTATATTTAAAAAAATCACTCACTTTATGTTACCAGGTATTACATACACCGAGTATGATCGGTTCTTTTCCTTTCGCAATAGCTTGGGAAGAAGAGTTGGGAACCCACTTAACTCCCCTAGAATGGAAACAAGCGATTACCTTCCCGCATAAGATTTCCCATAATGCCAATCATACAGAACTCGCAAAAAAATTGTTGTATAGATGGTATTATGTCCCCACTAAGTTGGCAAAAATATACCCCTCTACCACGAATATGTGCTGGAGAGGCTGTAATTCGCCTGGAACAATGTTACATATTTGGTGGGAGTGTCCAGCGATCTCCAAATATTGGGCCTATATCTATTTGATTATCAACGAGCTGATGCAGAAGCCCCTAGTTCAGTCCCCCAAACTAGCTATTTTACATGTTTTCCCCCTCCTAATAAAATGGCCACAGAAAGTGATATTGGGCCACA
Organism: Pelodytes ibericus; assembly: GCA_036172795.1. Lineage (NCBI taxonomy): Eukaryota > Metazoa > Chordata > Amphibia > Anura > Pelodytidae > Pelodytes > Pelodytes ibericus. The sequence continues at coordinate 164,538,541 of CM069860.1, read as the reverse complement.
TTTTACTGGCTAGTAAAACACTACTTAGCAGGAGATGGAAAGATCCATCAGCTCCGTCTAATGATGAACTTCGAAACTTAATAACATACAATTTACAAATGGAAAAACTACACTATGTCCTTAATAACCGTTTAGAACAATATTTGGAGATCATAAAGGTTTGGGAGGAATGTTTAAACAAATTAAAATAAGAACTGGGATTCACACGAACCCGACTAAATTAGTTGAGAACTATAGGGTGAAACTAGACCAGACCAAGATATGAGATAACCTCAAACAAGTTCTGTAACACACATGGGCTTCTAATCTTACTTGACCTCTTCTATTTATTTGTCTTTATTATTTCCCTCACATACCTGTGTTTCGAGTTTTCTCTCTTTTTTTCTCTCCTTCTCTCTTCTTCTTTTCTTTCTATAATTTTTCTATTTCAATATCAGGAATCTGAAATATATGTTGATCGTATAAATTGATGGTTTCAAATTTTTTATAGCCAAGGATATGTATAGTTTATGTGTTACATTATTGCATATTTGTAACATCCAGTGGTGATTCAATAAAAACCGTTACAAAATGAAAAAAAAAAAAATACAAATAGAAAAATGATAAATCATTCTATTACATTCTTGGAAGATGTTCAAACGCAAAGCGTATTGGGCCTGTTAGTGTACATGAGGTCATAGACTGGAATCATTCAGGCTGTTCATGGTTTTAAAGGACAGCTTGCTTTACAACACTGTGCTGCTCCTTGTGGACCACCATAGTCAGGCTAATTGGTCTAATTGCTTCAGGCAGTTTTTTTTTTTTTGTTATTTTATGCACATTTTCTTGTGGTAATAAAAATGTATACAAACAACGGAATTATCAAAACCAGTTTGGGACATTCGCAAAAATGACACAAACTGGGGATGGGGAAGTGGGATGGGGGGGAGAGCATCACTGTGAGCAAAAGTTACAGATGCAAATTATACAGTAGGTACAAAACAATATAGTGAAGTTCTCCTATCTCAAGTTGTTAGATGTGGGGAGGACAAGCAAGGGAAACCCAAAGGGGGCAGTTGGTGACCCTAGTATCAATAGCTGAAAAATTTCCTAAAAGGTGAGGAAAGCAACCTGCCGCGATATATAAACATGAATGGAATGATCAAAAAGGTAAGGCGTTGTAGCATTTATAAGGTGTGTGTGGGGAGGGTGAAGTAAGATGCAGGCAGAGGTCTTTGTTGGTCTTGAGGCTATGATCTGTATTATTTTATCTATAACTGTGTCCCAGTAGGGTACAATTAGTGGACAGAGCCACCATAAGTGGAGTGTGTCTCCCTGTGCAATTTTGCTGGGGCTCTATGCCAGACACCAATATATAGGACATTTCATGGGGGTTCCTGGAGATAGAGCCTCTTGTAATTGTATGTTGCCACTGCTACCCAGAAAGCTGGATGTTTAGTCTGTTTTCCCATAAAGGGAAAGGGGGGGGGGGAGAGATGGCAGTGCCAGGGAGGACAATATTAATTTGTAAAGGTGACAGAATAAATGAGAGATAGTTCTTGTCTCAAGGCGAAGATTGTCAAAAGAAATGTGGTTTCTTTTAAGAGTGCTGAAATGGCATAATGAGTTAGTACAATGTTTAAGTGCTTGAAAATATCACTGAATGATGGGGTGGAGGGATAATAGTGGTTGCACATAGGTTACATGGGTTATTCTTGGTTCTTGGGTAGAAGTTAGAATTGTGATATCAGAGGCCCCACTTGAAAATCGGCGGTTATAAGGAGCAGGTGAGAGTGAGTGCGCCATGTCTTTAGCAGTCTGTTCCAATGGTATGGATAATAGAGGGCTTGTATGATAATTTGCAAGTGTTTGAGATATTTCCACCCATTAGTGATGATATGGACTGGCAGACCACACCACTATCCTTTGAAGATATGAGGCTTCATAGTACCCAAGCCCCCAGAGTTTATGGGGAGGATTAATGTATTATACTTAGTTTGGGGGTTGGATTTCATCCAGACATATTTTAAAACCAATGATAGAAGTGTTGTGAAGAAGGTTCGAGGTAATCAGATGGGCAGGCATTGAAACATGTAAAGGAGAGTGGTAAAACCTTTAATATCAGGACTTGGATGCGTTGCAGCCATGTAAGTGCTAGAAGGTCGTTCTCTACCACTTTAAAGGAGGCAGGGCTTGGCTAACAATATGCTGAATTCAGAGCAAGGTCTCTAGAAAATAGTAATAACGAGCATATAAGAGGAGACAGGATTGGGTTAAGTGTGCAAGTAGTAGGTCTCAAAATGGAGAGTAGTGTACTGACCTCTTTCTCAGCTGCAGGTATATCGATATTCAGAGTGGGTTTGGGGTAAGAAAAAAGGCAGGAGGCAGTTGTGGTAAGTAGAGCAGGCCCGGACTGGCCATCGGGCATACCGGGCAAATGCCGGTGGGCCGCAGTGGCCATGGGCCGAGGCCGGCAGGGGAGGTCCCAGGATCCCCCCTGCCCGTCTATGCAGGGCCGGCACTATCCGAGCGCCGGCCCCGCTGTTTTCCATGAAGGGCCGGTGAGGACATCAAAGATCTCCCTCACCGGCCCACATGCTGTCGGCGGGGAGAGAGGGAGGGAGGCAGCCTGGAGAGAGGACCCGGCGGAGCTCTAACTTGCAGCTCCACCGGGTTCCTCTCACGAGATCCGGAGCATTGCCATGGCAACGACCGGATCTCGCGAGAGTGAACTCTAGCCCGCAGGCTAGAGTTCACTCACCACGAGGACCACCAGGGAACACCGCCTCCCAGTCCCAGGTACCAGTGTGTGATGGGTGTGAGAGTGCTGTGTGTGATGGGTGTGAGAGTGCTGTGTGTGATGGGTGTGAGAGTGCTGTGTGTGATGGGTGTGAGAGTGCTGTGTGTGATGGGTGTGAGAGTGCTGTGTGTGATGGGTGTGAGAATGCTGTGTGTGATGGGTGTGAGAGTGCTGTGTGTGATGGGTGTGAGAGTGCTGTGTGTGATGGGTGTGAGAGTGCTGTGTGTGAGAATGCTGTGTGTGATGGGTGTGAGAGTGCTGTTTGTGATGGGTGTGAGAATGCTGGGTGTGAGAGTGCTGTGTGTGTGAGAGTGCTGAGTGTGTTAGAGTGCTGTGTGTGATGGGTGTGAGAGTGCTGTGTGTGATGGGTGTGAGAGTGCTGTGTGTGATGGGTGTGAGAATGCTGTGTTTGAGAGTGCTGTGTGTGATGGGTGTGAGGTGCTGTATAAATGTTAGAATGGATTGTGTGTGTGTGTGTGTGTAGGAGGGGGGGGAATAAACAAATAAAATAAAAGGCATTATGTCGGGGGGGGGGGGGGAGACATAATGCCTGTTATTTTATTTGTTTATTTCCCCCCCCCTCCCTACACACACACACACACACAATCCATTCTAACATTTATACAGCACTCTCACACCCATCACACACAGCCCTCTCACACCCATCACACTCACACACAGCACTCTCACACCCATCACACACAGCACTCTAACACACTCAGCACTCTCACACACACAGCATTCTCACACACAGCACTCTCACACCCATCACACACAGCATTCTCACACCCATCACACACAGCACTCTCACACCCATCACACACAGCACTCTCACACCCATCACACACAGCATTCTCACACCCATCACACACAGCACTCTCACACCCATCACACACAGCACTCTCACACCCATCACACACAGCACTCTTAAACCCATCACACACACATAGCACTCTCACACACAGCATTCTCACACACAGCATTCTCACACACAGCGCTCTCACACACAGCGCTGTCACACATATCATAGACAGCACTCTTGCACTCTCACACACATCATACACAGCACTCACGCACTCACACACATCACTCTCACACACATCACTCTCACACACATCACTCTCACACCCATCACACACAGCATTCTCACACACAGCACTCTCACACCCATCACACACAGCATTCTCACACACAGCACTCTCACACCCATCACACACAGCACTCTCACACCCATCACACACAGCATTCTCACACCCATCACACACAGCATTCTCACACCCATCACACACAGCACTCTCACACCCATCACACACAGCACTCTCACACCCATCACACACAGCACTCTCACACCCATCACAAACAGCACTCTCACACCCATCACAAACAGCACTCTCACACCCATCACACACACATAGCACTCTCACACATAGCACTCTCACACACAGCATTCTTACGCACAGCGCTCTCACACATCATAGACAGCACTCTTGCACTCTCACACACAGCACTCTCACACACATCATACACAGCACTCTTACACACATCATACGCAGCACTCACGCACTCACACACATCACTCTCACACACGCCCCCCTCACACACCGCCCACCTCACACACCGCCCCACTCACACACCGCCCCCCTCATCACACCGCCCCCCTCACACACACATACTGCACCCCTCACATACACACAGAACCCCCCAACACACTGCACAACAGACATACACAATACTTACATATATATATATATATATATATATATATATATATATATATATATATATATTTATTTATATATTCACACAGCACCCCTCACACACATACTGCACCCCTAAACACATTACATTCCAGACACACACTAGATCCCTTACCCAACTCTGGATCATCTACACACATACACGCACTAGATCCCTATATACACACTCTGAAACTGTTATAAACACACACTCACCAGATCTCCTATACACATTCTGGGTCCTTCAAACACACACTAGACTCATATATATATATGTATATATACACACACTAGATTCCTTGTGAGCAAACACATACTACACCCCTAAACACACACTACATCTATATATACACACACACACACACACACACTATAGCCTGTATGCACACACTTGCTATATCCCCTATACACACATTCTCTACAGCCCCTAGCCACATATGCATCACATTACACCACAAACACAACACAACTAAAACCGACCTTATTACACAATACCACACCACAATCAGCTCACTCTACACACACGCAATCCCACAAACAGGCTCCAAACACATGCTCAATACTCTTTCCTGGCATTTTTGTCTCCTGGTATCCATTTATAGAGACACCAGAGACAAGTTGCAAGGAAACACAGTGCAAGCATGTTATTAAATTTGCTTGCACTGTGCAGAACAAATACAGGGCTTTTTTCTCATGCTAGAGCTCTTCAACAGAGCTCTGCGCATGGTCTGCACTGGAAGAGCATTGAACCAACATGCTCACTTTGAGAGGGAGCGTGTTTGTCATCGGTGATGACAAAACACACCTCCTCTGCCCCGCCCCCTTCTTAGTGGGCCGCTGTGATAAAAAATGCCCGGGCCGAATTTTTCTCCCAGTCCGGCCCTGAGTAGAGACATGTAAAGTTACATTTGATTGTGTCAACTTTATTTCTGAATTAGGATGCAAGGTCTTGGGTTGTAGGAGTAGAGCAGGTTGGTGAAGCAGGGGGCAGAGTAGGGTATTAAATGTTGAGAAGAGGTTTTCAGTTTGATGAGCAGTTTGATAAACGGGTTAAGAAGTAGTGCTGCTTGAGTCATAGGATCACAACGTGAATTTATAATGAAGACATCCTAAGTGATTACTTAAAATGCTGCTCAGCAGTACGGTGCCTTTTTGGAGGTAGAGCATTTATTTTGTGCCACAGATGTTTGTTGCTGCTTCCTCTGGACATGAGATGAATTGAAATGCGGTTAAAATAGTTTCTAGTTTGGGAGGATGGAGTTTGATAGCAGTCTTTGCAATTGAATTAGGCCATGATGTGAGTAGCAGGCAGAGGTAGGGTGGGGTATATGGTAAGACGGTGGTGGTCAGACAGGGGAAAAGCAGCATGAGAGGTGGTAAATAACTTAGTGAATACTAGTCTAGTGAGTTACCTTCAGTGTATGTTGGAAAACTGGTCCATTGGGAGTGACCACAAAGAGAGGTTAAAAAAAGACATTTTGAATTGGTTGCAGAATTGTTTAAGTCAATGGGAATGTTTAAGGAATAGAGGGGAGAAAAGATGATGAGAATAAGAGAGAGTAAGATGAGGGTAAGAGTTGGAAGGAGCAGTTAGAGGAGAGGATGGTGCTAACACCACCACCCATTTTATTACCAGGTCATGGCCAAAGTGTAGGATGACCATATGACAGAGCAGCAGGAGAGACGGTGTAAGATGTGGATAGTCAAGTTTCTGTGAGAGCAAGGAGGTTAAAGGCATTGGAGATGAATATATAATGTATAGCTGCAAGCTTGTTGCATATAGAGTTTTGGTTCAACAGGTGTTAACTAAAATAGGTTTATGATTTCAGGGGATAAGTATCAAGTTATCAGTATTGCATTTGTTGGTGGAGGTATGGGGCAGATGAGATCTGGAGCAAAAGATTAGAGTGGCAGCTGAAGGTTTGTGTTAATTGTATACTACTGATTATGGTGAACATAATGGTGATGTATTTGGAGAATACTGATAAGCATAGAGTGTTGCAGTGTGTGACGACTGACTAAATGCTAGCCCCTGTGCAAGCAGCCTTTACCCTAAAGTCTGTATTCCTCTTGTTCCATCCTTGTACTGTGCCCTTATTTTATGCACTCAAGAAGAGAAGGATAGACAGACTGACAGACAGACAGACAGGATATAGGATAGATAGATAGATAGATAGATAGATAGATAGATAGATAGATAGATAGATAGATAGAAAAATTCACCATCAAGATGAAACTATTGCATTGTTTAATTTCATATTGTGCTGTCAAGGTGATGTCAAAAATGCCAGCACAGTACAGTAAAGGTTATACCAAAGTTCCCATTAACACACTAATATTTTAATAAACATAATAAGTAAAAATACATTACAGTAATATAGTAAAATGTAACAACTGTTCTTATTTGATGTATGGGGATACATGCACTCAAATTATTCCAAAACACATTTCAGCATTATACAATTTAGGAGACCATTGAAAGATGCAAAAGGTATGCATGGACGGGGAAGAACTTAGTGTGCACTTACTGTCTTAGATGTGAATTAGAGCAGCTAAACACTCCAGAGCAACTCGGAACTGCGGTACATATAGCTCTAATCACACTATATTTTATAACTGTTCCAATGCCTAATGTACTGTTTGTGAAATTGGGCCCAATTCATGTAATTAAGTGAGTATATCAATAAATATGTACTGCACTATGTATGAATATAGCATGGTAATTATTATACACTGCTGATCCATGTTGACATGGAGAGATTTTAATAGACACTGTAAAGTGGAGTCCAATGAGAATCTAGAAAGCTGTGGATTATGCCCTGCGCTGAGCTTGCAGTTTAGAGTGCAGTTCAAGTCATACACAAAAAATAACTAATCATTTAGCAGATAATTATTTACACAACAGTAAAGTAAAAATGTCACATTGGTATTTTAATGTGGTTATTGTAACAATAGTACTCATTTTGCATTTTGGCAGGTTATTTGTCACTCTGCTTCTGCCAGTGCAGTGATTCACCCAGGTGCTTATTATAGATGTTTAGCGCAAACATTACACAACGTTCACCAGTCACAGCTGGAAACTGTCCTGCTTTCAATTATGTTAGTCTTGTGAAATCCCTTCAGTGACAGACATATTGAGCATCAGCATCTGGGCCTGACACCTTGCCCCTGATACCCGGAGCTTAATTCATTTGTCAACCCATACAGTACCAATCACTATGTGTTTGCCTGTTTCTACTTTTCCCTTCTCTATACTCAATATTTCATTATACTGATTGTAAGATTTGTATCACTTGCTGCTATTAAAGATAAGGATGATTATTTAAAGAACCTGAGATGTAAAGATAATTTGTAATATTTTTTGTACGTTGTTTTGATGCACCTAATGCTTTGCTTTGGATATTAAAATGTATTTTCTTTCCCAGGTTGTTTAAGAAAACTGAAAAGCAAGTAATTGTCAACTATGAAATAAAACTAGTTTCCTCCAAATATATTCAGTGCTCCTGATTTGTATTGTTAGTTAGGCTTTATTCACCAAACAGTAAGCTGTGGGGAATTCATGGAAAATATTTCTGAAAAGAGATGATCCCGGCTCCATTCTTGAGGCTAGAACGTGGCTCTTGCAACGTGGCTGCTTGATAAATCCACTGACCACAGGTGTAGATCATAACAGAAAAACAGCAAAGTCGGCACTCGAAATCCATGCAAAAAAAAAGTGCTTTATTGTGAAGGAAATTCATAAACCGCTCCAAACTGATGTTGCTATTTATGAATTGTCTTCACAATTTAAAGCACTTTATTTTTGCACGGATTTCGCATGGCGACTTTGCTGTTTTTCTATCGTGGTGTATTGATGTCCAACTTGCAAAATTGACACCAAAAGAGCTGAGCTGGAAAAGTAGTCAAGTTGGAGCATATTTGAAGTGAATAATTTAGTGAATCAGCCCCTGAGTGTTAGGACATCAGCTCTGTGTCCCCCAGGCATTTGCCTTTTGTGTTCTGTTGCCCAGACGGCAGTTAAATTGTGCCCTTTTGCTACAAGTGATTTATTTCTGCTACATTGTGTTTTTGCTGTAATGGAGAGTTCACTCACAGTGTGAAGCAGCATCACAGAGAAAGCTCTGGATACATGGGCAGTTTGTTTAGATTTTGAGGCAGCATCATTGCTGGTAATTAAAACAGTGCCGTATAATACTAAGCTTATTTTGCTTGAATCTATGCTTCTTGGGGTTGTTTGTGTTTTTGTTTACAGTCTAGTTCTACATAAATGCAGTACATTACATTAACATTTCACTATATAGCGCCAACAATTTGCACAGTGTTTGGTACAGAGCATTGAGAGGGACTTTATACTACATTATATGAAAAGAGACAGATTGATACATGAGGTGGAGATCCCGGCAGTATTGCAACAATGCAAAGGACTAGGCCGCAAATGTATCTCTCAGTAGACCTACTAGCGAAGTTTACATATTAAACCTTGTCATCTCTCAGTGATACGAAAAAGATTTGAAATAAGATTTCAGATATATTCTGTATTTTACCATCTAGGCGACAAGGAGGTCAAATAATATGCTTGAAATCTTGCCTACCCCTGACATCTTGTTTCTTATTTTTGAGGATAACTGATATTTTGTAAAAATACGGAGAAAAAACAAACTTTTCAAATGATGTGTTAATCTTTTAATAGCCAGTATAACACTACCACAATGGACAGCTTTGGACATGGAAGAAATTTTAAAAATGGATGTGGCATGTTTTCCGAATTACATTTTTGTAAATTGTATTTCAATTTTATACATACCATACATATCAAAGCATTGACATTTATTTTCCTTTCTTTTTTTACATCATAAAAACAAAACATCAACACACATCAACCCAACCAGTACCCAGATACCCAGAGTATCCTCACTCACTTGCCAAGAAAAAATAAAAACCTCACTTGTTAAATTAATTTACTCCTTACCTATTGTCCGATCCAATGACACCACTTTTCCTGGTTATATCTGGTGCTATAATTCTGCCCATAGATGCCCTTTTCCATTCTACATTGCATTACCACCTGATTTTGCATTTTAAATGTGTTTTATAATCTTCCAAAGTCTTTACAATCCAACATCAGCATGAACATTTTTTTAGGTTTAATTCAAAACCACCAATATCTAACTATAAAAAATGAATCGTTGTCTGATTAAATCAAATCTGGCAATATCTAAAGAAGAACATAAAAGTCCAATAACAACATTTGCATTATACTCTGTATGCCAAAGAGGTGTTTTCTATGGTATCTATTCTGTTTTATATCTGCAAAACTTGCTTGTATAACGTCACTCACCTGAGTATAATACAAAAGCACCATTCTTATATGAGAATATTTGAAGAAATGTCAGGTGAGCTTGTCACCTAAGATGTCGAAATTTGGCTCTGGGGGCATCCCCTACTGCTAAATAATCCAGTATAAACACATGAATGTGGAGTCTTCAGGGACAAAATACATTAAATAAAAATATGCAAAATAGTGGTCCATCTTCTGAAAATAAGTTTAATAATTTATGAGCAGCACAAAATGAGGGGGCAAAAAAGAATACCTAATGCTTCTCAGAGTTCTTGCAGTCCTTACTCAAAGGTTGTCAAAAAAAGAAAAGAACCAAACAATAAATAGGTACCTAATGATTAGACTTGATTCTTTTCTCCACTTGTGCAGTGTCATGTGACTAAGTAGTATGGAAACTTGCCATTGACATAAGCACAATTACTACGAATAAACAGATAGAAAGTATAAAATAGAATAGCAAGGAAATATATATGTAAACATACAAATTCCTCCATAAAGAGCACACCAAGGGTCCTCTTTTGTGTCAAAATAAGTCATTTTTGTTAATGAAAAGGTGGAATTGGTAAGTTCATAGGTGGAAGAAGCACCCAGGCATTTGTTTGTTGGAAATTGGAAGCAAAGTATTGATTCTTTTTTTAAATAATCTCTGTTGAAAATCTTATGTGATACAAAAGATTATATTTACAATCAAGCTTTTTAACATAAATATATATTAAATAGTCTCTGGAATTCTATTGAGTAGTCTCTAAATGTAACATGTAGGTTTAGATAGATAGATAGATAGATAGATAGATAGATAAATAGATAAACTTACATATATATATATATATATATACATATATATATATATATATATATATATATATAGGTATAAATCTGACTTAAAAAGGTTGGTGTGCAAATATTTATTTATATATATTTATATATATATATATATATATATATATATATATATATATATATATATATATATACATATATATATATACATATATACAGGGAGTGCAGAATTATTAGGCAAATGAGTATTTTGACCACATCATCCTCTTTATGCATGTTGTCTTACTCCAAGCTGTATAGGCTCGAAAGCCTACTACCAATTAAGCATATTAGGTGATGTGCATCTCTGTAATGAGAAGGGGTGTGGTCTAATGACATCAACACCCTATATCAGGTGTGCATAATTATTAGGCAACTTCCTTTCCTTTGGAAAAATGGGTCAAAAGAAGGACTTGACAGGCTCAGAAAAGTCAAAAATAGTGAGATATCTTGCAGAGGGATGCAGCACTCTTAAAATTGCAAAGCTTCTGAAGCGTGATCATCGAACAATCAAGCGTTTCATTCAAAATAGTCAACAGGGTCGCAAGAAGCGTGTGGAAAAACCAAGGCGCAAAATAACTGCCCATGAACTGAGAAAAGTCAAGCGTGCAGCTGCCACGATGCCACTTGCCACCAGTTTGGCCATATTTCAGAGCTGCAACATCACTGGAGTGCCCAAAAGCACAAGGTGTGCAATACTCAGAGACATGGCCAAGGTAAGAAAGGCTGAAAGACGACCACCACTGAACAAGACACACAAGCTGAAACGTCAAGACTGGGCCAAGAAATATCTCAAGATTGATTTTTCTAAGGTTTTATGGACTGATGAAATGAGAGTGAGTCTTGATGGGCCAGATGGATGGGCCCGTGGCTGGATTGGTAAAGGGCAGAGAGCTCCAGTCCGACTCAGACGCCAGCAAGGTGGAGGTGGAGTACTGGTTTGGGCTGGTATCATCAAAGATGAGCTTGTGGGGCCTTTTCGGGTTGAGGATGGAGTCAAGCTCAACTCCCAGTCCTACTGCCAGTTCCTGGAAGACACCTTCTTCAAGCAGTGGTACAGGAAGAAGTCTGCATCCTTCAAGAAAAACATGATTTTCATGCAGGACAATGCTCCATCACACGCGTCCAAGTACTCCACAGCGTGGCTGGCAAGAAAGGGTATAAAAGAAGAAAATCTAATGACATGGCCTCCTTGTTCACCTGATCTGAACCCCATTGAGAACCTGTGGTCCATCATCAAATGTGAGATTTACAAGGAGGGAAAACAGTACACCTCTCTGAACAGTGTCTGGGAGGCTGTGGTTGCTGCTGCACGCAATGTTGATGGTGAACAGATCAAAACACTGACAGAATCCATGGATGGCAGGCTTTTGAGTGTCCTTGCAAAGAAAGGTGGCTATATTGGTCACTGATTTGTTTTTGTTTTGTTTTTGAATGTCAGAAATGTATATTTGTGAATGTTGAGATGTTATATTGGTTTCACTGGTAAAAATAAATAATTGAAATGGGTATATATTTGTTTTTTGTTAAGTTGCCTAATAATTATGCACAGTAATAGTCACCTGCACACACAGATATCCCCCTAAAATAGCTAAAACTAAAAACAAACTAAAAACTACTTCCAAAAATATTCAGCTTTGATATTAATGAGTTCTTTGGGTTCATTGAGAACATGGTTGTTGTTCAATAATAAAATTAATCCTCAAAAATACAACTTAACTAATAATTCTGCACTCCCTGTATATACATATATATACATACATATATATATATATATATATAGAGAGAGAGAGAGAGAGAGAGAGAGAGAGAGAGAGAGAGAGAGAGAGAGAGAGAGAGAGAGAGAGAGAGAGAGAGAGAGAGAGAGAGAGAGAAATGTATGTAAATATATAGAAATGTATGTAAATATTTGCACACCAGCCTTTTTAAGTCAGATTTATACTGTGTTGCAAGTTCCAAAGCTTTAATTTCCTCCTTGGAATACCATGTTCATATGGGACTAAATGTATAATAGTGACAACATTTTGATTAATCCACTATAAAATGGTGTTGTACATCCAATTAATATGTAATCTATTTTGATTTTTTTTTCTACTATTACATCACATTGATATATTAAGTCTCGTATTAACTGTTAAAGGGGAAGCAGGTAACACTTGTAAATAGTGGAAATTAATATATTTTTTAAATGTTTTAATTAATTAAAAACATTTTCTCATGGTGTTTAAATGTGATGTCTATGTTTTTAAACTAATTATTTTACCCAACATGCTTTGTATTATGTTGCCAAATATGTGTATGTTTTGTCTTCCAATTGGACTGGACTGTTGAACACATTGTTTCTTTCTAAATGATATCCGATAAGGTACCCACTTGAATAAGCTTACACTATATGTATGTATTTTATGTCAGCTACTCCCACTTCAATTTTTCATTTAAGTTTGTTTATTTGTGTATCACACCACTCTCTCAGGTCCTCTGTCTGAAGCAATGTGCTCCCTATTGATTAAACAGAAGTCTGTCATGTCACCAGTGTGAATAGGTGGCTTGTAGTAAACATCTGCACAGCCCAGCAAGACCTTCTCTGGAGATGTTCTTCCCTAAAGGTGTTAGAAATGAATATGAGTCATCTGAAAACATTCTTTAATTTGTAATTGTAAATTGCTTAATATTCCATTAAACCATAATATTATTTAACATACTAGATATTGCAGCTTAAAGGGCTGTGTATTTGAATATTACTGCTTTTACCACAGGTGGGTCTATGAGTGAGATCATATTCTGAAACCTTCTGCTCATCAAACTAAAGAAACTACAACAGAAATTATAACAAAACATGTAAACGTAAGTGAAGATATAATAATATGTTCTCCCCTAATGTACTGCAGCACTCAGCAACTGTACTCCTTAGGTACTACAAAAATAAAGGCGTATGTACATAGGAATTGAATAAACAAATATGGTGTAATATTGTCGGAGCTTGTATTAATATTGAAAAATAAAGTCAGTAATAGAGGAATATATCAGTCTCATTAATATGGTATAAATATTCTTATTTAATCCAATGTTCTAAAAAAAAAATTGGATTAAAACAAGATCCAGTCCTGGATATATTCTTGTGCAAGGACTGGGATCTCATTTATAGTGCCAAGGATGTGTATTTGTGAACGCATTATATGTGCTTTACTTCTTGTAAGTGTATCTGAATGTTTTGGTCACTCTTATATTTGGAATACTGTGCAATATACTGTGCAATTGCTGTTTTTATATATGTTTTTAGAACATCGGATTAAATAAGAGGATTTATACCATATTGATGGGCCTGATATTTTCCTCTGTTTGTGAGTGCACCGTTTATATTTTAACTCAGTAATACAAGTTCAGACAATATTACACTATATTTGTTTATTCAGTTCTTTCAAAAAACATGAAGTTCTGAAAAAAAGAAAGATTGCATCAAATATAGGCATTTTAAATACAAATGCGTTAATGAAAGAATACAAATACAGCACCTTATTGAGCTCTTTGCTCTGCATGGCTCTATCAGGGGAAGGGCATCTTGCATCACACAGGGGTCACTTCTTCCTTCATCTGACCTATCTGGCACAAGATACGAAACAACATGTCCATCACCTGATAGAGCTGTACATGGAGAAAGGGCTCAATCAGGTGCTGTATTACTTATAAATTGCCGACATTTATTTACACTTAATATGTGTTACGCACTGAAAATTCGAAGAGAATGAGAAGAGCAATCATGTTTGCCAATTATTTACATCAAACACTTGCTTACTTTGCTAACTACTTGCCCGGCACAGGATGGCAAAAAGGTTGTAGTTGGCATGGAAAGGACCAGAAAGGATTGTGGGAAAATTGTGAACTTCTAAAGTAATAATGTGGGAGGATGTAAAGATGGGTGTTACTATCCAAGTTATTTACCAGAGAGAAATATACTGAAATGTTAAGAAGATGTGTTAAAGGCAAAGCATAAAGGGGTTTGGGAGCTTGTGTGTGGTTTTGTGGATGGGGTTTAGTATAATTGGAGAAATAAGAGTTCTGAATACAATCCATTTGAAAGGAATACCCCTTATAAAAATGTTATATTTAGCAGGTTAGTAGCACTGGCAAAACTTGTTTTACTGAAAACTGCAGTAATGAATTCTCAAACCTGATTATTTTAACATCATAAATTATAAATTGGTTTGTTACTCCTAAGCGTTAATCTTACAGTGGGGTTGGGAATCAGGAACCTGGGTGAAACATCCCAAACGGCAGAGTGCAGCAACTAGTGTAATAAAGTTGAAAGTTGGAATAGTATGGATAATTGTGCCAGAAAATTGTATGCAGCATCTCTGAGTCAGCACAACTTTTCTACTCCGTGTGCAGACTCACCCACACTGTTCCCAGCGATTTCTGTATCCAATTGATATGCTTGCTTGCTTATTATCTATGCTTGCTCCTGCTTTTGCTTTGCTCTCTTGTGTTGCTTATTACTTATGCTCGCTCCTGCCTTTCATTTGTACCTTTGTACCTTTCCTTACTCGGCCACAGTGTGGCGTCTCAACCCTTTCCTTGCTCAGCCACAGTGTGGTGCCCCAGCCCTTTTCTTTTTTGGGCACAGTGTGGCACCCCAAACATACTCTTGCTTGACCATAAAATGGCACTCTTTCCCTGTTTCGCCTCAGAGTGGCATCCCTCCTTAGCTCAGGCAATATAGTATTATCCCCCACATAGTGGGATTGTCCTCTAACTAGGCCATAGTTGGCACCCCTTTTCTAGTTTGTTCACACTTCACTAGTCCCGTCCCATTCCCTAAGTTCATTTTGTAGAGTAGACCCTACCTATAATTCGGCCCATTACATATGACCACGGAATCTGTACATGTGATGACTTCTGTTCCCTAAAATAAGTTATCCAGCAAAGCAGTAATGCTGGTCACCCCGGAGTTTGCTCATGAAATAGGAGGCTATGTGTGCTCTGTTGTGTAACCTAAATCTAGAAGTGCTGTAATGGGCTGTCCTTAATCCTAGAGTCCTGTCTTAGAAGCCTGTACCTGGAGCCCTGTAATGGGTCTGTCCTGTATTGTTCTGCCCTGTATTGTTAAGCCCTGTCTTAGCTCAGCCCTGTCTCACTTCAACCTTGTCTCAGTTTGGTCCTATCTTAGAACCCTGTTGATGGGTTTCCTTGTTTCCTGCTTCTGTTCCGTTATACCTTTGTTCTCATTCATTTCTGGTTTTCTTGCTATTTGTTCCATTCATGTTTCTTCTTGCTCTGTTCTCTGTTGCTCTATTTAAATCACAACCACACCCATTTTGTGTCTTAAACTGTCAGTTTGTGCAGCTCTGCAGTTATGTTACAGGTATGTGTATATGTGCCTGTATAATCCATTTATTATTAAGGTCATAATTAGGAACTTACCTAATTGTGAGGTACCTTGACTTGGTTGGTAAGCTTCATCTTATGGCCATAACTTAACTAAATCCTTTATCATCTATGAGTATTCGATTAGTTCCTATAATTATATTTGTATGTTCCCTAACTTCCCTAAAGCACCTTAGAATCTCGGCTCCTCACTCCATCCTTTGTGTCCCTCTAGCCTTTACCTTGTCCTCTGTATGCTGTCCTGTTTTTATATGCATCTCTGTATGTCTCCTTAGTTGGGTAGTTATGTCTTATGCTTTGCCCACCTCATGTATGCTTTAGTTCTCCCATTGCTCCTTGGTCTGTTCCATAGCCCTGCACTTTGTTCTGATCTGCTTGGGTTATTCTCTCCTAGCCAGCAGATATCACTCTACCCTATCAAGGTTTTGTCACATGATTGCTCCAGGATTTCTGCAGGGTATCTTCAGCACCTAGTCATGTCTAAACTGGGTACAACAGTTGCTATCAAAGGGCCATGGAATGTGACCACAGTAGTTACGCCACTGGTAATTACACAAGACTCAAAAAGAAAACCACAGTTCCTATATACTGATGTGAGTTAGGTGATCTGGTAATCAATCTCTATTGAATTATATGGGGATTTTTGGTATAAAAAGGTACAGATGAGGGAAGAAAATCAAGGATCCTAGATACAGCTACATGTGTATATACACTCTATGGACAAAGGTATTGGGACAATACCTGACCATTATACCAACAGGGACTTTTGTGACATTGCAGTCTATATACATAGACATAGGTCCCCCTTTGCAGCTATAACAGCTTCCACTATTCTGGGAAGGCTTTCCGCAATATTTAGGCTTGTTCCAATCCAAAGTTTTGCCCATTCATCCAGAAGAGTCAGGTTCTTCCACACCAATGTGTGAATTTGAATGTGTAATGCTGAAGCATTAAGATTTCTCTTCACTCCGAGTAAGAGGTGTAGCACAACCCCTGAAAAACAGCCCCATGTCATTATCTTGCCTCCACCAAAAATGTACAGTTGGCACAATGTAGTCAGGCAGCTAACATTCTCCTGGCATCTGCCAAACCCAGACTTACCCATCAGACTGACAAACAGTGAAGACTGCAGAGTCCAGTGGTGGACTGTTTTACACCATTTGATCCGACGCTTGGCATTGTACTTAGTTTATATGAGGCTTGCATGCAGCTGCTCAGCCATGAAAAAACATTCCGTGAAGCTCCTGTTGCACAGTTTATGTTCTGTTATTAATGCCAGCGGAAGTTTGGATCTCTTCAGCTATGGAATCAGCATTGGCGACTTTTAGCACTCTGTTGCCCCATTCTGTGACTTTACGTGGTCTTCCGATTCATGGCTAAGTTGCTCCTGTTCCTAAATTCTTCCACTTTTCAATAATACCACTTACAAATTTCACAAACTTATTGCAAAGGTGGCATCCTATTAAAGCACCACACTTGAAATCACTGAGCTCTTCAGAATGTCCCATTTGTTTGTAAATGCAGACTGCATGGCTAGGTGCCTGCTTTAATACACCTGTGCTAATGGGTCTGATTGTAAGCACCTGAATTAAACAATTAAGCGAATGGTCTCAATACTTTTGTCCATATATTGACTCACTGTGGGGCAGGGGGCTTATTTTATGTTTCTTCCAAATTATATTTGTACAATATCTTTGTTCAAGCGGAGGTCCACAGACTGGAACCAGACCTCAGGTATACGTACAGCTCCTAATGGGTTCTATTGAATTAATATGCATGGTAAGTAGAAACAGACATCATTACTGTAAGAACAATGCGATCAGCCTACTCATCTAAGCAGTGTCATGTATTACTGCCCTACAAACAGAATGACTCATATGAGGTCAAAATAGATTTGGGGTAAAGGGGTTAAACCAATCTTGACGTTTAATTTGAAATTAACATAATTTTCAAGAACAGCAGACACTGATAAAAAACACTTGCCAGATGTATTCTTGCTTTAATGGGCAGATCATTCAAAACAGGAGATGTCTGGGACAATGTCCATTTACTTTACCATTCACATAGTTGACGTTATATGATTACTGCTAGCAGAAATGACAAATAATATTTCATGTAACATCCATCATTCCCATAAAGTTTTCAGCCGGAATGATTGTCTTTTTCTTTAAATATTTTGTGCAAAGCAAAAACACCTAGAAAACTTAAGGGCACCCAACAGACATCAAGCTTACCATAACATGTTTAAATAATTAAAATGTTTTGTGTTCGAGACAAATGTATCAAGTAGGCAAGCCACGAAATGGGTGGGATCCAGGCATAGGGGCAAAGTTTCACTGGGGTGGACTTAGCTATCCCTGAATCCTAGAGCATTGGCATAAGGAACTCAGCCAGTAATGCAAAGTGATCTTCTGAAATCTCCTCCTTTGCTGCAATGGTTTATAATTAATATACTCCTAACTTCTGCTCCTAGTTAACCAAGACAGCGAGGGAAGATCTCTGCGCATGCACTGTATACATTGAGGTGGGACTGTTATGCTTAAAGCAGGACTGTTGGGAGGCCTGAATTAGGTATACATTCATAGCGAGTATCTCTATCATAACTTATGTCTCAGTTTATCTCAGTCTGTCAGACTGAGGGGGTCATTCACTAAAAGGTGAGTTGCTGGTAAGTTAAGATGAGATGAGGTGACTTGAGGTGAGATGAACATTTAATCTTACCAGATTACTTATACATTGTTCTGGGGCAAACCTGTGGAGTTTACTTACCAGGGGAAAACTCACCAGGTTTGACCCTGCACAATGTAGAGTTAAAATGGTGAGGTGAACATTTTAGTGAATAAGCCCATTAGTTTCTAATTGTTGATGCCATGCAGATAAATGTTAATGATAAAAATACATAACATTGGTTGTGGTATGTTAAAGGTACGAGGACACCTCTATGCAATGATGTACAATAAGACCCATAGGTAGGGTTGTCACCCAGCCTGTATTTTACCTGCAAGTTGGGAAAAATAATATCTTGATGCCAATGTTAAGTCAATGGAGACAATAGCATAATCTGCATTTTTTTTTTTTTTAAGAAAAGTTGGCAGCCCTACCCAACATGTCCATAAGGTTCAAGCCCTCTGCTATTTCTTCTATCATGTGGGACTGTTTTTCTTCATATTTTGTACTGCAGTGTACTCCCGGTATATGTCAACCAATCCTAGTTGATTTTCTGTCATTTTTTTTAGCTTGAAGATATCTATTTTTCAAAGGTATGCAGAGAACAAAGAGTTTTGCTTTGAGGTCAGGTGGTAGAGGCAAATCAGTAATGGTGGGAAAGGTATTGAACAACTTTATAGTTGTACGCAGTCCGCAATAGAAAATAACTAATAATTCATTTAAATCTGCAATTTTCAGGTAGATTAAGAGCAAACTATGGACTGTCTGATTCTTATCTGGAGTTGAAATAAATAGTTTTATCATAGGAGGAATTGCTAAGTTACACTAGTAACTCCAGGTTTGTAGGGAAGAGATGTTAATGGTCTGGCATGGAAACCTTCCATATGTGCTTACATTTACCCCTTTGGCTGCAATTTAAAGCTGTATCTGTTGCTGTTGGTTTCAGCCTCTTACATATTCTGTTATTTATCTTCTTATGGCATTAGAGTAGAACACTCAAGAACCCTTAATTTAGGAATGAGACCAAACTATGGCAGGACATCTGCATGACATCCCAGGATCTCACTGCATGGATTTTTCAGAATATCTATTACTTTTATTAATCTCAGTTTAGGTAAAATATATTGTACATCTTGTTTTCTTTTGGATGAACTTTTCCTGATACCTACCAATGCAGTCCCTTTTTTTACTCCTTAATGAAAAGTTAATTATAAGGAGGGGAGCTAATCATACTCAGAGCTCTCTTACATGTGATTGTGATTACATCACTGAATTACTGATTCCAATTATAAATCTATATATTGCACAATTATTGTATTTCTTTTTGTACATAAAAGAAGATAATATAGATATCTAAGTATACACAGTCAGCAATGTAACGTTATTTTGCGTGCAATGTCACTATTTATTATGAGATGTGGGATTTTAGACACAGCACACCATTTACTGTACTATTTGCTTTGTTGTGTTGGAAGTCCTGTTGGGAGTGTTCATTTCTGTGTTGCAGCTGTCTTGATCCACATGCCACACTCACTACATTTTGTTTTTCTAAAATGAGATATGCCTTGTATATCCTTAATATTATTGTATGTCACTTAGTCAGGCCTAGTCTCTACAAAATAATGTGCAAGCTCAATAATCAGAATAATCACTAGCCGCTTGCTAACATATCAACTCTTCCTATAGAGTGTACTCAATAAAGAGAGTTTTCAGGGAAATTGAATTTTAAACTTTAGGCCTAAGTAGCTGATTGAAACAATTCTCCCATTCAGCTGCATTGGGACATTTTCCAGTTCGGCTTCATTGGCTTAAAGTTTGAAATTCCCAGGTCAGTTTCTCTGAAATGCTCTGTTTATTGAGTAAACACTCATAGGTTCTACTAACTAAATGCTAAGTTTTAGGCCAAATTGGCTTATTTGACAGCCATTCGTTTTGATTCAATTTATGAGTATTCTGTGGTTTGTTCAACTCATAATATGTTTGTTAAATGCTGACAGCATTGCAGAGGACAACTGGTGAGAAGGCAGACGTAACTCGGGAAGAGACCTTCTATTTCTTAGTGTCTGGTAAGGATGTTTGCCTAGCTTCCTCATGACCTGTCAGTAGGGTTGCCACCCTGCCAGTATTTTACTGGCAGGCCGGTAAATAATTGGCCTGATGCCATTGTTAAGTCTTTGCCAGTAGCAAGGCCGGTATTTTTTTGTAGAAAAGGTGGCAACCTTACCTGTCAGACAGCTTGGTTCCACTTTAAGAGCTTTGTACATTTGCAACTCTACATACGTGTCATTCTTTGCTGGAAATGCATGTGGTAATTGTGGGGAAACTAAAGTGACATGTATAGAGGAGTTTTGCTTTACCTACTATTTGTCTGTGTCCCTGTCCCCTCTACTCCAAGAATGTCTCCTTTTCCCATGAACTGGTAGAGCTTCTCATTTGCAAGGTCCTCTGATGCCAGCATCTCTCCAGATCTTCTGACTGCAGCAACGACCCTGTTGTTTCATTCTGAAATAGAGATAACATCCTGATACAAAAGATTTGTGAACACCTCTGTTGCTATTCTGCAAGATTTTCCAGTGTTAGCTATCCAGGCATGTTGTTTAATGGGATTTTATTACTCTCTCATCCATGTAGTCTCTCTTCACTCTCTCTCCCCTCTGTAGTCTCTCTCTCTCTCTCTCTCTCTCTCTCTCTCTCTCTCACTCTCTTTCTCTCCTCTGTAGTCTCTCTTCTTTCTCTCCCCCTCTGTAGCCTTTCTTTTCTCTCTATGTCCACTCTGTAGCCTCTCTTCTCTCTCTATCCCCTCAGTAGTCTTTCTTCTCTCTCCTCTGTAGACTTTTTTCTCTCTCTCCCCCTGTAGTATTTCTTCTCCCTCCCCCTGTAGTCTTTCTTATCTCTCTCCACCCCTGTAGTATTTCTTCTCCCTCCCCCTGTAGTCTTTCTTCTCTGTCTCTCCCCCTGTAGTATTTCTTCTCCCCCCCCCCCCCCCGTGGTCTCTCTTAACTCTCTCTCCCCTCTGTAGTCTCTCTCTTCTATCTCTATCTCTCTCTTTCTCTCCTCTGTAGTCTCTCTTCTTTCTCTCCCCCTCTGTAGCCTTTCTTTTCTCTCTCTGTCCCCTCTGCAGCCTCTCTTCTCTCTATCCCCTCAGTAGTCTCTCTTCTCTCTCCTCTGTAGTCTTTTTTCTCTCTCCCCCCCCCCCCCCCGTATTATTTCTTCTTTCTCTCTCTCCCGTAGTATTTCTTCTCTCTCTCCCTGTAGTCTTTCTTCTCTGTCTCTCCCCCTGTAGTATTTCTTCTTCCCCCCCCCCCCCGTGGTCTCTCTTAACTCTCTCTCCCCTCTGTAGTCTCTCTCTTCTCTCTCTCTCTCTCTCTCACTCTCTTTCTCTCCTCTGTAGTCTCTCTTCTTTCTCTCCCCCTCTGTAGCCTTTCTTTTCTCTCTCTGTCCCCTCAGTAGTCTCTCTTCTCTCTCCTCTGTAGACTTTTTTCTCTCTCCCCCCCCTGTATTATTTCTTCTTTCTCTCTCCCCCTGTAGTATTTCTTCTCCCTCCCCCTGTAGTCTTTCTTCTCTCTCTCCCCCCTGTAGTATTTCTTCTCTCTCTCTCCCCCTGTAGTATTTATTCTCTCTCCTCCTGTAGTCTTTCTTCTCTGTCTCTCCCCCTGTAGTATTTCTTCTCTCTCCCCCCTGTAGATTTTCTTCTCTCTCTCCACCTGTAGTATTTCTTATTTCTCTCACCCCCTGTAGTATTTCTTTTCTCTTCCCCCGTAGTCTTTCCTCTCTACCTCCCCCTGTAGTCTTTCTTCTCTCTCTCTCTCTCCCGTAGTATTTCTTCTCTCCCCCCCCCCCCGTAGTCTTTCTTCTCTCTCTCTCCCTCTGTAGTATTTCTTCTCTCTCTCTCTCGCCCTGTAGTCTTTCCTCTCTCCCTCACCCCTGTAGTCTTTCTTCTCTCTCTCCCCCCCCCCCCTGTAGTCTTTCTTCTCTCTCTCTCCCCCCTGTAGTATTTCTTCTCTCTCCCCCTGTAGTCTTTCCTCTCTCCCCCTGTAGTATTTCCTCTCTCCCCCTGTAGTATTTCTTCTCTCCCCCTGTAGTATTTCTTCTCTGTCCCCCCTGTAGACTTTCTTCTTTCTCTCCACCTGTAGTATTTCTTCTCTCTCTCTCCCCCCTTCTAGTATTTCTTATTTCTCTCTCCCCCTGTAGTATTTCTTCTCTCTCCCCCCTGTAGTCTCTCTTCTGCTTCCCCCCCCTCCCCCCGTAGTCTTTCTTCTCTCTCTCTCCTCCCTGTAGTCTTTCTTCTCTCTCTCCCCCCCTGTAGTCTTTCTTCTCTCTCTCCCCCCTGTAGCATTTCTTCTCTCTCTCTCTCTCCCCCTTTAGTATTTCTTCTCTCCCCAGTAGAATTTTTCTCTCTCCCCATGTAGTCTTTCCTCTCCACCCCCCCCCCCCCCCCCCATAGTCTTTCTTCTCTCCTCCTGTCATTTCTGGTGCCTCTCTTCTCCTTGCACATCCAATATCCCCCCCCCCCCTCCCCTCCTCCTAGTAACAGGTTCGCACGAACCGGTGTGAACCAGCTGAATCCCACCACTGGTTTTGACTGATGGTATGACTATAGCAGAGGCATTTCTGAGGAGATCCTCTGGTGTTTTTATTACCTAGTGACAGTGTTTAATTTTATTAATGCTGAAATTAATTTGAGATACACTTATTTCAAGTTAATCATACACAAAAAAATTACAAGCTCTGCTAAAATAGTAAAAAAAAAAGGTGGACAACAGAGTAGCAAGAGTTACAGGTGGTTGTATGTTCAAAATAGGCATTCTTCTGCAAAAATAGGGACAGTTGGCATGTATGGAACATTTGTTTCTAGAAAGGAAACCTTATAGAAATGATTGATGACTTTAGATACTTTTCTCACAGTGTATATGTATGTATAAGAGTTATGTTGAGGTGATGTGTACATAGTTAAGTAAACTGTACACACCTCTTCTTGACTTCCACCACAGATCACCAACCTCTCTGTCCACAATGATCCATATTTTATGCTCAGTGTCCTGGGCCATTAATGATCCTGGAGCAGTAGCATTCTGTTTAAAGGGGAAGGTTCACAGTAATGGACCGTCTAGCAGACGTAGTAGACCCTCTGCCCGTTGTAGGAACTCACCTCCTTAGCCCCCGATTACAGCTCAGCATTCACCCAGCAAGTCTTTCCTTGACCCTTTCTCTTTGTACTCAAATAGACAGGACATCTAGCAGTTAGGTACAGCAAGAAGAACAAGTCTTTTATTTGTCAAACAACACAGACTTTTAAAAATACATCAACATGACATCACAGACATTAGTATACAATGGGGGGATGGAACTAACATAGTTATCCAACTAACTGGGGCTAGGAATACATTAGACTGAAAACCAAATAGGAATTACCATACAGTGAGTAGACACACAGTAAGAAACATAATGTACACGACATAATTAGTTTACCAGTTAATACAGTTAATACAGAACAATGGATGTTGGAGTAAACTATCAATTCTAGTCACTGACACATTATAACCCTTCAGTGGTCTACTCACAGAAT
This sequence comes from Pelodytes ibericus, assembly GCA_036172795.1. Lineage (NCBI taxonomy): Eukaryota > Metazoa > Chordata > Amphibia > Anura > Pelodytidae > Pelodytes > Pelodytes ibericus. The sequence continues at coordinate 164,514,254 of CM069860.1, read as the reverse complement.
TAAACATTACACATAACCAATATACTAACAGAATATAACTAACTAACAATATTAATGTATAGAGTTATGGGACATAAGCCAGGGCCCATAATCTACAGGGAGGTGTTTGGCCCTCAGGTCCCTCCAAGAACCCCAGTCACTCAGGCTCTCACGACTCACTTCATGACATTCACCTAAAGTCTCTGAAAAAAATATTTTAGAGAAGTACTGCATCATGTAAAGTAAGGAAAACAGACCTGTCTTATCAGGTTTTTACTCCTATTCCTCCTGTCTTAAAACTGCAAATAAAGGGTGGCATGTATAAACACAGCACACACGCATATTGCACCAAATACTGGGGCTATCAACATGTGCAGGGCCGATCCTGGGCGGGTGCACGGGGTGCACCGCGCCCAGGCGCACGGGAGGAGAGGCGCTGAAGCAGGGAGCTCTCTCCTTGCCGTCCTCCTCATTGTTAAAGCAAGCCACGCGACGGGTGCAAGCTCCGCCCCCGGCGCGTTCTGTGATTGGCTGCTGCCTGGAGGAGGACGTTCTCTGCCAAGACACCATAAAGAACATCCTCCTCCCTGCAGCCAATCACAGAACGCGACGGGGGCGGAGCTTTCCCCCGTTGCTCTGTGCTTGGATTACCAAGAAGAAGGAGGAGGAGGTGGGTATTGTTAAAATATATAAAAAAAATAAAAATAAAAAAAAAAGTGTGGAAGTGTCTGTGAATGTGTATGTGTGTGTGTCAATGTGTTTAACTATGTGTGTGTTACTGTCTGTGTAAGTGTATGTGAATGTGTATAAGTGTGTGTCAATGTGTATAACTATGTGTGTTACTGTCTGTGTAAGTGTGTGTGAATGTATGTGTATAAGTGTGTATGTGTGTGTCAATGTGTATAACTATGTGTGTGTATGTGTGTGTCAATGTGTATAACTATGTGTGTGTTACTGTCTGTGTATGTGTATAAGTTTGTATGTGTGTGTCAATGTGTATAACTATGTGTGTGTATGTGTGTGTCAATGTGTATAACTATGTGTGTGTTACTGTCTGTGTATGTGTATAAGTTTGTATGTGTGTGTCAATGTGTATAACTATGTGTGTGTTACTGTCTTTGTATGTGTATAAGTGTGTATGTGTGTGTCAATGTGTATAACTATGTGTGTGTTACTGTCTGTGTATGTGTATAAGTGTGTATGTGTGTGTCAATGTGTATAACTATGTGTGTTACTGTCTGTAAGTGTGTGTGAATGTGTATAAGTGTGTATGTGTGTGTCAATGTGTATAACTATGTGTGTTACTGTCTGTGTAAGTGTATGTGAATGTGTATAAGTGTGTATGTGTGTGTCAATGTGTATAACTGTGTGTTACTGTCTGTGTAAGTGTGTGTGAATGTGTATAAGTGTGTATGTGTGTGTCAATGTGTATAACTATGTGTGTGTTACTGTCTAAGTGTATGTGTATAAGTGTGTATGTGTGTGTCAATGTGTATAACTATGTGTGTGTTACTGGCTGTGTAAGTGTGTGTACATGAGTGTCTGTGCAAGTGTATCCTGTGTCTGTGTAAAGGTGGCTGTGTGTGTATTTATGTATGTGTGACAGTGTGTATAAGGGTGTCTGTGTAAATGTATGTCTGTGAGGGTGACTAAGTTTTTAACTGTGTTTGTGTGACTGTATGTATTTATGTATGACTGTGTATTTATGTGTGACTGTATTTATGTGTGACTGTGTGTATTTACATGTGAGTGTGTGTATTTATGTATGACTGTGTGTATTTATGTGTGACTGTGTATTTACGTGTGACTGTGTGTATTTATATGTGACTGTGTATTTATGTGTGACTGTGTATTTATGTGTGACTGTATGTATTTATGTGTGACTGTATGTATTTATGTGTGACTGTATGTATTTATGTGTGACTGTGTGTATTTATGTATGACTGTGTGTATTTATGTGTGGCTGTGTGTAAGTGTGTTCTTGCCCGGGGCCCTCACTGCGCTCATCAATTTATCACATGGAGGGCACCAGCCCCCAACCAGCTGGCGTCTATTTCCCGCCTCCTGCACTCAGCGTGCGTAGAGGGAAGACTGTGCGGAGGAGACGTCCGGGGACGCGAGAGCAGCAGCAGGGTGAGTACTGGGGAAGGCAGGAGAGGAGATTATGCTTTTATTGGGTAAACTAACTGTGGCATATTGGCTGTAGCCTATTTATTGGCAAACTAGCATAGGTATATAAATGGAAAAACTGTCTGTGACATATCAGTGGGCAAATTGGCTGTTGTATATTAATGGACAAACTGGCTGTGGCATATTAATGGGCAAAATAATTGGCATATTACTGGGGAAACTGGTGTATTTTGAGGACGAACTGACATTTTTATTGGGCAAACTGTAGCATTTTTAATAGGCAAACTGGCTGTTGCTTATGTTAATGGCAAAGTGTACCCTAAGTACACCTCTGCAAATGGGCTGCCCATGTGCTGCTTTGCTGCCTCTCAGAGCCAGCTCTGCATATCGGCGCCATGTTTCCCCTTAGACCTCAGTCAGCGCTTTCTGCTCTTTCCGTGCACAGTGATGACAGAGCGTCGGAACATAACGGTCAGAGTCATCACTATGTGCAGGGAGATCAAGGCAGCGCTAATTGAGTTCTGAGATGAGGTCAGTAGGGGGCATGAAAAAGGGACATGGGAAGAGACAAATACATGGTAGGTAGGAGGTATAGGAGAAAGATATGGGGTGTGACAGACAGACATGGGGTATGAGTGGAGAGAGACAAACATGGGGCATGAGTGGAGAGAGAGACAGACATGGGCAATGAGTGCAGAGTGAGAGACAGACATGTGGAATGAGTGCAGAGTGAGAGACAGACATGTGGAATGAGTGCAGAGTGAGAGACAGACAGGGGAGGGCTGGCAGCCTTAGGCCTGGGGGGCAAATCCAGTCAAGTGGCCCATTGCATCATCGAATCGCCTCCCCATCCACGGCCATCTTTTCCTTGTTTTATAAGGAATATTGCCAGGATTTTCCCCCACAATATACCAGGATTTGCCATTTAATATGCTAGAATTTTCCCTTACAAAATGCCAGGATTATGCCCCTCAGTATGCCAGGATTATGCCCCTCAATATGCCAGGATTATGCCCCTCAATATGCCAGGATTATGCCCCTCAATATGCCAGGATTATGCCCCTCAATATGCCAGGATTTAGACACCCAATATGCCAGGATTTTCCCCTCAATATGCCAAGATGATGCCCCCTCAATATGCCAGGATTTCCCCCTCAATATGCCAGGATTATGCCCCTCAATATGCCAGGATTTAGACACCCAATATCCCAAAATTTGGGCACCCCCCCCCTACCCACGTTGCACACCTACGACATGACCCATAACCCACGTTGCACACCAGGACATGCCCCATCACCACATTTACATGCCTCCATCATCCCATTACATACACATTTCCAATATTATTTGCCATTAATATTCCCCAGCCAATTTGTCCCATAATATGCCAGTGTTATTCTGCAATTTAATATGACTCAGTAAATTTGCCCAATAATATTCCAAGGTTATCTGCAATTTAATATGCCCCTGCTAATTTGCCCAATATGCCAGTGTTAATTGCCATGTAATATTCCCCAGCCAATTTGCCCAATAATATGCCAGTGTTATTTGCCATGTAATATGCCCCAGCCAATTTGCCCAATAATATGCCAGTCTTATTTGCCATGTAATATGCCCCAGCCAATTTTCCCAATAATATGCCAGTCTTATTTGCCATGTGATATGCCCCAGCCAATTTGCCCAATAATATGCCAGTCTTATTTGCCATGTAATATGCCCCAGCCAATTTTCCCAATAATATGCCAGTCTTATTTGCCATGTGATATGCCCCAGCCAATTTGCCCAATAATATGCCAGTCTTATTTGCCATGTAATATGCCCCAGCCAATTTTCCCAATAATATGCCAGTCTTATTTGCCATGTAATATGCCCCAGCCAATTTTCCCAATAATATGCCAGTCTTATTTGCCATGTAATATGCCCCAGCCAATTTTCCCAATAATATGCCAGTCTTATTTGCCATGTAATATGCCCCATCCAATTTGTCCAATAATATGCCAGTGTTATTCTGCCATTTAATATTCCCCAGCCAATTTGCCCAATAATATGCCAGTCTTATTTGCCATGTAATATTCCCCAGCCAATTTGCCCAATAATATGCCAGTCTTATTTGCCATGTAATATTCCCCAGCCAATTTGCCCAATAATATGCCAGTCTTATTTGCCATGTAATATTCCCCAGCCAATTTGCACAATAATATGCCAGTCTTATTTGCCATGTAATATTCCCCAGCCAATTTGCCCAATAATATGCCAGTCTTATTTGCCATGTAATATTCCCCAGCCAATTTGCCCAATAATATGCCAGTCTTATTTGCCATGTAATATGCCCCTGCTAATTTGCCCAATAATATGCCAGTCTTATTTGCCATGTAATATTCCCCAGCCAATTTGCCCAATAATATGCCAGTCTTATTTGCCATGTAATATTCCCCAGCCAATTTGCCCAATAATATGCCAGTCTTATTTGCCATGTAATATTCCCCAGCCAATTTGCCCAATAATATGCCAGTCTTATTTGCCAGCCAATTTGTCCAATAATATGCCAGTGTTTAAAAGCCCCCCCCCCCCCTTACCTTTTTGTCTGGTGGCTAGTGGCAGGACTTCCCTGGTGGCTAGTGGCAGGAGGACTTCCCTGGTGGTAGGCAGCATGGTCCCTCCATGCTGCCTGTTCGGCCTCCCGGCGGTTGTGCCGACAGGTCACGTGATCGGCGCGCGTCTGACGTCAGAGCGCCGATCACGTGACTGTCGGCACTTCCGTGTCAGACTGCACAGGGAGCCGAACAGGCAGCACGGAGGTTTCTCTGTGCTGCCTGTTCGGCTCCCCGTGCAGCCTTGCAGGCAGAGCGGAGGTGAGAGGGGATCTTCCGATCCCTTCTCAGTCTCTGCCTGCAAGCACGTTTTTTTTTTTTTTTTAAACACTGGCCCAGCGGCCGTGTTTTAAATAGCTTAGGGCGGCCTGGGGGGCAATTGCCACCCTGCCCCCCGGCCCAGCCCGCCCCTGGAGACAGACATGGGGAATGAGTGCAGAGTGAGAGACAGACATGGGGAATGAGTGCAGAGTGAGAGACAGACAGACATGGAGTATGAGTGGAGAGAGAGAGAGACAAACATGGAGCATGAGTGGAGAGAGAGAGAGAGACATGGAGCATGAGTGGAGAGAGAGACAGACATGAGGGTACGGGGAGAGAGAGACAGACATGAGGGTACGGGGAGAGAGAGACAGACATGAGGGTACGGGGAGAGACAGACAGACATGAGGGTACGGGGAGAGACAGACAGACATGAGGGTATGGGGAGAGAGAGAGACACGTGAGTGACTGACTTGGTGGAATATTATTTATCACTCATTGTGTACTTCTTTTCCAATGATGCTCAGCCAGACTAATGAGAAACTTTGGCTGGTTGGGAATCATGGGTAGTATGGTAGTAAAATGGTAGTAAAAACTCATTCTGCTAGCCAGCAAAAAGTCTCCCATGTTGCTGGCTGAGCATCATAGAAATAAATAAAACCAATACACAGTATTATGGCAAAATATATATACCTTTACATTAAAATAAAGTTTTCTCCCTCCCCCTCTCCCCAATATTGAAATGGGCATGCCTGGAACAGAAATGTCTAAAGGGGAGGAGTTCATAATATAGCCACGCCCACCCTTGGGCGCCAAAGGAAAACCTGCACCCAGGCGCCCGTGACCCTAGGATCGGCCCTGAACATGTGCGCCAGTGTATAAAGCAGACTCGTAGGACTCTGTGTTTTCTACACTGAATGCGTAGTATTTGGTTGTGTCGGGGGTCGTTTCACTGGCTCAGCCAATGTATTAAAAAAATCCCACGCTGAAAAGCACCTGGATTGTGTCGGGTAACCTCTGCCAAACATAGTTTGATGGAAGATCTTCTCTTCCGTCCTGCAAAGTGTCGGGATTTATAAAAAAAAAAAAGCGCAATCACCGTTATACATAGCAAACGGCCATTGCTCTTTGTTATACATAACAAACTCCCGTTCTAGCCCGTCTTATGGAGCGTCACTGAATTTTGAGGCCCGTCAAATTATTTTCAATGTAAATCTGCAGGAGACAAGATTGTTTCACCTGTAGTAAAGATATATGTACAACATATGGAATATAAGTTGGTGAAACTGCTCCTTTATACACAAAGCTCTGGTGCTGGATACACCATTTTTCCCGACAGCCTTTTACTGTCCCTGTTACAGGTGCCTGCTCTATATAATACCCTTCTGTATTAAAACTTTCTGGGATGGTTTGTGCCCAGGCCAATGACTTGTTCTCGGGATGGGGTCCTGTTGCATATCTGAGCTAAATTCAGATACTCCCTGTACATTAATTGATGTTTCCATTACACCCCTAATATTCCTTCGGATTCCCTGTGTCAGTCAGTTCATTCCCCGTTATGTCAACTGTTGTGTCATTTGTCATTCAGCTTAATTCACTGATTTTTCCATTCACCTCCCTTTGTTGTGCCAGACTTGAGGTTCATGTTAATAAGTATGGATTGGCAGTGAACAAACATAACCAAATTACATCAAACAAAGGTCACATGGTCTGGACGGCAGGACATTACATCCATGCACTATACCAGTGGTGACTAACTGTTGCACTGCAGGTGTTTGCGAATTACATACATGACACATGATGCTTACTCTGCCTTAAAATATTGTTTCTATGTTATTCTGCCTTAAAATAGTCTGAGCAACATGGGATATGTAGTTCACAAAGATTAGCAGTGCCACTGTTAGCTATCCCTCAACTATACCCATCAGCATGGCTTCCATGCCTAGCTAGATCCTAAATGCCCACCTTTACATGTCTGTGTTAATTACAGTCTATACTAAAAATACAATACATGCTTCAAAAAAAATATATACAAATATATTATACTGCTATCATCTTCTGAACCTAAACTGTAACCTGTAGGTGGCAGAAGCTGGTTACACTAAGCACATTAACTTAGAAAGTAGTCTTTCCTGTAGAACAATTAACTAGATCCATAACACACAACAGCATTTTAAATATACCGAAAACCATAAGTTTACCGTAATTACAGGTTTCTGATCAGAGAAAGGTGACCTGTCCGATTGCAAGGTCTGTGAAGATCCAAAGAACATCATTAAATTGTCCATGACAAGCTTCATTAATGTCCATCATCGACTATGTTGGTATTTGCCCTGTGATATGATATGAGAATGTATTTATTTGAAAAGCTCAATAATTTTCCGAAATGTGCTGTAAACTGTGCAGATATATAACATGTACATTTTAGTTTTCCTTCCATTAACCCAACAGGTTCCATTATCACCAAAAATATCATTTAATAGATTATTATTATAATTCATGGTACATAAGATGTTTATTATTGAACAATTTATTTCCCACAAAGCGGGTGTTAACTTGTACAGAGAGTTAGAAAGTTGACATATATTAGAATAAATGTTTTTAGGAGATTTTAAATCTGACAATCTATTCTTTGATTCCGAATTATAATACCATCTGTAATATGTGTAACATCACCATATTCTCTCATATTTAATTCATTTCTGTCTATGGACTTCAATTAGGTTTACACTGAAAAACATCCAGTCAAATTGAAATGTATTGTTCCTTTCCTGGAGAAGCACTCAGACAACAAAATGAATAGGACCACCAGTGATTAATCTGGCAACAATGTATGTACATTAATATTAAATTATTACTTTCTGCCTTATTCACAATTACACACTGGAGAAATTGGGCATGTCATTCTAGATTACTGCACTTAAATAATTCCAATAATAATCAAAAGGACAATATCTCAACGTGTTTCATGTTCTATACACACAAATCAGCAGCATACTGGGAAATTGCAAAGAAAGGAAAAAATGAAGGATTTATATTTAATTAAAATACATCTCAAATTTGTGAATTTTTTATGCAAAATGTAGTAGACCCATATGGTAAGAGAAATAGAAAAAGTACCAATTTATTTACATTATTGCACAGTTATTTTTTTATATTTACAGGTAATAAGTATACCAGATATTGTAGTAAATGCCTCTCTTGATCCAGTAATTGGTCAAAGTGGTTGCCTATGGTGGCCCCTGCGATAAAGATGCCAATTCTAATTATATAATGTTTTTTCACTAAACAGTGTGGGGGGTTTGTGAATTGACAACTAAGGTGCAAAACTTGGCCCAAAATACAGTCTATTTGGTCCACTGTTTATCAAATAAATCCCATTATCCTAAACAAACAATCTACTCTGTTTCAGCTGCACTACAACTCCAAGGATCCTCTTCTTTTGCATAACGATGCCATTCCTGGAAGAGGAACATGGCAGTTGTAGTTCAACAACAGCTGACTAGACACAGATTACAAAGCATTGCACTTAGTTAAATGGACTCTGCAATCTAAAGATTGTTCAAACTGTAAATGTAGAGCATTTAAAATATCAAAAATGTCTATATGTTTTATTAGAAGGATTGTAAGCAAATGCTTCAATTAAGAGACAAGTGTCATTTTAATTTGCAAATGAACATATTTCAAAGGGGAATGTGTAGTTTTGTTACAAGGTGATGTCATAAACAGATGACACCACAGACCCATATAGAAAAATCTTCATTTATGCGTTTGATTGCAATTCTAATAACATAATGTATGGATCATGTGTGATTTTTATTTTTTGTAAATTCCCCTTAATTTTGCGTCCATATACATTATTGCAATTAATGTATAATGTGCACACTATTTTACAGGACACTTTAATCATTTTACTTAGCTGGAAGACCATAAGAATAGCAGTCATATTGCTCTGCTTTTCTATTGTCAAATATAAAGAATATATTTAATTTACTGTCCTTTCTGAAAACATGTAGTTGAATATTAACAATGAGCATTAACCAATGGCTAGATACACAAAAACATTCTTTTTTGACATATAAGTATTCATATTAGTGTACTCTGTGCTTGATATACATATATATGCAGTTCAATATCATCCTGATCCCCAAACCCCTAAAGAAAACAGTTGGATCATTCCAAAGTGGTCGTTATATCCACAACTTCTCTTTGAACTAAATGTAGAACTTTACATACAATATCATTGCTAATGTTAAATGGTAGTAACCCTCTGAGCACCACTAAGAGTCCATCGTGCATTGCTATGTAGGCATTAATAATGGATCATTGTACATACCCTTTCATGTCATAACAGCTTAGTTCAATATTGGTTATCCCTTTTTTTGGGGACTGTAGTCAACAATAACTAGAGTGCCAGAGGTTAACCATCACTAGGTTAGCTTGTTAATGTAATCTTACAAGACTTCTATAAGGAACTAAACAGAATTCAAAATACATATTGCCTGTCACCTCCTTGAAGTGTTCTCTGAGGATGATGTTCTGGAGAGTTAAGATGGAGGTAGTCTGTGTTTTAAAATAAAAACAAATAAAAAAAAAACATAATTGAATCCTTATATATTTGCCATGTATATACTGTTTTTTATACAGTAGTCTGTCGATCCAGTTGGATTACAACTTCCACCATGCTGAGTCAGGCATTTCGTAGTTCAGCATGATAGGAGTTGTGCTGCAACACCATATCCTTGGTTTAATACAATAACAAACCTAATAGATTAGAACACGGATAGAATAACACAAAACAAGAATATGGAACACACTAGAGACTTCAAATACTTCAAATGATTGAACTCAAGTGAGGAAAAATAGATTACAGAAGCCTGAGTGCATTTGGTGCAAAATACAGCATTTACTGTGACAGGGAAGAACTTGATGCCACTGACAATAAGCTTTGTCTCCATTCTCACATGTTTAGCATTTAGACTCCTGAGGTTGGAGAGGGTCTCCCTGTATGCACCTGTCTGTCTGCAGCTCATATGGGCATGAAAGATCTGCATGTGTATCTGGCAAGAAGCAGGCAGGGGAAGTCCTTACAGATGATGAGCGGTATGAGCTGTAGCATCCATCAAGACAAGCTGTGTACAGAGAAGTGTTATGATGATTACACAGAATCTTAAGATTCCCTGCATTAACAATTTCGATACCAAAGGGTTTTGCAGCCATGTGTGTCTCTTCCCATCTGGAGACAAAGTTAATTTGTATGTTTATTATTATTTCGTGATTAATTGTCCTTTACCATAAGCATATTTAGTTCAGATACAGAAAGAAGCTGATTGTGGGAAACACAGAAAAGGAATAAGTGGAATGGGGGTTATTTGTATAAGTTAAAGTCACCATGTAAACCTCCTTAGCACTTTGCCTCAGAATTAAGTTTAAAAAAAAATCACCAATATATCAAGCCCTATATCTGGTCTTTACAATTAACAAGTCAGTTTTCAGAACATGTCCTCTGGTACCAATATGCAACATTTCATGTCTATTTCCAAAAACGTGACTATTTCCGCACAGTCACTCAAATGGTTAATTATTAAAGATATCCTAAGTGTACCCCAGTGGGCTACAAGAAGAAAGAACGTCAAGCTCTGTTAACTTAGACAAATATATCTCTATGATCCTAATTTATGACATTACCTAAAGCTATGATAGCTAACCCTTGGCACTCCAGCGGGGGTAGATTGGCATTTTCCACTATGCTCTGTCAACAGGATGTGAGAGGAAGCATTATGGGAAATGCAGTCCACATTAGTACAGGTTAGATTTCACTGACCTAAGGCGAACATAAAATATACACTAAACTGACTTGTGTTTTTTTTAGCCATTGATGACATTCCCTTCTTTGTTTTGAGCTGATGGTTTTCTGATTACAAACACCATATACATTGCAAGAGCTAATAGATTTGTAGTCTTACCAGGGCTATCTGCAGTAATTAGTACATATGTTCTAAGGAGATGATAGTTTTGTGAGCAATAAAGCAATTACCCATCCCTGGAGCTGACAGTTCCTCCAACTAAACTCCAACCAGCAGCTAATTGGCCAAGTCATTTTATCTCTATTGTCTCCAATTAGTCTTGCTAAACTACTACAACCCAACTAGCTGGTTTGATGCTAATTTGTACATTTACACAAACAACACAATCCCAGGCAGAACTTATCCAGCGAGACAATCTCTCCTATTATATTGATTCAAGAAGAGGGAAAGCAAGTTTATATAATTTATATAAATATATTGATATATACAGCATTATATATTGGTTCTATTTAAATGCAAGTAACATGTCAAAAGAAGCATTACGTTTAAACCAAAACCAAAGGGGTTTTGGATTACCCCCGTTTGAACACCTCTGTGCTACAAGTGGTTAAGTATGAAGCCAGTTTTTGTAGTGTTGTTTTTACTGGAGATAAATGTAATTTTGTTTCTTAATGTTAAACAGTTAGGTGTTTACTATGCTGCTCAGAACTATTGCCGTGGTTCTGTAAAAAAAATATATATATATATATGTTTATTATTTATAATAGTGCTAATGTGTGCCCAACACAAATGTTTAGGTTTACCCTTTTTTTCTAAACTGTTTTTGTCATAGATTTTTTTTTTTATTATTACTTTCTAGTTGTTTTGTTCTCTTCAGTATTTGTTTTGGGGTTTCTTTAATCCCCTTGCTTTTTTTGTAATGTTTTGCCAGTAGCCGGTGAAAATTTGAACAAAATCGAATTAATGTTATTATGGGAACGTTTTGGAAAAAATATAATTTAAGTTTCCATTCACTAAGAAATAACAGGTATTTTACATTTGTGCACAGTGTTTGAGAGCAGTAAGTTAAACCCTGTGCTTTGTCACCACTCAGCATAGTTTAAAAGCTACATCTCATACTGGGCATTTTTCTACTTAATTTAACCTTGATCACATCAGCCCAGCTGCTCGATTTTACAGTCTGTAGGGTGACAGAACAGCTTATTTGAAATCTACTTTACACTTTAAAAACTAATGTATATATCAACCTATGGGTGGCAGAAATTTGACCCCCTTTGGTACAGACAGGGTTAAAATTCAAATCGTTTTGCTTTTTATATTGGTTGATCTTGAGAAGAAAAAAAAAGTTGATGTGCCCAGGATGGACATAGAGCTTTGTTACCTTAGCAACACAGAGTCCTCTTAACACTTAAGAGCTCCGGGTGGGGGATTAAAGGGTTAATGGTATTTAATACTATTGAAAACACAGCTTGAGACCAGACTTTGTTGTCTTCGAGATCAAAAAATCCAAGCCTGGAAATAAAAAGAAGGAATACCATCAGCTCTTTCCCATTCTCTTAAATGGCATGTCATTTAAAGTTATTATTTTGTAATTTGATTTATTTAATCGATGCATATTTCCTATTTTCACTTCAACTTGAATAAAACCAGCTTCCAACATTGGCAGTTTTTGTTTTGTAAATAACTGATCGAGACAAACCCTGATGACACAAGGAGAGCGAATTAAAATGGGATTTTAGTCTATTTTTTATTTGTTTATAAAAAGTTTATAAAACGACCTGAATTGGAAATGCTTTTATTTCATATAGGAAATGCCCAGATGCAGCGGTGGTTAAGAGCCTGTCAGATCCTTAGTAAACCAGTGGTAAATAAATCTATTAAGTTGCGTGTGTGAGAGATTGCTAAACAGTGTATAATATATTATTGTATAGTTGCATTTGTGCTATATAATGAAAGGGGCATTTTATTTTGTTCCAGCCCTTCTTTCCATTATGAGCGATTAGATGGTGTCTATTCAGAGTTGCTGATCCAGAGACAAAATAGGAGTAGATAAAAGGGAATTCCCAGTGACCTTTCCTTCCCTTTCACACCAACCTGAGCCCAGAATAGCCTATGGATCAGCTATTATGCTAGACCTCTCCCTTTAAGCCTCACAAATTGCACTGCAAGGGTTAAATGCCACTGAAAGACAGTATTAACCATTTCGGTTCAATGTTTCCTCACCTGTTTTAGAGTTAAAGCAGTTGAAATCTTCATGATCAGGCAGCTAATTTAGATTGAGAGGCTATTTGGGATCTTCCACAAATAATAACGATAAATTAGACAGATCTGAGTGGTTCAGGTACTCATAACCAAAGTATATTTTTACCTGTACAGTGATAGACTGAAGCAATCATATAAAGGGCATCCAACCGGATCTAAGGGTCTCAGTTAATTGAGATATTGCATATAGAGAAGGTGTTAAGTACAAGGGGGGGGGACAACGGGAGAGTGTATTTAACTTTGACTTAGTTTACTTTTTAAAGGCTCAGTAAGCATGTACTGATGCAGTGTACCCAAACCGAGACTTTTGTCATGTACCTTGTTGTGAGAAGTAATTTAATAGTTAATCAGTAATGATCTACATCTACACAGTATTTTATTGAGCACATCCAATCATCTTACTACACAACTTTCAACAACTCTGTAAAGTTACAGAGTAGGAATAATTTAATTCAAACAAATAATTCTGGATGCCCACTTAAATATCAATATAGTTTTACTTAGCCCTTAGTTTGCTTTTTAAATTGCAAACTGGCTGTGGGTCATTTTTAACACTATCCAGTATGCATTTTCAGTTCCTGCCCACCATGATATTATATGAATAATAATGTTGGAAGGTTTTATAAAATGGCATGTAATAATTAGATTTTGGGTATGACCCTGACTACTTAAAGGCCTCTTTCTCTGGAGTCTGATCTATAATATAACACTTACCTGCATATTGCACTAATCGCTAGGGTCTATTAGTATTCCTACTGTGTTACATATCTAAGACATTTATTGTGCTATATATAAACTCACATAGTACACCAAAAGATACAGAAGATTCAAAATTAGTTTATAAGTAAAGTAAATAATTATAATAATTTATTTACTAAAGTATTTAAAAAATATATTAAATGAAATTTGCGTATAAAAAATGAAGTATATTAAGTTTACCATAATTATAATAAGCTTTGGAATTTTACTTCCATATTTTATTAAATCGAATCCGAAAAGTTACATTTAGAACACACTTGAAACTGGACATCACAAGCATCATTAATTAATAAAACGCCTGTACAGCAAAACGCAGTGATTATATATATATTTTTTTTTTTTTTTTTTTTAACAATATACTTGGCATAAAAGCATGAAACTCATGTCTGGATGTTAACGTATGTTTTAAAATGATGAATAATTGATCTATTATGATATTGAAATACAATTCTGACAATTCGTAAATACTAAATAAAGGTACATGATCATTTTAAAATGTGTCCTATGGCTAAGAATTTTTTTTTTTTTCACTGTGTTAATTATTATATAATGACCTTTGCTTTAAAAATATATATATATATATTTCATAAACAAATAAAAAAGACTATCTTTACAAGCTATAAGAATCTCAGAATAAATTACAGGATTTTGGTAACATATTATAAACACTCTATATACTATATGATATATGTTTGTTTATATATACATATACATAGAGCTATAAAAATAGTTTTCTTGATGTTCTCTGTATATAGTGGAAGAGTTGTTGGTGGTGGGGCTTAACTGATTTGGGGATTAGGATACCCTTTCTGTGATGTTATTGATTACTCTGAATCAGTATAAATACCAACACTTTGCTTCCTGTGAAATCGAGTTCACAAGATATTCCTTACACTTTAAAAGACTTTTCTGCCTTCTGTGTAACTCCAACCCCATTCTCTGAAGATCTACCCCCCATCCCTGGAGGACACTAAGTATTTATTTAATAATGGTAAGTGTCTAGTATTAAGAGAGCTTACTAATGCAAATGAGAAGTGTGAGATTACTTTTGTGTTTTTCTATTGAGAAGTCTGCGTTTAGCTCGATCATTCCCACTTCTAGCCCTCTAGTATTTAACGAGTTAATGGTTTGCTGGTCATCGATCTTAACATTGCAGTGCATACATTATAACATTAGTACCATATAATGATATAGTGTATAGAATCTATATATATACATACATACATATATATATATATATATATATATATATATATATATATATATATATATATATATAATTGTCTTATTGTAAACACAATGTGTTTGCAGAAAATTCGTTTAACAAAAAAATATTTAGGAAAATGTTCCTTTACATACAAAATAGTACAAAGTGAAAGTAAAAAAAAAATTTGGGAAATTGTATCTTATAATGTTAGAGAGTTGTATAAGAGTTGTCATGGCATTTTTAATCAGAGAAAAGCAATGTAGGGTGTAAAGTACGACTAAAACATTAATATGTAAACAGCATATTGATTTAATCAGGATGTGCTCTCTTAATATTCTATATTCTAATGTGGACCCTGCACTATTATACTGACGATATTCGAGATTAAGGTTCTAGCATTAATCTTTTTATTAGGTGGCCAAACAGCAAGAAGCAGGCGAATACAAGGATCATTAATAAATGTTCTCTGTTGTTTAAGGTCGTGTCTGTACCCTTCACTCGATAACATAAACAGTGCAATATCCATCTGATGTACACATTACAGCATAATCCTGCAAAAATAACATCTAAAAACACACACTGTGCAGGCCGCATAAAGCCAGGACACATGACACCGTGCAGAGCCTATACATGCTATACAGTGAGGTTCTATATGCGCAGGTGCTGGATTAACGGGTAAAGCAGACCCTGATAGAATAACGTACACATAAATCGGATATTATTGCTGTGAGTATCAGTCTATTTCTTAAGAAAGGATGAGAGTAACTAGCAGACCCAGCAGCTAACAATTAAAGGGTAATACAAGAGAACCTTAAGAATTAGAAGTTGGCACAATATACACTGGAGAATAAATAAAGGAAACATTTTTCCTAATTTTCCGACGAAGTGAATAAATATTTGATCACAGTCATTACAAGGTAGCAGCGGTGGTGCCTTCGGTGGAATACAAATTCTCCTGCTCCTGGGTGACAATGCTCTGGGATCCTGCTTTACAGAGTGGTGTAAGTTCTCAGCACTGGTGAGGACCCCAATCAAATAAAAGCCCTGCGAACAAGTGTATAAGCGGACTTGCCTGAGAGATGGAATCCTTGTGTGGTTCCTGCTTGAACAGCGATGAGAAGACCTGATCTTGCCTTGTCCAGCTTCTCCTGTTCGGGATTGTGTCCCTGAGACCCCTTTATTGGGCTGTCCTCCCTAGCCCTTCTTTGCCTCCTTCCCTCTGCCTCTTCACATAGAGGAATAAAATCTAACTGATACACAAACAGAGCTGGCTTTTTGTCTGATTTAATCGTATTCGTTTCACCTTTTCACTGACCAGAAGACAGGAGGGAGAGTTTATTTGGTGAGACAGAGAGAGAGAGAGAGGGGAGACTTGCAATCAGCCCACTGTTGCATAGTCAACAACATCCCTCTTATCAATGGCTGTACAATAGGGGCGCTTGGCCATGAATCTATTGAAAATCTCTTCATTATTTCTGGGGAGAAATAACCGTTAACTATTCGGTTGGAAGTGATCTGAAAGTGTCATTAATGGATTCAGTACCTCCATCCCCCACCTCCAGGCTAGCAAGACAGACAGGGAGAGAGCAACTTGTGCAATGGATTCCAGTCACCTTCTACGAATGTAATTAGTGCCAAGAAAGAACTGGGCGATAACTGGAGTAACATTTGGCACTACAGCTGTTCAGGACTACTTATCCCCTAATGCTCAGCCACCCAAGTGTTCGTCCACACCAGATGGAGTACTAAAGGTTAGTCATCTTTGTGATCACAGTCTTAAAAATATATTTATATTTATTTATTTATTTTAACCAGGAGTACAGGATGTTACTGGTTTTCTGTTTGTTCTGTATAAACTGTGTGTACCAGGTGTATGTCCAAGGTAGTGGAAAGCGATGGCACTGAAATGGTTAAGTTTTTTTATTTAAAAAAATAAATAAATACTGTCTTAAAGTGGTGAAGAAGTGCACTCACCCTCACTCCTGCACAGCTGGAATGGATAAAGTTTAAAACCATCCCCAGCAGTGTTACAAGGTGTGTGTCCCTGCCTTCCCTCCCCCCTCCTGTACTGGGAAGCTTGTCTTGTTCTTTGGCTGTGCCCAGACAGCAGTTGTACTGTATAATGCGCACACTTACTGTACGCTAGATGGCAGCCTGATCCAGCAATTGTGAACTAGAAAGGCTCTCTTCTTCCTGGGACTCTTACTCACGGGCATTGATCTTCCCAGACAACAAAAAGGGAAGCTTATCATTGTTTCATTAATAATTATTGTAACATCTCTGCTGTCTGGACACTGTCTCCTAACACTGTCCTAACTTTTAATTTCTTTCACTTGTCTTTCTATTAATGCCGAGATTTATGTATAAACACAAATGTGTGTATATTAAAATGTACCCTATGGGAATGTATATAAAATAATATGTGTGTGTGTGTGTGTATATATATACACACACAAAATATGGGCCAAAATATATATAAGATTTTGGCCCACACATATTTACCTTTCTATTGAACTGATTCCATATAAATGTAACTTTGGTAACAGTAAACTCAGCACATATAAGCCACAGACTAGAAGCCTCGTTGTGTTAGTTGGCTGGGTTTATATGACCATGTGTTATGTTTTATGTTGCTGTTAATCTTATAGGATTTCTAGTATATCGTGACTATGGGTGGGGGGGGGGGGGGGGGTATAGGACTTGGCTATTTGGCATATGAATCTACATATTTCCCAGTGTCTTCTTCCTTTTTCAACGTCTCTATCCCCCTTTCCACAAGTTCTCCTAATTTTCCCATCATCCACCCCAAGTAAGTGTATTTTTGTTCATCTCCAGCCCAATAGACGACCCATACTAATCAGGTCTGAAAGTAAATAGCGACAAGCAGGCCCCTGTGAATGAACAGTGTGCCTGTCACAGCTCACCCCCCAACCCCCCCCCCCCCCCCCCCCCCCCCCCCCCCGCACTACCCTCTCTCTCTCTCTCTCTCACTCACTCTTCTCTCCCCTCCTCTCAGCCCCAGCCTTAGGTAACAAGGCAAAATCAAGAGAGGATAAAAAAAAAAAAAAGGCACCAGCCTTCCAACCAATGGAGGGAAGTGGGTTTGGCTAACCTTAACCTCCCATTTTTTTTCTTTCTCCTCCCTCCCCCCCCCCCCCCAATTCAGGGCTCTGACCAGTCAGTCGCCTTTGATTAGCAGTTGCCAGCAGCCCCTCTCTTGGCTCCTTGACATGAGCACCATATAAGGCAGAGATCTCCATAGAAACATGTCAGTTTCAATAGTAGAGTCAAAGTTCAGTATATACAGCCATTCGCAGATCCCCCTTTCGGAAACATTGCTCTGCTAGTCTTCCAGTTTAAGAGCATTCATTTTTTTTGTGTGAGTCTCTTTATCTCTCATTCTCTTTCCCCCTCACTCTCTCTTTTATTGCATATTCTATTAGGTGGGATTTTTTTTATATATATTTTTTTTTGTTTGCTTTTTTTCACCCCTTGCCTCTTTTACTCCAATCCAACCAGAAGATCTTCTGAAAGCACCACTGGAGTCTTCGCCGTTTTGTTGATTATTTATTCATATATTTTTTTTCTCATTTGCTGCTCCACTCTGCATACAATCTGCAACATCAAGAGGATAAGAGGTCTCTCTCTTTCTTGACTTTCCAAACGAGTTCTCTCTCACTCTACAGACTTTAAAAAAAAAAAAAAAAAAAAACAATTACCCTCCTTTGGTGGGTTTGCAAGAATGCATTATGTTTGTTGTCATTCTCACCAGAAGGAATAAAGCAAGGATCTGCTGAAGAAGAATTGGGTTGTTTGTGCATACTTTGGATCCTTCGTTCTAGAATTCGTATAATTTTATCCATCGTTATTTCTCATCTAATGACAAATCGACGTCTTGCAGGATTGTTTTCCTCTTGACAAAAAAAAAGCAAAGAAAAAAAGCGACTCAAAAAAAAGCAAAGAAAAAAACCCAGAGTGGAAGTGTCTGATCTCCTGCATCCTCTGGATCAGGCTCTCCAAGACTGGCTCATTGAATGGCTGGCTGTGTTTTGCCCTGGATTTGGCCCCCGGACACTTACAAACCCAGATCTGCTTCCCCCCTTTTTTAAGATTTATTCTTTTTTTTATTATTCTTTTACCCTCCCTCCCATCCGCGGCCAACTGCACTGTGATCAGCCCTGTGCAGCAGCACCACCAGCAGCAGCAGTGAAGTCAGCTACAGAAGACGCAGCAGCTTGGTCCTGCCCCTGGTCGCCCTATGTCTGCTCCTCTGTGCACTGGGGAGATAGGGGTTCCCAGCCTTGCCGCCTGCCGCCTCCCCAGCCTGCTCTGACGCTGCACCCTCCTCCAGCCACAGCCTGCAACCCGGAGACCAATAAACACAGGCAAGGGAGACAACACAAGGGAGGGGGGCAAGCAGCAGCAATTCAATAAATACACTCCCAGCCAGTCCAGCTCTTTGCAAATTATCCATCCATTTACCCTGCGAATTTTATTTTATTAATATTATTTTTTTTATGCATATCTATATTAATTAGATATATTTTTGCCTTATAAAGAAGGGGGGGAGGAAATCCCTGCAAAGAAAATCAAAGGAAACGGCTCCCATCAGCAGCCACCACGGCAGAGACAGCCAGCTTCTTCTTCTCCTCCAAAATCAGATCCCCCCAGACCTCCCTCTCCAGCACTTTTTGGGCCCGAGATATGGCAATGGTAGTTAGCAGCTGGAGAGATCCTCAGGAAGACGTGGCTGGGGGGAATCCAGGAGGCCCTAACCCAGGGGCAGCACAGCCTGCCAGGGAGCAATCACAAGCGCCTTCTGCTGCCCCTCATACGCCGCAAACCCCCAGCCAGCCTGGACCTCCTTCTACTCCCGGCGCTGCTGGAGACAAGATCCAGCAAGGTTCTGGCCAGAGCCAGCAGCACATTGAGTGTGTGGTGTGTGGGGACAAGTCCAGTGGGAAGCACTATGGTCAGTTCACCTGTGAAGGCTGCAAAAGTTTCTTCAAGAGGAGCGTCCGAAGGAACTTGACCTACACATGTCGTGCCAATAGGAACTGTCCCATAGACCAGCACCACAGGAATCAGTGCCAGTACTGCCGCCTGAAGAAGTGCCTCAAAGTGGGCATGAGGAGGGAAGGTGAATATTTTTTCTGTTCTCTTGTTTTGTGCACATGTGTGTGTTGTATTCTGGTGCTAGGTGTGTGTGTGTGTGTGTGTGTGTGTGTGGTAAAATACTTATGCATCTCTAGGCTTTGCTCGTGTTTTGCATGGTGATGTTATTAATATTAATAATTGCATCTCTCCCCGTGCGTGTGTATGTTTTGTCTGTGGAAGCATGCTGTGAGATGTTGGTTGATCCTCCTTAGTTGTGTTTTCTTCATCCCTATTATTTATTTTTATTTTTTTAACTGTCATCATTAAAACAAAATACACAGAGTCTCTTAAACACACACTCACAAACTTGTGCGGATGAAACACTGGAGACAACAATCTCCTCCTAAAATTGGGCTCTTTAAATCAGAGGCCTTTAGAGAAGTTTGGAAGTGGCATTAACTGTGTCGATCTGTATAAAGTTGATGTCCCTTGTTGCTGGCGAAATGTGGCCTTGTTAGGAACACATGTCCCCACACACAAGTTTGGAACTGTGTTTCAGATCACTTAATTTCTCCCCCCACCCTCTGCTATTCATTCTTGTTCTTCAAAATGTCCACCCTCATCTTTAAAGCAAGCATAATTTGGGGGGAATTTACAACATAATTAGTGAACCGTTTACATATGAGTCCAATATGTTACACTTAATATAGCGTGTTAGCCAGTCTTAGCTTTTAGTGTAGTTGCTGTATATTTCTTTGTCTAGTATAATAAACACACTAAGAGACCCTGTTAGACAGTTCAATCAACCGTACACATAATAAGCATCACTAAAATACAAGTAGAGGGGGCCCTGTATCAGTACATACTCTGCTATATTCAACACAAATGATGTCCTTTTCCTAAATCACTAAAATATTGTCCAGCTAATTAAATAATGGAGTTAGAGATCAACGTAAACTTTTAATTCCTGAAAACCTTTCTTTTAACACATTTGTATTTTATTTTTCTTTGTAGATATTTGATGTGTGCTGTATTTATATGACAGCATCAACACCAAACCCTAAAAAAAAAAAACTAATTAAAAAAAATATCTGATTTTTAGTTTATTGAGATCCATAAAGAGGTGAGAATTATAGGGAGAGTGTATTATATATCCGTGGGAAGAAACAGTATGCGATTAATTAATAAAATATTTCAACAACAAAAATGATAGGAAATATAAGGTTGTATTTAAGTTATTTTTGTTTACAAGGAAGATCATAATTGGAGCTCAGTCTGACACATAAAAGATCACTTGGTCAGATGTAGTATACTCAACCATAAAATAGTATGCTTACGTTTTGCACCCATGCAGATAATGAATACAGTGTTTACCATCCTTGATCTAGTACATTTACTCTGCAAGCTGACTGAAGGCATGGTTTACACATGCACGAAGCCTTTTATATATTAATAGACTTGCTGGGCACTTATCTCTCTCACAATGTTTAACTATTGTAAGTTCCACTCTTTTATACTTTTCTCCATTATTTTTCTAATCTATTTTTAGTATGTGTGCTGTGAGTGTTTTAATTAGCTTGTAGCAAAGTTATACTATTTATAGACAAAATCCACACATTTTCTGCTAGGATCAATGGTCTCCTAAAGCAATATTTTTATTTTTCCAACCATATCTCTATGCATTAATACTAAGCAAAACACGCCTCCCACATAGCAAGATTACACAGCTTCTCAGTTACATTTTACATGGGGATGATTTTATTGTTTGTCTTCTATTAGATTACATCAGTGAGATTATACTGTATAGTGGATGGAAATGTGCATCATTGTTTTGTATCTGGCAATTGTCATATTGATAAATGACTCCTATTTATATGTTTGTATATACATATACATAAATGTTTGGGTGTGTATATATATGTGTATGTATATATATATATATGTGTGTGTGTGTGTGTGTGTGTGTATTTGCATGTGTATATATATATATATATATATATATATATATATATATATATATATATATAGATAGATATATATATATATATATATATATATGGATCATGTTAGATATCTAGATATTAACAAATGCATATTGTAATAACAGTTACATTAATCAGGATATTGTTTTTTTTTTTTATATGTAACAATAACACAAGTATAATCCTATGTGTAATTTATTGACTTATGGGTATTCTATTATATTGCTAATGTTCTTAAACATCTATATTTCTAGAGCTATATTATAGATATACCCACAACCCACACATATAGATGCATACACAGTTCCTGAGGATACACACAGCCTATATGTCAGTACTGTATGTTTTTTCCTGCCCTGGTTGCACATTTCCTCTTCTTTCTCTTTGTTTTTGTCAGCGGTTCAGCGAGGAAGAATGCCTCCAAGCCAACCCAACCCAGGCCAGTATGCTCTAACTAATGGAGACCCCCTGAACGGCCACTGCTACCTGTCCGGATACATCTCCCTGCTTCTCCGGGCTGAACCCTACCCCACGTCCCGCTATGGCAGCCAGTGCATGCAGCCCAACAACATCATGGGCATTGAGAACATCTGCGAGCTGGCTGCAAGGTTACTGTTCAGCGCAGTGGAATGGGCCAGGAACATCCCCTTCTTCCCTGACCTCCAGATCACTGACCAGGTGGCTCTGCTCAGACTCACTTGGAGTGAGCTCTTTGTACTCAATGCTGCCCAGTGCTCTATGCCCCTCCATGTGGCCCCTTTACTAGCAGCAGCAGGCCTCCACGCCTCCCCTATGTCTGCAGACCGAGTGGTGGCCTTCATGGACCACATCCGTATCTTCCAGGAGCAGGTGGAGAAGCTGAAGGCCCTGCATGTGGACTCTGCAGAGTACAGCTGCCTTAAGGCTATTGTCCTCTTCACGTCAGGTGAGTGAGGGCGGACCAGGGACCCACATAATATGTGCCTGCTGGGAGCACTGTGCTGTATGTCAGATTGCCCAACGTGGCCGCAGTGGGAAGCTAGTTGAGATGTTTCCTCAGCCAGATCTCACTCACCCCCACTAGATATGGGATTCCTCTGCCATGATTGGAGCTGGGGTACAGTGTGGGGAGGATGGTGCCAGCAGTAATGGAGGGCTGTGCTCTCACTTCACACATTGGATTCAGCCTGGGCCTCTTCCATGTTATTGCAGCAAGACAGTGAATGACAGTGAATGCTACTAACCTGAGCTTTGTTGTGTACTACATTTCCCATGACGCTCTCTTGACCGAGCATCATGGGAAAGGTAGTCCAAAGCAGCAGGAGCTCCAAAGAAAAAAAGCGATTCCTGCTTTACAATAGAAAGCATGCTAATCAAGATTTATGCAGATCTCAGAGCCAGTTAAACCCTTAATGCTGTGCAATACAGATGGATATCCCACCGATTTATTCGTATTTTCGTATACCTTTTCTTGTTTTGTATTTTTACGAGGCTCGGTGATGGGGCAATTGAGGGAATTTCAGAAATATAAAAGCAATAAAAGAACCCCAGCCACATTCCCAGTAATAAATCATTTTGCTATGGAAACCACACTTGTATTAAATATTTAACAGATTGTCTGGGGGAAAAAATACAGCAAATTGAGTGCAGGCGATGGCTGCATGCAAACACGGGGAGATTTTTTTGGTGATAGATTTTTAAAAGCAATCTCTTAGGTAATCAGTAAGGGCAAGCCCCTTAAACTGTGTCCATTACAAGAACACGGCATAGTTAATGAGAGATGAATACACACAACTGCTTGCTGGGTTGGATCTTGCAAATAATGCAAATAAGCCCATTCTGATTAGAAATGTATTTAACAGCAGCTATCCCTTTAATTATTCCGTGCAATCCATTTTTCAACAATATTGATTAAATGATCTCGTTGAATTGGAGTTTACACCGCACATGAATAAAAGAGAAATCGCTTATGTTTTAGACAAAGATGGCAAAGGAAGCTCAGGGTCCGTAGAGATCAGTGTAGTCTCAGCCTGCAATGTATCCAATGCCCCTTAAATGTCCACAATACAGTAATGCAGAAAATGCAGTATTAACATCGATCTGAACATCAGATAATTTCTTTAGACACTAGACTCTCATTGGTATGCATGGTGGTCAGGCTCAGCGTGTACTTTGACTGCCCCCTTTTACACTCTGTGCAAATGCAGCCAGGCAGTGTCGTAAAGGAGATTTCTGCACTCAAGGAAACGTTGATGTATCTAATCATGTAGGGATCACATAACACATTTCCCCTGCTTTGCTTTAGAGATATTCTTAGGCGATCAAACTATAAACAGATGTATATTTACACGAGAGCATCCTCGATTAGTGTGACTGCATGCAGAGTCAAATCTGTGTTGTCAGAATTTCTTAATAAATTCATATACGTGTAATACATTTGGGCTGTATAGGTATATGCTACATATATATTTATATTTATATATTTCATATATATATTTATATATATGTGTGTGTGTGTGTACATATATATACACATTGTACCATGTGGATCTTCACTTCAGTATACTTTTGCGCTATGTTTTATATTTGCAGTATGTATTACGCGTATGCAATCTATATAAACAGTAAACTGTGGCTAACTATAATCCAGTCTATATGCACATTCTCACCATATACAGCTAGCCGAATGGTGTACCTCTCACAGTAAATGATCTGTGCAAATTAACTTTCCTTTAGCGAGGATAGGACACATGCCCCTCTAGAGTAATATCTAGAGTTTGACAAGATCATCTGCATATAAAACCGAATCCTTGTAAGATGCTATGTACTAATATGGTGGATATAAAATTATTAAATACTTTAAGCCTTTGAATAATTGAACATGGAAATACCACTGTCAGTATTCATTTTTTTCCCCCCTAAAGTCCTCCACCCCCACTCCTCCCAATATAAAACATACACTGGAAGTTTTTGTTTTTTTTCCTTGTTTTTTTTACCAAACTTGTTTTGATTGCCTGTCAGTGAGGATTTCAGTGAAAGTGTTTTCCTTTACCCCTAACTTTTAAAAAGTCTCAAGTGATGAAAACACAATTAAAAAAAAAAAAATACATCATGTTAAATTGCGTTTTAGTATTTAAGGTCGGTCTGTGGTTTTCACGATTTAGCTCTGGAAGATATATATAACTTTTAAATAATTTTAGATCCTTTCCAAACAGCCTAGGTCTTCACTCAAGTTCCCCCTTTAAACTGGTTTAAATCATATAACTTAACTCTATTTTAACCACTTCTGCTTCCAGTGGTTACATTGCAGTCCACTTCCCTCATGTAAAAAAAAGTTTTAAAATAAAAAGAAAAATAAACATTCTGATACTTTGTAAAAACTTACTAAACATTATAAACATGAATGTCAGATGCGTCTGTTAATTTAAATAATATTTGAATTTAAAAGCGAGTGTTTCAGTTGCTGGATGATAAATGCATAGACAAAATAGTTTATTAAATCAGTCTAACAAAAGTTAAGCCAAACAATGATATACTCAGGTCTACAATGCGTTATGTTTCTTTTTTTTTTGTTTTTTTTTTTTTACCTTTTTAATGTATATCTTAGGTATATTTCTCTTTTGCCAGTAGGGACAGGGATGTCTAGCGACAGACATATTAAACCAAAACAAATGTAACACAGAATTTTGTCTAGCATGCATGTGAAACACATTCATATTTATAAGGGGGTGTAATCTTTATGCACTATTAACTGGATGGATGTAAAGATGCATTTGTGTGTAACCCAATTTACCATTGCTCTATTGGATCTCCCAAATCTAGATAAGAGGTAGGGAATGTATACATATTCTAATATCCATACCCCCGGCAAGAAGAGATTTATGACTATATTCCATAGAATAATTATGTGAAATTTGGGATCAAGGAGTATTAGTGTGTGACTCTATAGGGATAGTGCAGTAACATCTACTGGAATAACGATTGTAAAATAGGATCACTGGCGCTGTGATGATACATGAGGCTAAAATGTAACAATGAGCCTTTTTATAATAATAATCATAGCTGATTTAAATCTTATTTTAATGATACGTGTTTATTATTTAGTTTATAGACTAATACCAATAATATCACCCCACCCCCTTAAAAGTAAAAATAAAGCTATTTACACAGCGTGTAGTATATTAAATAGGTGATATTTATTAGACAGACATGGATAAGCCACATTGGCTAGCTTTTGTGAGTTAGGTTACACAATATGCTCGCAGGCCTTCATATTGCACCTTCCTAGTCATTGGCAAACTATCAACATATCCCACGCGTGACTGTAAGACACGAGTGACATTATTAGAAATATCTGAAAGCTGATTAAGGGTTCAAAAGCATCATTGTTTTATTTGCATTTTTTGCTTCGGGCAAAAAAAAAGAAAGATATTTAGTGAGTGATCTACCAAAATACATTTAATTACCTCGAATCTTTTCATCATGTACTATATTAGCATCCGAATGAAATCATTCCATTTAGATCAGTTTAATTTGCTTTCTACTGTTTTCCAAATGTAAACTTTATGATGTGATCACAGGGTTATGGAGTATTATTATTATTATTATATTCAATTATGTTTTATTATTTTAATCTTCATTAAGGGCTGTCATTATTGAATATTTATTGTTTGGCTTGTTTAACCTTACCCGAGCGGATTACAAATCTTTGGGTACTTCAAAGTTATAGAGGAGTTTTATAAAATAAATGTTAATTAACCCTTTGATTTCCATGGGAAACATCAGCTTGCGGGCTGCTGATCTCTGCGCTGCCAATGGGTTAATAAGTTAATACATTATTTATTGATCCCGGCTCCATATTACTTAGTTTGTGTATGGGCTCCATGGGTGCCTGGTTAGCAGTGTGTGGATGAGATGTATAGGTTTGTGGGTGGGCTGGATGAGTACCGGGTATCCGTTTTTGGGTGTGCTGTACAACAGGTTTTCTTGTCAGCTGTGTAGGAACATCATTATGTGGATGGGTTGTGTAACTTATGGGCGCATACGTATTGATGGGCTGTATAGGCCTCTGGTTGTGGACAGAACCTATGGACGCATGTACAGCAGTCTGTGTGTGGCCTGTATTCGTTTGTACTTTTCAGTGTATGGCTTAGCTCTGTAAGTGTATGCGTCTCAATGTGTGGGTGCTATAGAGGTATATATATATGTGTGTATGGCCTCCATGAAATTGGTATATGGGTTAATATAGGTGCTTGACGACTCTTAGTGTATGAATAACATTTGTAGGTGTCCGTGCATTGTCTGTATTGGGAAGCGCGTTTTAATGTTTATATGGTCTCTATAGGCGCTCAATAGTATTCGTGCAGGAACTGCCTATATAGGTATTTGTGTGTCAGTCTGTGGGTCAGATATCAGATGGGCCACATACTTTTCACATGTTTGGATTTTGCCGAGTCTTATTCTAGCAATTTGGATTATTTAATAGTTAATTTGGAATGTGTCAGATGCAACTAACCTTAAAATATACAACGCCATGCTCTTTACACAGTAAACCCAATGCCCTTCCTTCCCACACATTAAAAAGACATATAAAGTAACAGCATGCACGCCAGGATTTCATGCTTCTTACTGTGCCCATACATAGCATGATTCCTCCTATACTGTACATGTGCATCTGTTACTGCAGAGGAAGGTGACTGTATCAGTGGCACACTTACAGTCTGGCACAGTATAGCTCATATCATATTAGTACATAGGTGGAAAAGCAAAACAACCAGCTGGTACCCAAGGGACGTACAGCAGCACAAGTCTGGATGATCCCAGCCTGTTTATTAAAGACATGTCTGTATCATGTGTGTGCTATGCTTTTACTGAGATTCGCATCATATACAGGGTTATAGATGTGTATGTTATAATATTCAGCACTTTGGGAGCTCTCTCTGTGTGTGCCAGGCTTAACTACTATCTTTAAGATCAACGCAGTCTTAATATCCCCCTTTAGCACAGGTTTGCTGTTAATGTAGCTTATTGATCATGTTTAAGTGCCAAACTAATGCTGTCCTCTTTCTATATTCTTCTCCATGGACTCCTGTGTAGATGCCTGTGGTCTGTCAGATGCTGCTCACATTGAAAGTCTACAAGAAAAATCCCAATGCGCCCTAGAGGAGTATGTAAGGAGCCAGTATCCAAACCAACCAAGCCGGTTCGGCAAATTACTCCTCAGACTGCCCTCGCTGCGTACTGTATCTTCCTCAGTCATCGAGCAGCTCTTCTTCGTCCGTTTGGTAGGTAAAACCCCAATAGAGACTCTCATCAGAGATATGTTATTATCTGGAAGCAGTTTCAATTGGCCTTACATGTCCATCCAATGTTCCTAGAGACAATCAGAGACAAAAAGGACCTCAATCATGCGACACAACTCAAATGAACAAATGTGGTGGGAGGTAGACTTAATTAAAGACTTTTTAGGATATGACTAAATAAAAAATTGGACTCCGTGTGTTTGGAAAACTGTGCAAAAAAATGAACCAAGGGGAATCTAATATAAAATAAACTAAAATAAGGATATGGACCCTCATTGGATGTACTGTGAACTTGGATGGATTTATTGTGTACAGAAAGACAAGAGACTGGCGATAAATCCTGCGTAGGAACACGCGAATTTACTTTCAACAAACAGTTGTTGTTGATTTTGTAACATATTAGCCTTTATTTTCATTTTTTCTTTTTTGTAAAAATTGAAGAAAAAAACCCATTGTATGCGTATACAGAAATCAAGAATTAGGAGAAAAAATAACAGTTTCCAAATCATTATATTAAAAAAATTGTCCTGTGTCTATGTATCTATATCTGTTTTGTATTTTTATGGTTTCAAACCAGGTGTTACTGTAATTCTCTACTAATACTTTTTGATATAACCCTTTGCTTCTTATAATGAGTGCGATATATATGTTGTCGAAGCTATGTTCTTCAAGAATTAAAATTGAAGTGAGAATTTAAACAAAATAAAAAGACTTTAGCAAAAAAAAATCCTAAAACTACAGACTGTGTTTGGTTGTATGACACCTTGGTTTAAAAGCAAATAATAACCTATGATGATCTCCTTATAATACACATTACAATGGATGTCAAAGTTTAAAGTGACTCACAATAGGAGAAATGTGTGTTCTAGTTGAGCAATGGAACCAGAAATCCATATGTCTTTTTAATCCTGGGTCATTTAATCACCTAATTAATTTATATTGCTAAACTGATTTCTATTTATCTCGGCTTAACAAGCCTACTTGGGTTTAAAGGTATTATTTTCTTTTCTTTTGAATTCTTATTATTCATATTTATTTTTTTTTATTAAAATTGTCCGCTTGATGTCTATGAAAATAAAGCTGATCCGTCGCTGGGGTGTTAGGAGTTAATGCACCAATTACGCTGTAAAGGATCCTGTATTATATGCTGGTTTGATTGTATAAAACAAATCTTTGTAGAACTCTTACTGGTTAAGAATGGGCTTTATGATAAGACTCTATTTTTTGCTATCTATTAGAGCAATCGTATTATTTGCTGCTTCCTCTCAGGGTAAAGCTTATTCCCAATCTATTAATATAGATATCTTATTCGAATTTTTCTCTTTCCTCTTTTCTTTTAGTATCTGGCTGGTATAAATATCCATCTATCCATCTATATGTATTCTATAGGTGGCATTGTGCTGTGACTATACCAAATGATAATGTGAAGATGTGTGCATTCCCTTGTCCCCATCTTACACACACAATTTTAATTTAAAAATCCCTTCTATTATAGAGCTCTTTTGAAGGTAAAGGCTTCCCCCGTGCTCCTAGCTCCTGGTGCAGAACTCAGTAACAGCTTTCAGTCCATTAATGTTTCATAGAATGTGAGACAGATCTGAAAGAATACATACTGCCAAGGGAGCTCTCTCTTAGCGTATTAATAAGCTGGCTGTTTTAAAAATAACACCCCCTGAACACACCCGGAAAGGCAGGATTTTCAATTTGACGAGTTATTGGCAAAGGAGATTTTTTTTTTATTTTTTTATTCTCTTCCTGTCTTTCTTAGTTCATGCCATGATTTTATTATTAATAAGAAGAAATGGGGGGGGAAACCAATATAAAATATGTCACCATATATATATATATATATATATATATATATATATATATATATATATATATATATATATAAATATATATATATATATATATATATATAGATATATATATATATATATATATATATATATATAATACATAATATGTGCGAATATATCTGTGTATTATATACTATATGATACACCTATATTGAAAGTCATATATGTGTCTATATATACTTTTTAACATTATTTTATATATGTGTATATACTAAATATATTATTTTATATGTTGTGTCTATAAATATTATGTGATAGTGTATATACACATACTGTTAGAGATTTGGGGGGGGGGGGGGTTGTTTTTTCCCCCTTTACTGTCTTACATTTTGTTCATTGTATTTCAAAATCTATAGGTATCAGACATGTGTCGTTATAATGAGTTCATGCAGACACATACGTTAATCTAAGGGGCAACTACAAAGAATATTTGAAAAAGATGGTCCATAATCTAAAATCAAATGGATTTAAGGAGTTGCAGACATTTTAATATTGGGCAGTGTGTTGGAACCTTGAGAAATGAGGTCTCAATCAAACCGTTTTGAGATGGTGTATGACATCATCTCTGTATGTCAGTGTGATATGTGTGCATAATAGGAAGATACATGGGAAGGAGAGGAAAATACACCAAGCGATACTTCAAACGGGATTGTTCCAAAAGAGAGATAATCTAGGGAGGCTTATCTTGATAGCACCAATACTGATGTGCAAATTAGACATTTGTCTCATAAATATACTGCTTGCAAATTATTCAACAAGCCATCCGTTTTGTCTTTTGATGCAATACAAGTGTAGGAAGAACACTCATTGAATGTACCTCTCCCCAAGCAGGATGGGAACAAACCCACATGTGATAGGCAGCCAGTCGTACTACCACTTTAAGGGTATTTTATATTACTGATGTTTATAATGTGACGGTTCTATCGGGTTTAACTATCTGAGTGCCAGCGGTGTGATCAGCACCAAGTGTTATAAATCCAGCCTTAACCGAGGAGATAGTGCACTTTATAGGTTGAGTTAACACATACACACAACAGTGTATAGGGGATTTAATGCTCAACATTGGGTTTTTGCCCAGTATACTCAACAAGAACATCTTTATTTTTATTTATTTATTATTTAATGGGTAACTGAATGCAATATTTGGTCTGTACAGTATATTCATTAACCAAAAATATTACATCTTGAGGTTTAAATGAGTAAGAAAAAGTCGTTCATTATAGTATTGGAGCACTATGAACAATTTGAATGTTAACTCTTTCGCTGTCAGATGAGTGGATAATATTTGGTTTAGTAATAAATCTGAAAAGTTTGATTTTCTTTCCAAACGCCATTTATTAGAAAATTGGGATGTTGACCTTTTTTTTTTTTATTAAATTGCATCATCAACAAAGTCAAAAATAAACAGAATTTAAAGAAAAAAAAAGAAATAAACAGAAATGGTTTATTTTACCTAAACCTCACCATGAAAGCTCACTCAGTGTAAATATTTATTGTTCGTACAAATTGGAAGGTTACTCTGCTGATTCAGGGATTTTCTCCCAAGCAGACATTGGATGACTGGATTGTAGTTTGACTTTGATAAATAGAGCAATTTCAAAGCTGACCAAGCTGAAACCTTAAGGAAACGTGTCGACCCTCTGTTCTCCAAATGTTCATTTTTTATGAGACCTTTCAGAACACCCTAAAAAATATTTGTCTTTAATGATTATTTTTAAAACTAATGGTTGTAGCCTCTTATTACCTCCACTAATCCTGACTCCTAAGTCGGGTGACATTATCAGGAAATCTATTATTTGTCAGTTACTCAATATACTTAAATATATAGCATTGTACATGTATTTATCACAATCCATTTTCTGCTGGTAGTTTACATATTGGTGCGATTCTTTACGATGCGCAGTGTAAAGATTTGGTGTATGGCAAGCAGATACTAATGGGTTATATATAAAGCGCCATTCTGCGGGGAAGTTCTCTGTGGCGTAATCACCATGGAAACCAATGGAATGTTCCGGCTGATTGTTCCTCTTTTAGAACCTTGCCCCAGATTTACTCTTAATGCATTCTTAACCAGATAAAGCGACAGGTAGCCTCTGAGTAAATTGCATTTAACAAATAGCCACTTCATTTAACCAAGGAGCTTCTCTCCTCGTATCTCACAAGCAATGAGTCCTAAAATATGTCCATAAAAGTGTAAAGAGATCTCTATCCAGTGCATTACAAGTCCTTGGAGCGCTGTATAATTTACGATTCCTGAACTGTGCATTTTCATAGTTCAAAGCATTATAGTGAACTGGGACATGTTGGACATTATAATTATTATTATTATTTTTCAGATCAAGGATAAAAAAGAATACTATTTATAAATGAATGATAAAAGTAAAGGTCTTTTAAGTGAGGATTTGCCAGACGGGGTAATGAATGCAATGGAGGGGTAGCTGTATAGTTTGAGCAATCAGCCAAATTTGGCTACACAGCACATCCATCTGGTCATTAAAGGGTAAAAGGATGGGAAGATGCTAAATTAATAAAGACGTTATTAATATGCTGAGTAACTGTCAATATTCAAATTACATAAAACTTATAAAGTAAATTGAAGGCTGACAGAGAAGTACCTGACAACCCTTTTATGAGTTTTTATTGTTATAGTGTGTGTCACCTAAGGTCATCAATTCGGGGGGGGGGGGGGGGGGGGAGTCTTTATTTGCTTGTTCGTATTGACCACATAAGTGAGTAAATGTTGTCATACACACTGCTGTTGCTTTAGTAATTCTCTCCCCACCTACTGCTGGGGATCACTGTTAGCGGCGGAGCGGTAACCACGAGTAGTAACTAATAAATATCTGCTTGCTCAGAATACGCAGTGCTTGCTCAGAATACGCAGTGCTCGCTCAGAATACATACTGTTTGCTCAGAATATGTAGTGCTCGCTCAGTATAAATACTGTTTGCTCAGAATACACAGTGCTTGCTTAGAATACACACTGCTTGCTCGGACTACACACTGCGTGCTCAGAATACACACTGCTTGCTTAGAATATGCAGTGCTTGCTCAGAATACACACTGCCTTCTCAGACTACGCAGTGCTTGCTCAGACTACACACTGCTTCCTCAGAATACGCACTGCTTGCTTAGAACACACAGTGCTTGCTTAGAATAAGCAGTGCTTGCTCAGAATATGCAGTGCTTGCTCAGAATACACACTGCTTGCTCGGACTACACACTGCGTGCTCAGAATACACACTGCTTGCTTAGAATATGCAGTGCTTGCTCAGAATACACACTGCCTTCTCAGACTACGCAGTGCTTGCTCAGACTACACACTGCTTCCTCAGAATACGCACTGCTTGCTTAGAACACACAGTGCTTGCTTAGAATACGCAGTGCTTGCTCAGAATATGCAGTGCTTGCTCAGAATACACACTGCTTGCTAAAAAAAAAAAAAAATACAGCGCTTGCTCAAAATACACACTGCTTGCTTAGAATACAAACTGCTTGCTCAGGATACATGGCCTCGCTGGCTAATCTTTTACTTCACAAGTCAAACAGTTTTATTCCTAAATGAGTTAAAGAGCCATTTACCTCTGTCGTTTTCTATTCATCAAGGCACAAGTCCAGGGTCCCCTTTACACGAAACTATTTGTTTGCTTACACAAGCAGCTGGGTGCAATTTCACGTCTGAGATATCTATCTGAATGCCCCTCTCATTTATTACAGCTACTTGTCAGAGAATCCATTTGCCCAACTTCTCCTGCTTTCTGTCCTTTTGCATTACTGGAGTGCCCCTGAACCCTTCGAGCACAGTCTGCTGTGCTATGCCTGGCAGACGACCTCTGGGGCACGAAAAGTGTTAACCGCACTATTAACTCTCTCCGTGCCATTTTCATTTGCCAACATAGCTACTAACCCTATTGGCAGACAATGTGTTAATATCACTAACCTTACAGTGAAAAAAAACCTCTTATTTCATTCATTTCATCCAGTCAATCTCGCATTTTAATTGAAGATTATTTTTGCACTTACTGTATGATCAGCATTTAATACAAGTCTCCACTATTGCCATTTTACCTTCCATCACTTCAGAATAACAATATTATTATATCTCAAGTGCAGAGCTAAACTGAACCTGGATAGTCTAATTCTGGCCTATTTCAATTGTTAATGTCACCGTTGTGAATTATAATGGGAAGAACTTCTGCGTCTTGATTTTAATTAACATTAATAAATAATACTAATATAAATAAACAAAAACAAAAATACATAAGCAATGTGTTTCCAAGAAGCTAACCCATGAGGCTATGCTTATTTACAGCTTGCAGTTTGCATTGTGGGAGGAGGCTGCTCAATGCATTCCCACCGAACTGACATGGGAATCACTGTTAGTAATCTCAATGATGCCTGTATAATAGTGTATATACATCTACTTGTCTGCATAAACCTCCATCAAGCTTGTGGCATTGAAATGGATCAGATCCCAAAACTAGAAGCATAAGATACCCTGAGATGTGAAGGTGGGAGGCCAGGGGGGCTCTAAGACAG
Source organism: Pelodytes ibericus (assembly GCA_036172795.1). Classification (NCBI taxonomy): domain Eukaryota; kingdom Metazoa; phylum Chordata; class Amphibia; order Anura; family Pelodytidae; genus Pelodytes; species Pelodytes ibericus. Next base: position 164,479,500 of record CM069860.1, on the reverse strand, counting down.
ACCAGACTGCTTTGCTCTGAGCAATCTTCTGTGTTGATTTAGGAAGACGTTAGCTGTATATAACGTTTAAGACTGATAATATCACTGCTCAGTCAGATAAATAAAGAGCTAGCAAAACCATGGGGTCAGTTATTGATCCCCCTAGCTTTCAGTAAAGCGCGGAGGGGGGGGGGGGGGGTGTGAGTGAGGGACAGTCAGTGAAGTAGGGGGAAGGGAGAGAGAGAGAGGGAGTGAGAGAGAGAAAACAGAAAAGAGAGGGGCTTTGGAAGATGCAGTCTTTCTCCAGCCCTGCAAAGACTCATTAGCATTCCCTGGCAATGGACCTCCACTGACAACTAACAGAGATATCCAGCTCGCCACTAGGCCTCCTCTCCTTTTGTCTTCAGATCTCTAAGACCTGCAGATTTATATGTCAGTGGAGGAAAGTGAACTCCAATTTAGCTCAAGGATATGCAGGATGTTGAAGATATTAAAAGACATATTTTTTTTTACACATTTGCCAAGGGATTGAGAATCAACTAATAAAATCGTGGATGTATTTGGGGATTGGGAGGGGGGAGAGTGCTTTGAATATGAAACCTTTTACCAGATATATAAAATGAAAGGGGGAATTATTACATTATTATTTTTTCTTTTCCAATAACACTATCTGCATTTTGTCTGGATTATTTCCGGATCGTTTTGATATCTGCAGATATACAACGGTCCATTCGAATTTTCTGCTTGTAAGTCTTACAATAAACAATGATTAAACTTCTCCTTGCCATAGTGTCCTGTTTATTGCTCCTGGTGTTTTAATATTTCCTTTCGCTGTATATTAATTAAACATTCTCTTACTGGTTTACGGATTGTGCTGTGCATAAGGAAACATTGGATTGAGCAGGGCAGTCCACTCAAATTACCCTATGTTGACAGATGTTTGTCACTTAGTAACTTCTCCCCAAGTTTTTTTTTTTATTCCTCTCTCCCCCTAAGCCCTCTCCTTAGCCTGCTTTGTTGTTTTAAAATATGCATGTCTCTCAGGAATGCCAGTCACGAGTCCAAACTTTCTGTCCAGCCTCCCACATAAAATGATCCCTTTATAGCGAACCAGATATGTCTCAATCTGCACTTCTCTGAATGCCTCTGGGCATGGCCAATGGTCCTTGCTCAAAAATAACTCAGCACACACCAGTTTCCACCTAAAATCCCTCCGAGTGTCTCCCAGGAAAGAAATATAGCTCAGATAATTAAAGAAGGCAGCGGCCACAGAGGAAAGCAGGAAGAAGAAAGAAAGTAAGATTTTTTTTCCTGTTTTTTTTTTTTCTTTCTTTTTTTTTTTTTACCATTAGTATCTATTTTTATTTCAATTTTTTTTTTCTGGATTTGTTTTAGATACTTGGTTATTTATACCAGACTTGGCAATTCCATATGTATATGTAAAAGAAGAGACGTTTTATTAAATACTGAAAATAAAAATGCACAAATGTCAACCTTTTTTTTTTTTTTTTTAATTGAGGCCAGTTTTGAAAAATAATAATACTGTAAATAAAAAAAAATGAATATGAAAATAAAATAACATATGTATAGATAGATATGCATGTATACACACTATTAAATATGTGTATACATACATTATATGCATACATTGCTAATACTTCATTAGGGGGATTGCACGTGAGTTGTTTGTTTTAATTAAGTTCATAAGATTAAATATAGCCACTGACACAATGACCCCGCCTCACTGATGTTATAAATAGATCAGCAGAGATTGCCCCCTTAGCAGCCAATGTGCAGTGGAAGGGCGACACTTTCTAAGTGATGGGAAACAGATGAAAAAATGCTCTCAATAACGTTAACTCTCTTTCAGTGTCATGTGACGTCAGTGATGTATGACCCTATCCCATTCACTAGAGCACAGATGGTGGGTGTTGGTGAATTTATATACCTGGCTCCAGGACTGGTCTGATGAAGGTGTGTGGTGGATGTTCTACACAGACCTCTCTCCAACACCATCTATAGAGCATGCCATATGGACAGCTAAAAAGCTATTGTGTTTTTCTAAAACAATGATAGCTAACCTTTGGCACGGCAGCTGTTGTAGACTACAGTTCCCATGATGACTAGCCACCCACCATTCTGGCTGAGTGTCATGGGAAATGTAGTCTACAACAGCTGCCGTGCCAAAGGTTAGCCACAAGCGTTCTAGGAGATGATAATGTAGAGCTTTCAGCAATATTTACAACCCCTTCTCTAATACACACCAGATGGTTTGCCACTGTGTCACCACAGCCAGCTAGCTCCTAGGTTTATACTCAGCAGCATTTTGTTGCAATTACACACCATGCTGAGACCAATTTTATTGGTGACCTATTTTTCATATTTGCAGAAATTTAATGTTAAAAAAAATCCTCCTCTGTGGCCTCTCTGCAAAAAAAAAAAAAAAGGCTAAAACTTCCAACTGAAGGCATGATCTGTCAGACTGATTCTAGATAGAAGCCACATAGCACATTAAATATAAATATATGCATTCCTTCAAAGGTCACTGGTGGCCACCATAGCCCCGACTTAAAATAATTCACTCAAAATTACGATTACTTTGAAGTTACTTCAGAAACAAGTCGAGTTTAACCAGGATGATCTGGGCAACTTTAACTATTAAATAGTACATTCCTCAAATGTTCCTATATACACAATAAATAACATTCAGCTCCCATCTAAGTGAATGCTGTATTGTAACCCAATAGACTGGGAGCCATAATAATACCCAGCAATTCATTTACTGTCAAGCTAAAACTTTTTTTTTTTTAAATCCTACCAACATTAAATGAAGATTTCTCGTAACAACTCTTTTGTTTTGTTATTATGATCAAATTACCAGCTCCCCAAAAAAATAAAGAACAATTTTTTTAAAATTCTGCTCTTTGATTAGGCAAGTTGTCATAAAGCAATCAAGTCCCAATCCCCCCCCCCCCCCCCCCCCTCAATTTATAAGGTGTGATGTCCTTATCTTACTGCATTTCCAGATTTTAAACACTCTTTTGTCTGCTTTGGTAGAATCCCAGATGTTTACTTTACTGATATAATATACTAGGGTTTTACTGAGCTCACTAAGCTTCAACCAACAGTCATTTAGAAAATAATAGAGGCATTCTGGATGCCATCCAATATTACACATGTACACAGTCATAAAAAAATACGTGAAAAAAAAAATGAACATCTGCTTTCTTAAAGCACTGAGAGCCAAGTAACATTTTATGAATGCCTTCCTCGTTGTGAAAAAGAAATATGTATATATAAATTGGCATCTATATGCATAGCATGTTAGTAATGAGTAAAGGTACTGTTGATTTGCTAAGCCATTTAGTAATGTCGTTCGAAAAGCTACTTAACCTTAAGACTTGCTCGAATTTTACAGAGGGATATATTACTAGTAATTGATTTGTATATCAAGGTTTCCCAATACTCTACCAGTGTGTATATCTATTCATAGTTAGATCTCAATATATAAACACACACATATATATACAGTTGAGTTTTTGGGTATTTTCTTTTAAATATTGAAATAGAAAATAATATTATATCAGCTTCATACGTCCATATATGAGCAGATTACCTGTATTTATTTACAATATATATTTTTATTTCAATTATGCTGCTAGCTAAACACAATAATATTATTCCCCAATTAATGTTGACCTTTATGTGAGTGAGGTAGGAGAGTATGAGATTGGAGCTTTAATTCATTAAGAGCTCTTTAATGTTTGTATAGTAAATGGCATTCTTTTTTTTACATAGGGCTGCTTCAAATGTTTTGCAGATGTTACACTTAGACCTGAGCTGACCTCAAATTTCCTCCTAAATAATTCTCTTGCACTCTCCCACCAAGGCCTTGCAGTGTGTGAAACCAAACAGAGGGATTCTTTACTTAAAAAATCCAACGGCCTTTATGGATGGGATTCGTGAGATATATGGATCTGGGGTCTTTCGGTGCCCCTGTTACATTAGGCAGCCAAGCAGGCAGCGAAGGGGTTAATCAGGAGGCGTGTGGAAAGACTGGAGATATATTATAGACCAGTCACTCCAGAGAAAACACTACTAGTTGGTAGTTAGTCCTTTGTGACCACTGTCATCCCACTGACCTTGACAATAGTAATGTCCCAATATCTTGTTAGAAAAAGCTAGTTTGTGTGTGAGTACAATGTGCCTTGTAATTACTTATATTAAGGACCTTCATACATGTGTATGCAAAGTGTATACATATTATATAGTCATGTACTTATGACTGTGTATCTAAAAATACATATACTTAATGGACAATATATACATATATATGCATATTTCTATACACACATACATTTGTGTGTATGTGTAAACTATATATATATAGAGAGAGAGAGAGAGAGAGAGAGAGAGAGAGAGAGAGAGAGAGAGATAATTTGCGCATACACATAAATGTATGTGTGTGTATAAATATATATATTTATTTATACACACACATACATATATGTAGCTTCCGTTTTTCAGCCCCTATACATATGGATGTCTTTTTTAAATGCACTTGTTAAACACATTTGAAAACTTGTGCATTTTCCAGTGTGTATGTTTTTGTGTGTGTGTGTGTGTGTGTGTGTGTGTTTGTGTGTGTGTGTGTGTGTGTGTGTGTGTGCATTTCACATTGACACAATGTAATATTTAGATCAGTTAATAACCTAATGAATCCAAATAAAGATATATAGTATAAAAAAGTGTGTGTGTATTTACCAGTGTGTGTGTGTGTGTGTGTGTGTGTGTGTGTGTGTGTGTGTGTATGTGTTATGTTTGGAAGGTATTTTGTCAGCCTGGGTTTGTGTGCTTGCATTTGTTCAGTCTGGGTATTTGTGTCCCCCAGTTGCCTGGATGTCTGTGTGTGTGAGCACAGCTTCTTGGGCTGTCTTGTGGTTGTATTGACAGCAGGTTAAAGAAATCCCCCCTTTTCTGAGTGACAGGACCCTTTTACAAAGGCCACACTGCTGCTGATATGAATAGGGTTTTTTGAAGCCATCCCTGGCTCCCACATCTCTCACGGCCAGTGTGTTTACTACAAATGGCCAATACATTTTAAGAGATACATTTACACCCTTCTATCTCTGTACTGCGTTTATCTGGATGGAATGAAGGGGGGAAAGTTTGAATTCTCTAGGATGGAAAGGATTTAAAGTGGACAAGGCCAGCAGGGGCGGTGACACTCTAAGATAGGGGGTCTTTCTTTAAAATGTTGCCTTTATGGGAAAATAAAAGCAATATCTCCCAGGGCTTCAATGTTCTCTAGATAACAAAACTTGACACATCTTTACTTCTAAGCTGGGAAGAGATGTGCTCCCCCTATACTGAAAGCCAGTCTGCTTTCCTAATCCCCCTGACAAAGACTTATTAATAACACAGTTATCTTTTTTCTACAACCTTCTATATTGTATAATGGAAGTATGTAGATTTTCTTTTTAATGCTTTACTAATGATTACATGCTGGAAGCATTTTACAAAGTAAAATATGAACAAGGGAAATGAAAAGAAAAAATAAGCACTGGTTGATAGCATTAACCCTTAGTGGCCCCGAGGGTTACATACCCAACGCATTTGTCGACCCTTCGCACCAGAAGCTAATCACAGTCCTAAAAGTTCAGCATAAAGGCGTTGGAGATGAAAGTTGCATCCCACTGCAACTGTAATACCCCAGAGCCGAACCTGCAACTAGGTTTGATATATGATAGCTGTTCTGTAATATCATAGAGCTTAAAGGTAAGGCACGAATTTATGTTTTTCGATATAATCTTTGTAGTTCGAGATCAACTATAATCTAATACGTTAGCTGGAAGTGGGGAGAGGATCACTAATAAATAATATCTAATAAATTATTCTACAAAATAAAAAAAACTAAACTGTGTCTTGATAGCAGTTAATCAGACAAAACTGTTTCTTAAATCGTTTTTATCTCTAGTCGCTTTATTTTTCATTCCATTGTAGCTATGTCCTTTGTAGTATTTCAATGATCACTGTTTTATTTTAATGTCTGTGTACAGAACCTATTTCAAAAATAATAAACCGATGCAACAAAAAAAAAAAAAAAAGAAATGATAGTAATGTGATTTAACCAGAGAATGCAGTTAACGTTTTATTGTCATCCCATCGCCAACTAGTAAATAGATCGCCTGGTCAGAGGGTTGAATAACGTCTGTGCTGTTGAGTTGTGTGTAAATCTGCCTTTAACTACAATAAATCAATGTTACATTAACCAGTCGGCTGCCTTTGTAAAGTGTCACGTAGAAAAGGAATTACAAAAAGTACTAGGTACTAGAGAAAAATAAGCAATAATTATATATTTAGAAATAATAAAATATATACAGATCAAACAAAATATATTTATATAGCTGTGTTTGTGTTAAGTTGCTTTACATGTAAATATATCTTTATGGTTATACACTTTATTGCATATTATAAGGTCTAGACTCTGTATTTAAATCATGTTTAATAAATACTATACAGATAATTTCCTGACAATAAAAATAGTTTATGTTTAATCGACCGATATATTTTAATATTACCTACTTTATATTTCAATGTATTTTCCATGTATTTTACGTGTTGCTCTGTTTATCATATGTAAATCACACAAATGGTTCGGGGGCTCTAATTCTGGAATCTTGCATATTAGCCTATATATTGCATTACAATCACTATTATACAATGACAATGAGAGCTAAGATTACCATCTAGCTCCAACAAGGCGACTGAATAACAACAAAAAAATAACATCTACTACATCCTTCTCTAAAAGCCCGATCTAAAGTTACCTTGTTGTATAAAATATATTAAATGTTATTCGGGTGAAGGGATTGATTACATGCTTACCTTGTTCTGTGTCAATGTAAAATGATAGTACATTTATTATATATTGCATAACACACAAATACAGACACAACAGTATAGAGTGCACTAAATTGGGTAAAAATTGATAATCTCTTAGTAATTGGAGACGGAAATACCGAATTACTGGTTCATAGTTTTCTTGCCCACTTGGCAGTTAACGAGTCGAATTAAGGCGTTATATAATTTATAGGAGGAGATGGCAGACCCCACTGTGGCTTAGCATATATGAATGCAGTTTTACTGTAGGGGCTGTCTGCCGCTATGTCCATAGCTCTGGCACAGCCTGGCAGTGCAGTGATGCATAGTTAGGTAGTGATGAGCTTGTAACTTTTAGCCTGTTAGAGTATGCATAAGAGTATGTGGATGATGCTGGTTATTAATGTGATTGGAACGATATGGGTGGTGACTGCGTGTATCAGGCATAATAAAATGAGAGATGGGTAGGGGAGGGATGTGAAGAAATCATTAACAAGAAAGAGTTCATGCAAAAGTCAGCTTAGAAGTCTTTCTTTCTTCCAGAGGTGTGCGAGGCAATGCTCATTTTGTTGGTGACTCAATCCACAAGAGATCAGTAATAAATCCAGGTGAGAGCACAGCAAATACCCTGCCCCAGTTGTAGGGATGTGCTAGATTTTCATGAAAAGATGCGTTACCTTATACGTCGGCAAGGTGGCGCTGTTAGTCTCAGGAGGAAGCTTAGCATTGTGAAACTGAAATAGATCAAATCCCAAATAACTTTTTTTTATTTTAGTAACAGAAACGGAACTTTCATCAACTTACGATGAAAAATCCACATCTTGGTACCCACGAATATACTACACACAAATATTCCGACATGGGCATTTATCAAATACATATAGCACGCACCAAGCATGGTTAGCCTTTGGTACTACAGCAGTAGCAGACTACAGTTCCCAGAATGCACTGCCAGCCAAATCATTTGCACAATAATCGTGTGCGTATATAAATTCACCAATTTATCATTGTATTTTCTTTTTAAATCGAGGCTGCAATCATTATACACAATACGTATTGTTACAGGTAATGTACCTTTAATCACGTGAGCACATTATATCACTTCTCACAGAGTCCTGGAATAAAACATGGCCAAGAAAAATATATATCTATATATATATATTTTTTAAATCACATCTTCGAACTATATGGCCAGAGCACGTGACAGGCCGGACATTGATAGACTGTCCATAGTAACCTGATTGACATGGAGATCTACGTTTTAAAGAATTATTATCATAGACTCTCCCTGGTAGCCTCCTCCTTCATTCTGCCAGATTAGTTGCTGCTTTATACACATCAGAGGTTATAACAATATTACAGGGAGAATTTAACTCACTTTTGCCAGTTTCACATTATTATATTTGTACTAATTTAAACTAGGAAGCGTGTGTCCAGAGGTAACCATATTTTTTTATGTCACTAAATTAAATAAATAAAATCAGAATAATCCTAAAACAAGAAGTGGGAAAAAAAGTTTTCCATATTAACATTAGTCCTAAACAAATGGATCCTATAGAGTAATCGATATGTGCGAAGCTAAAGTAAAGTGAAAATCAAGGTTATGATTTTGAATCTTTTCATTTTTGTTAACTTCTTCAGTGCTGGGCGGGCAGACCATTCCTTTTAGAGTGTTGCTCTAGAGTTCAGATGTATAAACGACCAAGGAGGTGGATGCACACTGTGTACATTAAATTATATGGTTTACTTTGGTTTATTGGTTGGAGCTTTCTGAAATCTTTGGATTTGGGGATATATTCAAGAGGCGTGAAAATCATAGGGTTTGACCCATTACAGTCATAAAAAAAATATAGAAACAAATGCCAAGGATTAAATATCACCCTTCTAAGCAACAGAGGTTGAGAAAATCCTTCTCGAAAGCCATTAAGAACAAATAAATGCACAGGTGAAACGGATAAAGAAAAGTATCCCAACACCATGACGTAATTACATGTAAACGTGTATTTCACAAAAAAATCTCACATTTTATCATTTTCTATTCATATTTTTAATAACTATTACTGATTCTTCAAAAAATGTTTATACAAAATAAAATACAATGAAAGATAAACGTGATATAAATTAGAATTTATACAGGGATTCAAATTATAATTGGTATATTATATTGCAAATGATTTTTTATTATAATATTCATGACATAATACGAATTACTACTTTATTATTATTACATCATTTTCTAAAGTCGTGTTATAAGAAACAATCCCAACAATTATGTTACAATAATCACTAAATTTCCCATTATATTTTTATGATTATACTTATTTGTAGCACCTTGATCTTTTCGGATTTTGTTATGTTAGAGGATTTAAATAATATACTGAACCCCAGAACTAATACCTCTCATAATAAAGAAATAATGTATAACTAAACTATAGACATTTAATGATCTACCTGGTTTTGTTAACATAGATTTACTGATAATAATTTAAACGCATTACGTTTGATAACTAAAGTCATTCATTATTGTTCCTCTCACAGCCCGTTGGCAACTATTTGAACAATTATCGATTTATGCAACTAAGTAACAGATCTGATATTCTTGTATATTCTATATAATACACTGTTGCTGTTTTTATTCTTAATGTAAAATCCCCCATGGCATACATTCATTTACCAGAATATGTAGAATATACTTTAAAATATTTCTTCCTTGCTATAGAATGTGTCAGTAGTTATTTGTTTGCTTTCCTAGGGAATATAATGTTAATTTGTTCATTATGAATTATATAAATTTCCCAATAGACAAAATGATCAGTGGGTAAAATTGCAATAACATTATAAGGTATTACATTTGAAAACCGTCTTCCTATAACTTTGAGAATGCTAGCATACGTCTTTTACTTGTATTTTACTATTTCCCCCCAATCTTGAACCTTATAATGATAAAGGTTTTCGATATAAATTATTGATGTTTTATAACAATTAAATAAAAACACATCACATGCTTGAAATTAAATATAAGAGGTCAATTATGTAAGTTTGTAAAAACAAAAATACAAATATAAAATTCAGATTGCGAATGGAAACTTTCATTTGTTTTATTTACACACAGGTTTTGTTAAAAATATATAATTTCCTTTGTTAAAAAAATATATTTTCCTTTGCTACAAATAAACACGATTAATTTATTATATATTAAATAAATGGCAGGAGTTTTAATATGTTCAACAGGTTTTAAATAAAGATGACAACATTAATTTGTATCACAGAATAAACAGTACATTTTGTAAATCTGGTTTAAAAAAATATTTAAAAAAAAAACTGGAAAGAAATGGGCATATAACCTTTTTTGCGATGTGCCTGAATTTAGACGATATGCATGTAATAACATCTTCAGAGGAGGAGGAGAATCAGAAGTTTAAAGTTACAATGGAACTAAAGATTTTAATAGGAAAGAAACTTGTCACAAAGTAAAATGGAAACTATGTATAACGGAAGCTGCTAGCAAATTCAGACACATATACACACTGAAGAAAATGTATGTCTGTATATATAGTATATACACACACACACACACACACACACACACACACACACACATTACATTACATTACATTAACATTTATTTGTACAGCGCCACCAATTCTCGTAGCGCTTGGTACAGAGCATAGAAAGGAACTACATACTAAGTTAGACAAACTAGAACAGACTGGTACATGAGGAAGAGAACCCTGCTCATAAGCTTACAATCTAGAGGAACACACATATACACACACACACATATATATATATATATATATATATATATACACACACATACACACACAATAGTATATATGAGGAAGAGAACCCTGCTCATAAGCTTACAATCTAGAGGAACACACATATACACACACACATATATATATATATATATATATATATATATATATATATATACACACACATACACACACAATAGTATATATTAAAATAGTTTAATATATATATAGAACTACCACATATATAAGATATACTAAATATATGTCTAGGCATAATCAAGATTATATATATATATATATATATATATATATACACACATACACACAAACACACACACATACTGACAGACAGACATACTGTGCTAGTGTGGGTGTAAGAGGCTGGGGAGAGACAATCTCAGTTGGAGGAGGGGAATCTCTTTTACTAAATATCAAACCAATACATGTTGCAAAGTGCTCCAGGCGTTGGGGGACTGGGATGTGAAAGAAACACAGTTTAACCCTTTCCCCGCTGCAAGGCTCGCTCGGCAGTGAGAGGGTTAAGCAGGTTCTGGTTCCTGCCAGAGGAGTTACAGTCAGGATGTTTAGCAGGGGTTGGTCCCCAGTGACTGTAATTAACAAGCTGTCTAAATTGAGTGCAGCTCATCAGATGGCAGACTGTGTGCTCAGCCGCTCAGGTGCGTGGTACCTGCCCAGATTACACAGCTAGTCACTACTCAAATAAATGGATACATTTTCTCAAGGCTGGCTGAGCATCCTTGGAAACGTAGTCCAGAGCAGCTGGAGTGCCACAAGGCAGCCATCACTGTCTGATATAATAATGCCCAGCATCACAGGTGGGACAGTGAGCTCTGACACCCGGGCAAACAATGGGGAATATCTTAATTGTGATTCCTCCAAAATCTAATGCGCTGTCCTTGGTGCTATAAACACTGTAACCAAACTGATTTATATACGGAGCAGCATTAAAACCTATGGCATATACACACATACATTCATTCACAGGCAGGTATAGACAGAATGTATATGATGCATGGATCATTATATAGAAGTGTATATAGGGATTTGTGTATATTGTTATCTATGCTGATATAGCTATTTTTCACTGTATTACACGGGGATGAATTCTAGCGGATGCTGCAGGTGGATTCAGTAGGGTTCTAGAGTCGGTTCTAGTTTAGAACGATCGGTTGATTACAACGTGTTTTAATAACTTGTGTAGTTTATCGGGGTGCAAAATGTATAGACAGACATAATTTAATATAATGAATATTAATTAATCACTCATTTACTAATTTAATAAGTTTATAACCACTGATTGCTCGACTGATTTACTGTAAACACATTTATGGTATGGATTTCATTTCTTTTTATAATGAACACAAACAGCACTCACTTAACCCTTTATATGCCGTGCCTGTAATGCTGTTAGTAAGGAGGGGCACATTATCTAGTACATTATTCAGATCCCTGACTGATGCCACATTTAAGTTTGACGATCAGCTGAAATTAGCATTATAGATATCTAATCAGATCGTTACCATTTCTATATATGGTTTGCTAGACTTACCACTGCCATCTGATAATAGGTATTAAGTGGTGTTTCTTTAAAAAAATGTTATTTCAGCACAGTATTCATTTACAAAAAAAAATACATTTAAGAAAAGCATTCAATTTAACCTATGATATGCTTTTCAAGTAAAGAGAATAACTACACACAAGCAAGTTCTATAACTCACCCAAATACAAAATATAATCTTACACGAACTATGACACGAAATAAATCGAAATTATCTTAAATAGAAAGGAAATGTTTTTATATTGGTGGAATGTAAATATATAACTATCTTTTATGCTGGTTTAAATCTCCCTTTTTATCCAGTCAGTCACTTAAAGAGTTAAACTTTTCTGTAAATACCTTTCTTAGACCCGTGTAGCAATATAAGAGATCAAAGGAAATAGACATCCTACTCGCTCTCCACTGTATGAAATTATGATCTTGAAATGTTTCACAAATATATCTCAATTTATATACAGCATCCAATAATCCAACTGCTTTAATATTGACTCCATCAAACTTGATACATACATGTGTGTGTGTTTACTAATGTGAACAGTGTTTTAAGTGCATATTAAGTAATATAAATACAAGACATGATATTACACTGGCATATATATTATGTAATGCACTATATTATAAATACACAGATATTCGCACTTTCTAGCAAGCATGTTTTAAGACACACACACACACATATTTATATATATGTGTGTCTGTGTATATTTATTTATACACTTTGTATAGCTATATACAAAGATTCATAACGTTTGTAAACATGCGCACACGCAATTATAGAACGCATATATATGTTAGTGTATATATGTGGTTTTTGGGGTATACAGACGTGCTATAATGAGCAGCTCAAAACCTACTTTTTGATTTATACTGAAAGATATATAGGAAGGCCTCTTATAATGACCTCGGTGTATTAAAGTCTACTGCTTGTTTGTTGGAATATATCACCTACTTTTTGATAAATTGTAATTAGCATTTATCAAGGACAGAGTAATTAAGGTTATGTAACACTGATTGCTATATAAATGGGGAAAATATATGTATTTGTTTTATCCTATACATAAAGCATTCGCTTTGAGATATCTCGGTGCTGTGTTAACATATCCCAGATATTTCTCATAATCCGAAACCTTGTCCACCTTCCCCCAACATAACAATGTATATCAATTATTATTATTATATACAACAATTCTGAAAGTCCTGCGAATGCGACCCTTTTTACATACAACGAATATATTAAATATTAAATATAAATATGCACGCACACACACAATATATATATATATATATATATATATATATATATATATATATATATATATATATATATATATATATATATATATATATATATATATATATATTGTATATATCTACACACACACATACAAACAAACACACTGTTCGCTTACAAATAGACATGTAGACATAGAAGCATAGAATGTGTCAGCAGATAAGAACCATTTGGTCCATCTAGTCTGCCCAGATAGGACATACATACATACACACATTATACATATAAATGCACTCACATATATAATGTGACGGTATTGATATGTAATGTGTATAGATACATACAATTCAAACATCAGCTTAGTGAATGAATATAATATTGCACAGGGAGCTTTCACTGACAGACAGACAGACAGACAGACAGACAGACAGACAGACAGGCATTGTGCTATGTATTGCACAGGGAGCTTTCACTGACAGACAGACATTGTGCTGTGTATTGCACAGGGAGCTTTTATTGACAGACATTGTGATGTGTATTACACAAGGAGCTCTCACTAATGGACAGACAGACGTTGTTCTGTGTATTACACAGGGAAATGTCACTAACAGACAGACATTGTGTTTTCCACATGGGGCTTTCACTGACAGACAGACAGACAGACAGACAGACAGACATGGTGCTGTGAATTGCACAGGAAGATTTCACTGTCAGACAGGCAGACATTGTGTTGTGTATTACACAAGGAGCTCTAAATATTAGACAGACAGACATTGCGCTGTGTATTACAAGGGAGCTTTCACTGACAGACAGACATTGTGTTGTGTTTTCTACATGGAGCTTTCACTGACAGACAGACAGGCATGGTGCTGTGAATTGCACAGGGAGCTTTCACTGACAGACAGACATTGTGCTGTGTATTGCACAGGGAGCTTTCACTGATAGACAGACAGACATTGTGCTGTGTATTACACATGGAGCTTTCACTGACAGACAGAAAGACAGACATTGTGCTGTGTATTACACATGGAGCTTTCACTGATAGACAGACATTGTGTTGTGTATTGGACATCGAGCTTTCCCTGAGAGACAGACAGACATGGTGCTGTGAATTGCACAGGAAGCTTTTAATAACAGACAGACAGACATTGTGTTGTGTATTGCACAGGAAGCTTTCCCTGACTGACAGACATTGTGCTGTGTATTGCCCAGGGAGCTTTCACTGACAGACAGACATTGTGCCTTGTATTGCACAGGGAGCTGTAACGGACAGACACAGCATACATTGTGTTGTGTATTGCAGAAGGAGCTTTCTGCCTGTTTGTTTTGCTGTATCTTCAGTTTTGGACCATCCACAGAGACACACTGCTCCTTCCCTAAATCCACATTCACTATCTGTGGGGCTCTTGTTAATCTCCAGTTTGCCTTCAAACAAAGCTTCTTGGAGAGATTGTGTCTCCTTTCAATCTTTATTTTACCAAAGGGGTAATGAGAAAAAAAAAAAAAACTTTCTAAGAAACTTCATCTAGCTCCTTAGATTTTGCTTAGCATACGTGATAAAACATTGATTGTCCCAGGCTGGTGACCCATGAAATTTGGGGGTTAGTTTTCTCTTCAGACCAGAGCATATAATTATGCAAATACTGAGCTGTCACTGATCTAGTGAAATACTCACAAACACAATCAATGAAAACGTGAACAAAAACTGAAAATAGCAAGTGGTTATGAAGACACAAAGCCTCATAAGATGTACCGCTCCAAAAGATTTATTGATGACAACATATCAGAAGACGCCATGCTGGATGATTCCTTCCCCACTGCAAGTCCAGTCCAGGATAACCTACATCCCCAACCATTGGCACTTCATATATTGTGGACTACTGTCCCAGTGATGCTCAGCGGCTGCTTATCCGTTATGGAAACTATAGTTCACAACAGCTGCCAAAACTTACCGGTATAGCTACATTTGGAAAAAAAGATCAGGGAAAAGCAGGTGGCCAACCTGAGAATTAATAAACAAGACTTATTATTTCTTGTAGGATAAACACATGGGGGAGGTATACTGGTGCCCATTTCCATTGACCTTGCGCTGGGTGCGTGCTGACCTTTTGAATAGGCATGTTCGGTGAATTGCATCAATGTTTAAGATTTTGATGGAAATAAATATTTAATGCAATCTTCCCTGTTCTGGGTGAGTTGCTGGCTGTGATGGATAAGCAAGTTCAGCCCTATCATAGTTTATATTTGAGCTTTTAGAACTTGGTTCTCTCTTAACCAATCTCTCTTTTCATAACAGTGATCTACTGCTTTCATCTCTATAAGAGGAGTTGTTTTACTAGTATGCTTGGTTTCTTTATAGACAGATCCCAAGTACGAATAAACATTTATAGGTTCTCAAACAGTAAGTATGTCTCTGTGTCACACTGCATTGTGGACTAAAATAATATGATAATAGACAAATGTGCTCTTACAATAACAGAAATATTATAATTCTTATTAATCTGCATATAGTAGAAACAGTATATAAGTATTGGAACCAACTTGCAATTTAAAGCACAACTGTTAACAATACTGTCAACAATAAGTTATATTTAACTGAAATATTGCATTAAGTGTAGGTATTTTAAAAAGAAATTCCTTAATGAAAAGAATACACTTAAAGTACCTTATTGAGCTTTGTATGCTCTGTATAGCTCTATCAGGGGGCTGTCATTGTTTATAATCTTGTGTCAGAAAAAGAAAGATCTGACCCATCTGACCCAAGATGTCTGCCCCCTGACAAAGAGGGTTCAATAAGGTGCTTTATTTATATTATTCCATTAACTAATTTCTGTTGTTGATGCAATCTTCCAGTTAAAAGTATATATATTTTTAAATATAGACCTAAATGACGCAGTGTCTATTTGCAGTAAACACCGGATAAAAGTTAACTATAAACAGCAAAGTACAATCTATAAGTGGTATTTTCAGTTAATATCGATAGTCATTTAAAGCACCTCACATTCACAGCCTGGGGACTTAGCTTTCTATCTCCTTAATATTAGTCTGAGCTGCTAACCACTAAACATTTAGGTGTGAATGAAATAGAGATGGAGAAATGAAGGAAGCGGAGACTTTTTAATGGATTACCTATTTCCAAAATGCAACGTTAACCTTATTTATTATCCTATTTACGCTTCTAAATTGGCCTGGGAAGGAACTGAGGACGGATTTAAATATTTCACAATTGGAGACAGAGGGAGAATTAGCTGCCTTCAAGTATCAGCCACTCCTGGGGTTTCATATCTCAGTGGAAGTTCCCTTTTCAGAAGCCCAGCCAGTTGTTTTTGATTTCACCAAATATCTCCATCCCAGTAACCTGCTTCCTCTCAGAGATTAGAGCCCATAATATATGCATACTGTAGGGTGTAAAATACAAGGGATAGAAAGCAGGCCAGCAAAATCCCCTCTGAATTGCAGGCAAAAGAAACTCTTAGATACACAACCTTTCCAAAATATCTTCGCAGATTTCCCCTAGGAGCAGCGACAATATCCACATAATTTAGTTTTACCTTCACACAGATGAGGAGAGAAAGTTCGTATTTATTCGCGGTTTGATCTAGATCACATTTAAAATAAGAGTGAATGATTATACTGCCTTAAATAATCATCGCCGGTGTCATCTTAGTACATCAGGAGAGAAAGATGGGGACTGAGAGCGAGAGAGGTGGTAGATGGGTGAGCAAATAATGGGGGTTCAAGGTGGGGGGCGTGGATTTTGAAGAATATATATACATACACAAACAAACATATATCTGTTATACACAAAAATGTGTATGTTTCTCTATACACACATATATATTATACATATATTCTGTTCAATGAACACATCGCTGTGTTTAAAGATAAATGGTATATACCACACATACATTACACCATAGATATACATGCACTTAATGTATTGTACGAATATATTATTATTATATGAAATATGCACAAGGGTATGCGACATGTGTAAACATCATTACAGGTACGAATTTGTAGTGTAAATTTCTCCATTATTCCAGGTAATGATGATAATGTATAACACAGAAAGGATTGTGAGATTTAATGCTGGCTTAGTATTTTAAAACAAAATAGGAAGGAAAAATATCTAGAAAATAATAATAAACAAATGAGAGGAATTCCAAACAACCCAAAAGATAACTCGGGATTTTCCATTGTTTTATGCAGCTGTTGCTATACACTGAAGTTGTTTTTATTAATGTTTTTATGTTGATTTACATTCGCAATATTCTACATTACTAAGAGATCGCGAGATGGAAGGAGAAGCAAAAACAACAAACAACACGATATTAGAAGAGCAAAGGTTTATTATATTAACTGTAAACAGATACATTCACTGTAGGAACTTCCTGTGCTTGTATACAAGTATATACACCAAATCAGGTAACAGCGTGAAGAAGGAACGTACACAAAGGATGCACTCAATTAATATTTACATAGTTTTATTTCCCACCCCCTTTCCAATGTACTCAGAAAAACGAACTAACTGGTAGTTTTATTTGGCACGTTTTAACCTTTGCAGCGCCAGATAGGTGTTCAATGCCTTGTACAACGTCTAAAAGCTTGTATGTAACTGATATAAAGTAACGGTCTCTACATGTAAACATGAGAAAAGAGTATATAATGTGTAAATAAGCAAGTACACTAGTTTATAACTAGGATTACAAAGCTTTCATTTCAGTACAGTCCAAGTAAAAGCTTTGAGTATAGACAGGCTTCCATAACGGTGAGAGCTATTCTGAATGTAGAGCAATCACCATAGAAACCAATAGAATGCTTCTTTAGATTGCTCCACTTTTAGAACGTTGTCCCGGGATTGCTCTTTATACATAAGCCCTGTGTGCAGTTAACACTAGCAGACCGGGAAACCAGGATAATTATTACTATGCTTCATGTGTTAAAACAAGAGAAAAGAAAATGTGTATTTGCCTCAAATTTAAACAATTTTAACTTTCCATTAAATATAGAAGTCTACCTTTAAATAACAAGATATTGGGAATAACTAGTTGTACTGTCGATTTTATATTGGAGAATAAATTCAGCTACACACTTGTGGCTTTAACTTACCAAGCACCGTTACCATTAACATGGATAGCTGTCTATATGGTTTATATATTGGTTGATATTTTACTTAATGAAAATCCAAAATGTCTTACTTTTAAGTGTTATTGACATGTTTGCTGCCAAGCTGCGGTTTTATTGTGCAGTATTTTTTAAAGTCTCTGTTCCCTTAAATGAAAGGTCGGTACTAGGTGTAACATGTCAAACTAGCTCTCTAAGCTGCAAAGCATCACTTATATAGAGAGATCCAGGTTGGAGATTCTATTGTGTGTTTCTGTGCACATTACTTTATGATGTGATGGAGCTCTGGGTCTGTTATCCAGGATATTATTACTATTTATTCCAGAACAATATAATATACTGATGAGAATGGATGGGCTGGGAGGATAAGAACTGCAGAAATAAAATAGAAATGACAAAGATTATATATTTCTATATAGTTCTGCACTGCTCCCTTTCACTTTAATGGCTGTGATTGTTACAAGCAATGAGACGGGATTATTGGTATTAGATGTGATTGGGATAGTACTACTTCTGCTGAGTTCGTTACAGTGTTAATATAGTGCATGGAAGAACAGGCAGCGTGACTAGACATTTACACTTAAACAAAATGTAGCAGAGCAAACAAAATGTTACAAGTATCCTTCAAGCTCTTTTTACTCGGCTGGGTACCGGTTACATTGAGGATCCATGGTAACTTGTAACATCTCCTCACCTATCTCTCCAATAATGGATTTAGGACTGCTGTGGACTGCATTTCTCACGATTCTCAGCCAGTCACACACTGGTAGAAATGCATACGTTCCAAGTGTCTTTCTTTAGGAGACACAGTCCCTATTTTGCATCAGTGTAGAACAGAGCTCCACAGTAATACAATTCACAATAACGTGTTTTTTTTTTTTTTTTAACTGCATTGTGTAAATAAAATACGTACCTCGTACTCTAAATGGTTTGCCAAAGTATATAAGTAGCTATCAGTTGGTCATAAAGTAAATGAAACTATTCCAGCAATCCTTCACTCATAGTCACCTTCATCCATTTGACATGTTGGAAGGTATGGGAAGGTAATCAGCAGCAGGAGATTACCTCTGCCTATCTACCTGGTGGTCTGATACCATGTGACAGCACTGGTTCTATACATATTCTCTCACGGAAGATGGGGGTAATGCTGATCCCTAGGTTATTCATTTCTGCTCTATGACCACAGAGCCTGGTAATTCCTCCACATTTCATAGGATCTGACAACTACCCAGATTATGCTGCTGCCCAGTGTTAACCTGAAATACAATACCATATCTAAAAGGCCATTCAAAGTAACATCCCATCTCTATTTTATTACTTTTACTCCAAGCAGCCATTCCTAGAAGATTTTTTTTTTTTAACTCCTCCTCCTTCAAATTACATGCATGGTATCAGCCATATTTTTGAGGGACACATTAGGTTTACATGTGTTCTAATAGACAACCCTGACTGTGGACACACTTGCGTTCTATCTTTTGAAGGGGAGCATCTAAAAGTTATATATAGGGTTTTCACACAGCTGGCATTATAAGAGGCCAGTAGAATAATTGGTTGAAGACGAACGTCAGTGCACCCCAAGTGTACTATGTCGATCTGTCAGATGCAAACTACACATTACTCAGTTTTATGGGTCTCTGTGCTACACTCATACTACCTATTATTGTGTTTATTTTCTGCTTTGTGATACACACATACACTGCACATTACTGTGAGTTTTATTGCTGTGTGAGTCTGTGATGCACACATACACTACACATTACTGTGAGTTTTATTGCTGTGTGAGTCTGTGATGCACACATACACTGTACATTACTGTGAATTTCATATATATATATATATATATATATATATATATATATATATATATATATATATACACATATTTTCCTCTCAATGAAAAATGAATGCAGTGGCCTACTGCAGAAAAAACATGGACACCCCAGTTCTATCCCATCCTAAAATCCCTTTATGATGTCATAGAAGTTCTTTGTTCTGCAGCTCATCACGGCCTGCTGCAGTAAGCTATTCTGTGGGTCGAGCTGCAGGATCCCCTCTGACACCTGAGGCCTCAGTCTGACAGAGTAAATGTAACCAACGCAGAAAGTGAGCGCTGGTTACATTTACCAGAATCTTGCTGTGCTTGAACTGCCAGGTTCAGTTCCGAGTGATGTCACAAGCTCTCATGAGCATTTGGCACAGTCCCACCGGGTCTGTAAAGACATTGCATGATCAGGGCCAGGGACATGTAATTGTCGTTTTGGTGCTTTTGTCCTGAAGGGTTAAGGGGTTAAATGTGTATTGTACTGGGTCCGGTGCAATGTTTTTATGCATGTGTTGGAAGTTTAGCTGTCATTTGGGATGCTTTCTTTTGTTTTTCCTCCTAGGCTCTAGTAAAATGCTGAGAGCAGAGAGGGAGGGTCAGTGGAAACTGCAAACCTGCCATTTGTGAGTCTATTAAAAATATATAGAACCCAGATATTACATATCTAATCAGTGGTGTATCTTGATTTTGTGCTGCCCTAGGCAGACAAAATCCGGGCACCCCCCTACCCAAGCTGCACACCCACGTTACACACCTAAGACATGCCCCATCATTCAGACTCACATCAAGCTCACACTCCCATCACACTCAGTCACACACTCCTACTCCCATCACGCACACACTGACTACCATCACACTCAGTCACACACACTGTCTCCCATCACACACACTCTGACTCCCATCACACTCAGTCACACACACACACACACACACACACACACACACACACAGTCTCCCATCAGCACTTACCTTTCCCTGGCAGGCAGGCAGCATGGTCCCTCCATGCTGCCTCTTCGGCTTCCCGGCGATTGTGCCGACAGGTCACGTGACCGGGCGCGCGTATGACGTCAGCGCGCCGGTCACGTGACTGTCGGCACTTCCGTGTCGGTACACTGCACTGGGAGCCTGAACAGGCAGCACGGAGGTTTCTCTGTGCTGCCTGTTCGGCTCCCCGTGCAGCCTGACAGGCAGAGCGATGGTGAGGGGGGATCTTCCGATCCCTTCTCACCTCCGTCTCTGCCTGCAAGCGCGGTGGGGTTTATTTTTTTATTTTTTTTAAAGGGGCGGATTTTTTATTTTTTTCCAGTGCTGGGGGGCGCTGCCGCCCCCCAAAATTTGCCGCCATAGGCATCCGCCTAGGATGCCTTGCGGTAAATACAGCACTGTATCTAATAAATGCCAACATTTTTATAATTATTTAACTTGCATGAAAAAAGGTAGGTGTTTTTTTTAAATACATACAAACAAGGGATATATACAAACGGCACTCCTCTGCTGGTGAATTCAGCAATACCAAAGTAGTAGACGTTGAAATGATATATATCCATAGAAAAGGTGGTTTAATTCACCAGACGATACAATCCTTGAGACAGTGTCAGACAGCACAAAGCTTCACAGCCTTAAGCGTTTCGAGCTCAGCTCCGAGCTTAAAGATACTGTAGAAAAAATAAATGTTCTTTTTAATTGAAAAATGGCATCAAGTGTAGGCATTTTATTTAGAAAGGCTTTAATGAAAGAATACAAATAAAGTACATTATTAAGTAATCTTTACTCCATATAGCTCTACCAGGAGGCAGACATTTTGTTTAGAATCTTTGTTCATCTGAACCAAGCAGTGGCGTATACTCCATATGTGCTAGGTGTGCCCTGCACACCAAACACGGAGCACCCGCGCTTGTATTTCTGGGGGTTTGTGTGCTCCGAGCAGAGAGCACACAAACCCCAGAAATACATCCGAAAGACGACGCTGCACTGAATTCGGCAACAGAGTCCCTCACTCTGTTGCCAATTCAACAAGCACAAAAAGTATACAAATTCGTATCATTTTCATGCTTGTTGAATTGGCAACAGAGTGAGTGACTCTGTTGCCGAATTCAGCGCATCGTCGTCTTTCGGATGTAACAACGTCTCTCGTGTATTTCCAGGGGTTTGTGTGCTGGCTGTTCTCAGCACACAAAACCCCTGGAAATACACGAGACACGTTGTGCCTCCGAGTGACAGGAGTGCTCCGGGGCACGATACGCCCCTGGAACCAAGGTGAGTGAAGATCTGACCCAAGATTCTAAACAACGTGTCTGCCCCCCTGAGATAACTATATGGAGTAACGAAGGCTTAATAAGGCACTTCATTTGTATTCTTTCATTAAATTATTTCTTTATAAATCATCTACTCTTAATACAGTCTTTCAATTAAACATACATAGGGTAATGTTTTGCTACAGTTGTCCTTTAATCATAGGCTGTAATTCTTTGTGCAGTTTAACACAGTTTGTCTTAAGGATTGCACTGTCTGGTGAATTAAACCCCCTTTTGTACGCATATATATTCTTGAAACATCTACTTGTTTGGTACTGCTGAATTCACCAGGGGAGGAGTGCCGTCTGTATATATCACATCTACTTGTTTGGTACTGCTGAATTCACCAGGCGAGGAGTGCCGTCTGTATATATAGCTTGTTTCTATGCATTTATTGCTATCCGGTAAAATGGCATACCAGCTTCTCTTAGTGAAATCCTTGTTTCATTTAGTGTACTTTCAAACAACCCAGCGAGTGGATTATTTACTTGATAAGTATTTAAATTCTATAACATAGGTTGGTGTGCTGGTGGGCCTGTGTGGTGAATTAAGCTATTCTTTTTCTTGTTTTTTTGGTTTTTTAAAGTCTGCGTGGACCTTTAAGTATAGGTACTAAAGATAATGTCATGCATCCTGGCATGAGTTTAATTTTCAGACTAATTAGGGAATTCCTTCTAATAGTGTAAAACAAGATTCACAATCAATGTTAAATATGTTATAGTATTCTGTCCTATTTACTATTATTATAACTGTTCTGCAATAACTCAATAAAACATAATAAAAATGATTTAAGACTGGCATAAACTGGGCATCCAGGAATATATATTTTAAAAGCATTAAAGGTGCAGTGTGGTCACCATACATCACACTTTAGAAATGTCCCGTTTGTTGGAGAGATTTTGGATCCAAAGCCCTCTCAGCTTGTTTAGATCACAATGTTTGGTGTGTATCACAGTGCTCTAAAGTAATACAATTCTTAGTATTCTGTGTTTACAGTGCTGAAAATGTTTTTTACAATTGTTATGCAAATCATATTTTACCAGCACAAATACATTGAGTTTGTGTTCATTTTCAGTTATGTTCTAGTTTAGGTAAAATACTAAATACCCAATACTTTCCCAAATGCCTATATAGCAATCAGTTAAGTTAAAGTACCAGGACTTTCAAATAACCTAGATATGTAAAGGGACACTATGGGATAAGATGTAACTAGATTACCTATGCATTTAAAACAAACACAAAAACATATTGTTTGAATTAATTGCATATAAAAGTAAAAATAAAAACACTATATTTCACAAAATGGCAGCGCCCAATCACATTTGTTTAGTAAAATATTTCATAACAAACTCAAATAACAAAAACAAAAGACATATCTGAAATCAACAATGCAAATGAAAAATAAATAAATAAACCCTTTTCAGTTTTTGGTGGGAGTGTCCCTTTAATGCATAATGACGTTCAACAAATAAACGCATTTACTAAAATTGTCAAATAGGAAGTACATTCTTGCTATTAGAAAGTCTGATTGAGAGAGATGGCTGCATAGGGTACCAGTCACAAAACAGTGCAAAAAAAATAAAAAAAATAAATAAAAAAGTGTCTCGCTGGACTTATATTAAAATGCCCAGCCATAACCACAATTACTCATAAAAGAAGTGTCCTTTCCATGTGAAATGTTTGGAGGTATGGCAGATATCCTTTTTTTTTTTTTTTTTTAGCAAGTTACCATTTTGATTTCAAGTAACAGTAAATATGTTTGTGTGTACAATTCCTGAGCCCATTCATTGCTGGGGTGACTTTCATGATGAATTTTTGCAATCTGTGATCTTACTTCATGCAATACAAGTTTAAACCTTCTAATGCTGAGCGTCAACATCTGTTGGATATCGGTGTTCCTTATATACACTGGAATACTTTCCAGGTTAATTAGCTGTATTAGATCCCCACTCAAAGAAAAACTTTTTTTCCAACAGTGTTTTGCTACTTGTAACCTAGGCAGCAATCCTTTTCAATCACTACTGTTTTGTTGATATTAATAGATATTACCCAAACTCTACCCACAGTCTATACCCAAGCATACAGCTGTGCAAAGGGTTGCAGGTTACAGATATAATTTTTACATGCTTAATGTATCATTTATGGGTTCAGAGGGACTTAAGTCAAGTTCATTCCCATTCAGTTTCCTCTGGAGAAATATGGATTCTGCAATCCTTGTATTACAACTGGTAAAATCTGTGTGCTCTGTGCAGGCTCCTGTGCAAGTATAGTTTCATCATTTGGGACTGTTGATTTTTTTTCTTCACAGGTTCCAGCCAATTTCTGGGGATTCTATAACCTGATAATTTGTGAGTAACTTAATCAAACTTACAATACAGATATTACGATTTTAAACTTTAACATGCATTAAAAAAGGTTGGTCATTTTCAAGTCAAAGTGGCCATTTAAATGAATCTATGTTTAAAGGATTTGGCAGGGGGTACATTAAGATTAAAATAATTATAACTAAACCTATACACTACATGAATAAAAGTATTGTCACTTAATTATTGAATTCAGAGACCCATTGCCACAGGTGTATACAATGAAGCACCTAGTCATGCAGTCTGTATTTACAAACATCGGTGAAAAAAATGGGTTGTTCTGAAGAGCTTAGTGGATTAAAGTGTGGTACTGTGATAGGATGCAACCTTTGCAATCTTCATGAAATGTAAACCCTGCTAGATATTCCACAGTCAACTTTAAGTGATATTACTGGAAAGTGGAAGATTTAGGAACAGCAGCAACTCTGCCACAAAGAGGAAGACCACGTAAAGTCACAGGGTGGGGTCAGTGAGTGCCAAGGTGCATGATGCATAAAAGCCACTAATGCTCTGCTGATTACATAGCTTAAGTTCCAAACTTCCATTGGCAGTAATATCAGCACAAAAACTGTGCAACAGGCATTCTTGGTTTACATGGCCAAGCAGCTGCATGCAAGACAGGGGTGGGGAACCATTTTTCGGTCAAATGTAATTTGGATATTTATTATATCATTTGAGGGCCATACAAAATTATAAACTTAAAAATTAGCCTACTATTTGGTCAAACGTTTAATTAACTCACCCCTACTGTGATGCCTGGAACTGCTTCTCTTTGGTGAGACATGTGATGTTAGCTGGTATTGATGAGGTTGCACACCCAAGACTTACATCTGCACCCCAGGACATGCACCATCACCCAGATTGCACATACAGGACTTACCACTGCACCCCAGGACATGCCCCATCACCCACATTGCAAATCCAGGACATACCCCTTCACCCACATTGCACATCCAGGACATACCCTATCACCCACATTGCACATACAGGATTTACTCCTGCACCCCAGTACATGTCCCACCACACATCCAAGACTTACCCCTGCACCCCAATACATGCCCTATCACCAACAATGCAAATCCAGGACTTGCCCCTGCACACCAGGACAGCCACTCCCTGGTGGCTAGTGGAGGCAGCTGGATGTCTGTGCAGCAGTACAGATATTCCTATGCTGCTTCTCGCGCTGCCCGCACTGCTTTGACCTCAGAGCAGTGTGCGGAGAGTGAGAGATAGCATGGGAATATCTTTGGTGGTGCTGCTGCACAGACATCATGCTGCCTGCTCACCACAGAGGGACTGGTGAGGGAAGATTTATTGATCTCCCCAGCCAGCGCCTCTTTTAGCATTTTGTTTTCCTAATTTTTTTTTTAAGGGGTCTTAAACCAGGGGAATCTGGAACAGTAGAAACATGTTATGTGGAGTGAATAACGCTTCAATATTTGGCAGTCTGATGTCCGAATCTGGGTTTGGTGGATTCAAGGAGAATGTTACTTGATTGGTGGATTCCAGGAGAATGTTACTTGATTGGTGGATTCCAGGAGAATGTTACTTGCCTGCCAACTGTAAAGTTTGGTTGAATGGGGCTGTTGTTTTTCATGACAAGGCCCTACACTTTCAGTGAAGGGAAATCTTAATGCTTCAGCATTTCAAGACATTTTGGACAATGCTGTTTGCAATTTTGTGAGAACAGTTTGGGGAAGCCCCTTTTCTATTCCAGCAAGGCTATGTCCCAGTGCACAGGGCAAGGTCCATAAAGACATGGTTTGATGAGTTTAGTGTGGAAGCACTTGACTGGTCCATCCCAGAAGACTGGAAGCTGTTAGAGCTGAAAAGGGAAGACCAAGTTATAATATCTATGTGTTTATAATGCAATGTCATAAACGTCCCTGTTGGTGTAATAGTCTGGTGTCCATATAGCTTGTGTGTGTGTATAAATACACACACGCACTTACATATGTAGTCAGGGAAGATAAATATAAAAGTGTAAAATGCTGCTAGTCAACTAAGGAATTGTTACATTAAGACTTCTTATTATTCTAGCTGGATGTAATGACAGCGGGGAGGATAGGGGCGACGTGGTGGGTGCCGGCGGAATGGGTAGTATATTTTCTTATTTATTTATTTATTTATTTAATTTTTTTTTTTTCTTCTCTCTCTCTCTTTTTTTTCTCTGTGGTGTGTTTTTGTGTTACGTGTCTCTTGTGAGTTTTAAGATTACTTGTCTTAAATGTTGATTAAAACTGATATTTATAAATTATAAACTTTGGATATAATAGACACAAGGATGACCCATTAAATCGTTACACTACTTAAGTACAAACGTCTGTAGGTGTCTGAGTGTCAATAAAAAAAAAAAAAAAAAAAAAAAAAAGACTTCTTATTATTAAAATGCTCTGAAGAACTTAAAAAATATTGCATAGTGTGTCAAATAATTGTTTGTTTTACTTTTACATGGGGAAGGATTAAAGAGGGATTAAACCTTAAACACCAAGCATTTTCCACAGCATTCCATTTCACAAATACCTTCCTCCCCGCGAGCTCAGATGATTGACACCGCTAGGAGCAACCGACAGTCACTCGACTGGCTCAGTGCAGTAGCAGCTTCACAACAAAGACTACGGCCCATTAACATAATGGGCAATATAATGCAAAGAAGAAGTCAGTTTGTTAGCTCTCTGCATGTTATCACTGTTATTAAATGAAAGAAAGAAAGAAATCAGGTAATCCTTTTTTTCCCAGCACTCCAATGATGGATGATATCACAATACAGGGTTAAGAGATTTACCAGTAAATCTACAATGGTAGATGTACACAAGAAAAATAATATGAATGTTGAGGGAAGAGACTACACCATTGCAAATGTGATTCAAGGGGATCACTATGATCATGAATGTATATATTTGTGTTTAATATAGGCACTCATGTTTAGTAAAAATACTGTAATGAATGCTAAAATATATCCTGATATCCGTCAAATTTATCCACTACAAATTAATTTAAAATTCTCTGTAGCATAACTGTGTAGAAGAAAAACCACCGGATCTGTGAAACATATTGTAATATATCATATTGAAAACCGTGCATTATCAATAAGTGTCTTTGTGTGTATCATTACTTGAGGGAAAAGAAAGGTGCTATAATTATAAAGCATTAAACTGAATAATCCTGGCGTTTGTATTTCTCATAATGCTGAACTATCATATAGTTAAAGGCACAAAACACATAGAAATGTTATAATGATGGATAGGGGGTCTAGTTTAAAATAGAGTGTTATGTTAGTTTATGTAGCATGGCATATAATCAGGTTGGCACACATTAACAGTAATAGAGCTCCCGTCTGACAATCATTGCCTAAAAATTATACATACAGTTTCTTACCTGTCTGCAAGCTAGATAACCCAATTTACAGTTTAACTGAAAAACTTTAGAACAGCTTTGTCCATCCTTTTAGTAGACAGAGCAGTACTCTGTTCAGATAGTCTGAGAATATCACCATTTTGTTCACGGACACTTATGAAAAATGCCTATTTCAGGACTGTATAGGATAACATGCAAAAGCATCTCCATCGTCCTAATAGCAGCAAAAGAGTATACTTTTATCAGGAGAGTCCCAGAATAAAACTGTGACTAGCTTGCGGAATGTCTTGGGTGGTAGGACAAATGTAATATTCTTTTTACAGAATGTATGAGGCCACTAGAGGCCCACAGAACCCCTTGAGAGTAACTAGTTGGACAGGTATATTTATACGATGTATTTAAATTAATGTGGTTAGTATATTAACCCTGTCAAAAAGTTGGAAAATCCCATTCATGCACCTCGGGCACCCATATCATCAAACTGTTAACCGTATCTGCCAGCCTGTGACCTGTATAAGGATGGTGGCCTGTTATGTAGGACCCTACTGCCCATTAAATGAAGGCACACGTATGGGAAATATATGGTGCAAGGCTGTATTAGGATCACCAGATCTGTATTTTATATGCATCCTTAATTAATGCAGCAAGGTGGACATCATAGTTTTAGAGCAGTGTACTCCACGCTTGTTCTGCCATTGCAAACATCAAAGGGTCTGTTCATTAGACAGTGAAGGGTGGTGAACTGATGAGGGGATTGCAAAAAAATGTTCTCAGTTGGAAAGATAGGCAAGTCGGAGGATTTTTACAATGCCTGATTTTTGCTATTCCTTTGTCAGTTCACCGCCATTCAATGTTCAGTGACTGATTGGAGGGATTTCTATTACATTATTGTAAAGTGGGATTATGGCCACCGTAGGACCTAAACATTAGTGTTACTATAGGAATAGACCAGCAATGGCTAACCTTGACACTCCAGATGTTTGGGAAATATATAGTGCATGATGGCTGATGGAGCATCATGGGATATATTTTCCCAAACATCTACAGTACCAATAGCCATCAGGTGAGTAGACAGTGTTGTTTCATTGATATAAAAGCACAGAAACAGGCAATGGAAAAATAAAACTGTCAACATGAGCGGATTTAGGGCATTTTTAGATATAAACATACCAAGGTATAAATTAATTTTTATGTCAATTTTTTTTAACTGGTACATACATCTAAAAACACAAAAATGTTCTATTTTTTGAGTTTGATTTTATTTGGTCTGACAAATATCTATAATTAAGCCAGGATCGCTAAAATAAAGACTACATTTAATAAACATTATGACAACCACCAAGACCAGTGATTTTTTTTTTTTTTATATCATTTTTTTTTTTTGCTATTTTAATAAAACAGGTTACATATCACAAGGATGGCACATGAAGAGTATCTGAAACGTTTAAATTGCAGACGTTTATACCATATCGTGAAATTAAAAAGGTATCCAAATAATAGCACAAAATATCCAATTAATAGCACAAAAATAGAATGTGCCTCATAGAGTGTATTAACAATCCAGTGTTACAGAGAACAGTTTGAAACATAAAAACCCATTGTTATATTGAATCATAATCGTACGTAACAAATGATAGATTTTTGCGTGTACTGTTCACAGTGTTTCAGTTTTGTCACAAAAATAAATCTAGTTTGTAAATGGACAAGTGTAATGATTGAATTAGGATCCCTACTTGTGAACAGAACAATTACCAAAATGATCCTCTGATGTAACCATTTGAGTGCCGGAACAGTGAGCACTGTATTGCTAACTTCCCTTGGCATTTAAAAAGTTAAGGTGTGACTTTACATGGTAACTGAAGCCAGTGACCTTAAACCAGAAGAAATACAAAGAATGAAATATTTATAGTGCTATTAACATGGACCACAGTCCAATTCCCAGTAGCTCAGCAACACATATAATATAAGATACTTTAAATTGATTTGGCCTCATACAACCCCATGGAAGCAAAGATCACTGATGTATATTCATTACCCACCCCATCGGCCTATCTAACCATCTACAATTAAAAAAAAGCAACCATTAGCATTTTACCTATCTTAAAATAGACCTTTTTCTCTTTGTGTAAAAAAAGGATAAAGTGAAATCCATTAGATTTAAAAATCAACCTGAAATATTATGAAGTTTACAGATCGCACTAGAACATACACTGCAGTTCACAGTGTCTTGAAGTGTAGAAACATAATGATATTGAAGTAATCAATAGAATGTATTAACCACCCACATCCTATGTACAAGTAGGTTAGAATCATTAACTCTGTTGCTGCTGTTTTGCCTTAGATTGCCAAGCAGTGTCCTGTGATTGGAAGGGGGCTTAATAGTCATCCCCAATTTGAAATTGAGATTAAATGCAGAACGTTCGAACCTTGTCACTATGAACCTGTGTACAGTCATTCAGACCTCACTGCCAAGTGTGCCCCCGTGCACGGTTACCTGGGACATTTCAGAATTGAATGGGTTAAAATAAACTGATTCCTTAAAATAATTCATAAAAGAGTCATGCTTCCGTAAAAGGTAGAAAATAAGTGTAGGGTGGTGTATGGGTTAAAAAGATTATATTCTTCATGTTGTGAAGGCATTGGAATCCTACCCAGCACAGTCGGAGTTAACCAAGGTAGATCGAGGTAAAAGTGAGCAGGGCCCTGGGCACTAGGGAAAGTACACAGGCTATGGCATCAGTTCAGTGCAGGGCTATGTCAGGGCAATTAGACTTGCACCATGCTGTACTGTGCAGTGCTGCTGTCAGGCTTAATCTGTGCTCTGATGGGCAGCACAAAATCCCAGCAGCAGTCCACAGGAAGCACAACCAGTGAACCCATATTGCTTTGACAGTTGCACTCATCTAGAAATAATGCAAAACGCTATTTAAATGTATACATCATGACCCTGTGCTCTTGGAAGAAAACAATCTAATGAAAGATGGAGAGACTGGAAAAAAGAAAGTATTGGGAGAACTAGCGAGGACCTGGTTACCCACCCCACCCCCATTCCATTTTTGATTTCTTTCTTTTCTTTTTTTTACAATTCTTCACTCTTTATTCTGTTGGAGCGCCTGGTCGAGGAAGGTGCGGGTTTGATTTTTGTATTCTTGGCTTCCAAGGCTTCAGAGAAAAACTTGAAGATGGAGTTGAAACTCTTCCAAGATGTCAGCTCATGGCGCTCCGTTCCTGCGGAAAACAGGAGAAAGGAAGTGAGTGAACAGGAGAAAAAAAAAAATCTCTGATCATTCTATGAGACAGACTTTACTGATTAGACAGCTGCATATCAAATCTCTGCTCTGTAATTATTTAACTTACAGATACCAAGGTTTGAATCCAAGCATTAGGAGCAAGACTGAATAACAATTTTTCATTATACATCCTGTTTGTGGGATTAGTACACTATGGATGTTATGCATAAAGAGGATGGATCAATCATCTGGAATATTCTCTTTCCCTGGTAACTGCTCCACCTTTAGAACTTTGCTCTAAAATGAACTGATATAAATGTACACTGTATCCCCTCCCCCCATGTTCTAAAATCAGAAGGAACATTCTATTAGTATCTGGGGCAACTTTAGAACGTTACCCTTGAATTGTTCTTTATACACAACCCTTACAAGGCTGTACTGTACGTCACTACTGAGCAAACATCATTTCTATATAAATCAGTTTCATAGACACTGAATTAGAATCCCAATAACCTCTATGTTAGTATGTAGCTATGCATTATCTATGGTGCATTAGTATTGGTTTACAATTAGCCAAGATCCACACAAAAAATGCAGCATTTTGATTTACGGTAAGTACTGAGATTCTGTGACATTTTTGAGGCATAATCCTGGCTTCTCATAAATGGACTGAATATCGCTATTCAGCTTGCCCACTCAGATCCCTAAATCTTTAATGTCTGTAAAAGTCTAGAGTGAACCTGGTATTTTTATATGGATGTTTAAAGAATAATGTGTGACCTATGTAAACATTTATAGACAATGTGGGATTAAGAAATGCATTAAAAGTGTAGACTCAATAAAAGAACATTTACACATGTAGGTATGTATCTATGTATCTATGCGTGTATATAAATATATATAAATAATTTGTTGGATAACCAGCTACTGCGGCAGTGAAATACCCAGTTTGCTGCAATTCTCTGTTGTGTGTGAGAATGTCTGCTTGGAGCCCCTGATTTGCGTGGAAGTGTCTTTGTGTAGAGTAGTGTGATGAGAAGTGAAGGTGTTATACACAAGTAGGAGCAGCTGGTCACTGACTCGGAGCGGCATGTCTTTACACCTGAAAGTGTGAGTGGGATCACTGCTACATTACAGACAGATTCCTATTAAATGTACACTTTACACTATTTTTTTCTCTCTTTCAAGATGCTGACAAAGTGACAACGGACTGTGAAGAGAAGGCTCTATTTTATGCCTGATTGGGAAATCCCTGCCACTAAGTATCACTATATGAATACTCTGATCTGCGTGGGACAGTTATTATTTACCCCGATCATCTGCTTCCATTTTGGTTCATATAAGAACACTTTGAACGTGTATTGTTCCTCCGAGTACAGAGACATTTTAAAATGAAGAATTAGAAAATCTAATTCAAAGGTTTGTATGTTTTTAACCCACAAACAGTGAGCGAAAATCTGCCTCTTCAAACCCCTAGTCTGACATAAGTACTCGGGCAACAAAAGGATTTTACTTTCAGGGACTTTTGTAATTTGTCCAGAAGGTTAAACTCACAGGCCACAAACATGATTTTCAGAGACCCAAATATAAGCCATATTCCAAATGGATTCCGAAAACCAGTGAAAGTTTGGAAAATACAATAAATAAATGAAATTGCACTTTGGTAGCAGACATACCTCAGAGCAATTTTAACACTGGAAGAACATTTTGATCTAAATGATATCTTGCTTGTGATCAATAAAAGTGGTATCAGTTTTTTTGTGTTCTCTTTCTCTGAAACAATCCTAGAGCTGGTTAAGTATATGTTGTGTTCCTCTTTCTATTAGCCAAATAAGTAAAGAAAACCATGCACTTCTTTCCAATCTGCTATGTAGTTATATACTGGTACTGTGTTCCATTTCATGTTTCCTCAGACCACAGGTGAAAGATAAATAGACTCCACAGAGCCACAATCTGAAGAGAGGCAGACCTGGGATGTATACATGTTAAATGTTTGTAGATTTTTGGAGCAAAGCAGACCAATTTAGGACCCAGCCTAGTAATTGTTAGGAACCAGGGAAATGGTCCGTCTAAAGAGTTCTATGTAAAACAATCAAAAAAGTTAAGAGACAATGGTGGGTATTTTAGGAGTTATGACTCCCTGGGTCCTGGGATTTGTCCAGCTTCTATATAAGCACTACTACTACTACAAAAAAAAGCATTTAGTGCAGCAAACCTTAATATGGACTTGAAAATTTGAGGTTTTCAAATGAAAAAGTAATAGGGATTTTTGGAGTCTTCTCACACTTGAAAATTCACATTTAAGGAAGCAAGGGTTAAACAAAACATGTCCCACACTTTGAAAGTAAACCCGACGTGTATCTTAATAGATACATACGGGTTTACTATCTGCTGTGTTTCACATGCGAGACACAGCAGACAAATGTCAGCACGCACACAGCCAATCAGAGCGGGGGCTCGCCCCACTCTGACTGCCAAATGCAAGAGTCACTTGTTACTAGCACAGAGAGAGACCCTCGTTTTTGCATGGGATCAGCAGTTCCCCTGACTGACAGCATGGCAGCTGTCAGTCAGAGGATAAACTGGCTTGTACTATCAAAAGTACACGCCAATTCATCCTCACAACAAGAGCACCTTACATTTCAGTTGTGGTTCTATATTAGAAGCACAAGTGAAAAAAAGTTTAGTGTCCATTTAAATACAGGATGATGCACTTGTGTAAAAAATTATGTTTTATTCAGGTGTGGCTAAATTTTAAGTGGGTTTTGCCAGGGCTTGACAAACTTGATTTTATTTAAAAAAAAAAAAGTTAGGAGCCAGACAATAGCATCAAATCACACAAACATACACACATAATCACACACAGAGACAGTCACATACACACACCTCACAGACATCCAGTCGGTCACATACACACACCTCACAGACATCTAGTCAGTCACATACACACACCTCACAGACATCCAGTCGGTCACATACACACACCTCACAGACATCTAGTCAGTCACATACGCACACCTCACAGACATCCAGTCGGTCACATACACACACCTCACAGACATCTAGTCAGTCACATACGCACACCTCACAGACATCCAGTCCGTCACATACACACACCTCACAGACATCTAGTCAGTCACATACACACACCTCACAGACATCCATTCAGTCACATACACACACCTCACAGACATCTAGTCAGTCACATACGCACACCTCACAGACATCCAGTCCGTCACATACGCACACCTCACAGACATCCATTCAGTCACATACACACACCTCACAGACATCCATTCAGTCACATACACACACCTCACAGACATCCATTCAGTCACATACACACACCTCACAGACATCTAGTCAGTCACATACGCACACCTCACAGACATCCAGTCCGTCACATACGCACACCTCACAGACATCCAGTCGGTCACATACACACACCTCACAGACATCTAGTCAGTCACATACGCACACCTCACAGACATCCAGTCCGTCACATACACACACCTCACAGACATCTAGTCAGTCACATACACACACCTCACAGACATCCATTCAGTCATATACACACACCTCACAGACATCTAGTCAGTCACACACACACACACACACACACACACACCTCACAGACATCCAGTCCGTCACATACGCACACCTCACAGACATCCAGTCCGTCACATACACACACCTCCCAGACATTCAGTCTAAAGAAGCTCAGTCATAGGGTGAAACGCATTTTGCACAGTGATGTCATTATTGCAGCCGCTGATGCGAGACTGAATGCGGACATTGTTACATGGTGCGTTTGGATGTCTATATCAATGTGAGCACACTGCTATGTGTTATTATTAAATATTATTCTACAGCCTTCTCTCCACTGTTTGTTCCTTCTCGAGTTTTGGAAATTCTTGAGCGTGGGACTGAAGGGTGGCCATTTACTATTGTTGGAGCATCTCACTTTCAGTTTCATTATCTTCAAAGCAATATTGTTGTCTCTGCTTTTACATTTTGAGCACACTATAATTGCTCACAAAAGAGATAGTGCATTACTAATGGGGGATTATATATCTGTCTATATATATGCAGAGTGTGCTATGATATTGCAGTATGCTCTGTTATCATTTTACGTATTCAAAGTGATGTATTTTGGTTCTGACCTGCCATACGCACAAATCCACATTGCACACCCAAGTTAAGACCCAGCATCCAAAGTGCAAACCTAAGATGTGCTCCAGCATCCACATTGCGCACCCAGGACATGCTCTAGCACCCACATTGCTCACCAAGGATATGCTCTAGCACCAACATTGGACACCCAGGACATGCTCTGGCACCCACATTGCTCACCCAGGACAAGCTCTAGCACCCACATTGGACACCCAGGACATGCTCTGGCACCCACATTGCTCACCCAGGACATACTCTAGCACCCACATTGCTCACCCAGGACAAGCTCTAGCACCCATATTGGACACCCAGGACATGCTCTAGCACCCACATTGCACAGCCTGAATTTACCCCAGCATGTGCTCCATCACCCACATTGCACACCCAGGACATGCCTCAGCACCCACACTGCACACCCAGGATTTACCCCAGTCAGCACCCAGAGCTCCCTGGTGTCTATTGGCAGGCTGCATGATGTCTGTGAACTGTCGATCACAGATGCACCCTCTTGTCATGGCACTCTGATCCTAGTTCTCCAGGGTAAAATAATGTAATATAACATTTAGAACAGACATTTTCATTTTAGCGCCTCTTTTGCTTTAAGATTTGTGTTTAATTGCCTTGATCCACTAACTGCTTCTCACTAACAAGTTGTTTTATTTCCTTGGATGTATGCAAAGTCTAATTACGGCAGAATGCTGAAAGCTTCATTTGAAGCTGCTCTCACCAATCTGTCAGAGACACAAAACATTTTAACCTCTTTTTAGTCACATAGGCATTGCGCTTGTCTTCTGTTTCTCAGCTCAAATCTTTTAGCCACTGACAACAGTGAACAGTTTCAATCATGTACAAAGTTTAATGTTGAAATCAATATTTGACAAAGTGTGAAGTGTCTGTAGGAAAGGATCTGAAGTAACTTTCAGCTGGAATAGGCAGCAAACGCTCTTCTGTGATAATATCTTTCTGAAGCATCTGAATGAGGCTATGTTTTAGCAATGGACTTATGGCTAAGAAGACATTTAACTAGCAATGCTCTAAGAAAAGCTGCTTTGTAGTCTGTAGAAAAATAAAAATGCCTCTCATCAAGCCTTGATTTAATAATTCTTTGGTCGCATGACTAAAGGCAAGTCTTCCACAATTTATTTATTTTAACAAAATATAAAGTACAAATATATATCTTATCACAGAAGAAAATTGTATACAAAAATATATAAAACATAAATAAAACAAAGTGTCAGCTTTTCTCTACATTTGTTTAAATGTTGATAGATGTAACTAAGAGAGATGGAGGGGTAGGCAGTGTCAGAGAATTTGAGGGTACTAGGTCAATATGACTTCACAGGCCCATATATTTCCCACAATGTGACAAACACAGAATAAATTGGAATGTAGTACTTCAGATGTATTGCAAATATATTTATATTAACATTGTTCACTATGGCAGAAAACTGTATGGCAATTTAGATATCTAAAAATAATAATGCTGCCCAATAAAATAATAGAAAATGATATCAACCTAGCTATAGTTCTATATAATTCTTCTTGTATTAACTTTTCTCTCTTTATTAACATGATGCCTGATCACATCTCTTGTTCAATTGTATCTGTGGATGGTTTATTTTTTTTATAATGCAACTTATCACACCACTGATCATTTTGGTTAAATTTTTATTATTTAACAGGTAAAGGATTTAATTTTTCTCTCTTGTATTAATAAAATAAATGCGATGCCACAAATAATGCAGTTGTAGCCATGACAGCCATAAAGTAATATGCTTTTTACATGTGCACATGGAAACATACATGTACACTCCTAAATCTTTTATATAATGGCATGTATGTTTAATACACTAACCAATACATTGCCCACTTGCTTTGGATTGAAAGTGTTTTTTATATGGTAGGAATATACCGCTAAAGATATAATAAACATATATTAGATCACAGAAAATATACATTAGGCTGCAGGGATTTACATTGTCTCTGTAAAACGGTCCTGCAATCTTATAAGACATTAGCTCGGTTAAGTTTAGAATATATTACTTTAGGCATGTATAGAGAATAGCAAAATGCATTCCTTATTAATTACTCATTTTGTTTTGTATAGAGAGAGTGCAAAAAGTTAATTGTAAGAGCATATGCTAGAAGTGCTTTGAGTCCTTCAGAGAAAGAAACACTATATTAAAACTAGTTATTATTGTTACAAAAAATATCATCACATTGATCAGACGGTGCTAATGTAAATGCCTTATTTTCGTGGAGCTCAGTCCCTCGGGTTTGATACATTACCCTGTTACTCTCTATGGCCAGGATGAGTACAGACAGCCTTATGTCACTATGAAAAAACTTCTCTAAAGCTATAAAATAATGAGTGGCACAAACAAGTGTGGAATAAAAGAAAGGACGGCAATTGAGAGATGTACATGAAAAGAAGAACTGAAGGTGGAAACAAAATGCTCATAGTATTGCTCTCTACTCAAATGCAGGAAACAAACCCGAACAAAAGAGGCTACAGACAAAAATACTCAGAATATAACAACGTGCACACAACAAAAGTTATGGTGGGGTAAAGGTAATAACAAAAACCCTCCACTTAAGATTAAGGGGGTTTTAGAGCCATTATTAAACACAAATCTACACACACCAGACAAGCCAGAAGACTTGATTCCTCCCACAGAATTCCTAAACTTGCAGTGCTACCACCACCACTGCAATGGATTCTGGGTATGCATATGCAAAAAAGGGGGTAGCTGAGGAAATCCCATTAGGGATGAAGCAGCTGTCCGTGAGTGGTTATCTGGCTTTGCACCTCTGTCCCAGGCAATGTTTAAAGGCTGTCTACAGAGACATTTGCTCTATGGGGTCCATGTATAAAGTGATCATTACTACGCTTATATGCATATCTCCACCCAGAATCTCTTGCAGCAATGTATCTGCTATAAAGTTATCACGCATAACAAATGTTAGGAAGAAAGACATATGAAGGAATGCGTGTGGGGCAGATATATATATCAAAGGCGGCAGATTTCAGAATTAAACAAAAAGAAATGTATGGTGGAGTACTCACTCTTTGACAAGTCTATGAATAAGCGTGTTTTCACGCGAAACGCGTAAGGCGAGTCCTTTCCCTTGTCTTTGGTTTATATTTTAGTCCTGTTTTTTTTGTACTACTTTTGGTCGGATCTTTTCACTAAATTTTGGACACATTTTTCATCGGAACCTGGAGTGCCAGCGTTTTTGTTTCCTTTTTTCTGTTTGTAACATTGCTGCCTCTACAGCTCATACGAAGCACCCACAATCCGGGATAAAACGAGAGAACCTTTAATAGCCACTGGTGGAGCCGGCTTAGCCCTTAGGGGTTTTCTCCTTTTTTTGGTGGAGTATATGTCCTAGCTGGTTAAAAAATCTAAATGAATGCTATGCATTAGGCACACAGAGAATCAGTGAAAGAAACATAAAAAGAAGACACAAATCCAAATGATATCCCAAACAGAATATTTTACTAAATACAGAATTGCTATTTATTAATCAGTACACTCCTTGGGCTGATCCTTTGTTAAAGGGTCTCTTTCCATATGCAAGGAAGAGGAATCAGATGATGCTCCATCACTTTATTAATGTCACTAAATAACTTAAAATATGCAAAACGAAAAAAAAAAAAAAACATTTTTACAATTAGTTTAATAAGTAAATAATGAGTTTATAACTTTTAAGTCTTCATTGTGTATTACCCAATAAACGCATCATTGTGTCAGACCTCATAATGCAGTCTTCTAGAAGTATGGATACAGATCGGTTCACCAGCAGTAACCCTTCCAGCTCCAGATCTGGGTATTATATTGTGTTAACTTATAGGATTACACACACACAAAACAGGTGCACTTCTCTCCAAGAGAGCGCGGTCTTCCTTCTATTTGAAATTGTACAAGAATTCACACAGAAAGTCATGTTCTCATACCATATGTTTTTTTTTTTTGTAATAACTGCCTTTAAAATTCTTTATAAATAAATCATTGCATACAGCTGTTTAAAACACTGTACCATGCAGATCTGGAAAAGCCAACCAGAAAACAGCCCACCCTTCTAAACCCCAATTTCTTTTTTCTTCTGTGTTATCATTGTGATATATATATTTCTTTTTCTGACGCATTGTAAATCACACACCATAAGGTGCTGCTGGGGCTGTGTGTATCACCGCACACTCTGAATGGCATCTGGCTTGTGAACACCATTCACCAGCAGGTCTATCTGAGGACGGCTGAGTTCTGTATGTCACTGTCTCATCTGCTCAGACGTACAAGGATTCTCTCTCCCCTTCTGTTCTCTCAAGATAAAGATCCCTGAATCCAGACAGGCAAAAAAAAAAAAATGTTTTTTTTTTTTTTTTTTATGTGAGGATCAGGAAGATGGCTCATGGGTTAACCAGTTTGCACTTGACAAGAAATTCTGCTGCTTTTGTAGAACTTAATGGGTTAAACAATAAATGAATGGACTGCATACACTGGCTTAGCATTGAAGGGAATCACACCACCTGCTTCATCTGCTACCGCAAATTTATTCAAAGGGAGAGATAGGTCATAGGTCTGCAAGGCATGTGTCTGAGATCCTTAATCATCTGCAAACAGCACAGTGTCGGGGTGCTCTCTAATAGTGCTTATAATACAGCTGCTTATGTTATAAATGCTTCACCTTCACAAATAGATGCAGGCTTTTGTCTATACACAGTGCTTTATCGAAGACAATCCAAAAGTTGAGGGTAAAAATCTAGGGTGTAGGTTTTGTCACAGACCATGTGCCACCAAAACCTGACAACTCCAGAGGGGTCACTCTATAGAAGCACTGAGCATCACAAAGAACCAAACTTATGATCAAGTTTGCCATACTTTTTCAAGGCACACTAAAACATTATTTGCTATTTCAAACTGGCGACTACACGTATTTGCACATGTCTCATACCTTAACATTGTTAATTCTTTATTCTGTAATAGTAGGTCATTGCTATGGTTACCCTACAATGCTGCAGCACTTCTCTTTCCCTTCAGCTATTCCATCAGTCCTGGTAACCACATCTGTTGCTTAGCAACAGTTTTGTGACAGTATCACAATCTGGGAGCACAACAATAAAGACTTTTTTTGCAGCTGAGCGAGGTGGAAAGGGGAACAAAATTAGGCCCAAAACACTCAAAGATACAGTCATAAGGTTCAAGAAAATGAAACTGTAGAGGATCAAAGTCAGCACGCAGCTGCTCACAACGGACGTACCAAAATTATTACTTATCACACAAGCTATAATAACAAGTCATATTTCTATACAACCTGCTGGTCTCATCTCAACAAATGTGTTCTACCCACCCTAATTCTTGTCCATCAGTATCCTAATAATCTATAAAAAAACAGTATTACCAAACCAAAACATCCATATTTTATAGAGACATGCCTCATTTTATTTTTTGAGAAATTGCTATTGCTAATATTATTTGCTATTCTGTTATCCTTACTTCATATCAGAGGTTCGCATTGTTGAAAAAAAAAATATATATATATGTGTATATATTTATATATATATTTATATATATATATATAAAATCATACATACATTACTTTTTGTATTCATACTCATATTCATAGGTATGAATAAAAAAAAGTAATGTATGTATGATATATATATTTGTTTTAATTTTTTTTATTTTTAATTCCACAATGCGAACCTCTGATATGAAGTTGTTTAAGACCGGGAACGGGGGACTAATAAAAGTACTCAAAAAAAAATTGGGCAGACTAGATGGACTGAATGGTTCTTATCTGCCGACACATTCTATGTTTCTATGTGTCTATGTTTAAACGTAGACTGTAAGAATGTATAGTGGTTTGTACGAAGAGCGATGTTTACCCCAGGGACCAGCAACTCTGCGTGTATTAAAATGCATGTTATATATGCGTTATAAGATATAAGTGTTTCTGGGTACAGTAGATATACATATGGAGTGGAAAGTAGATTACGGTCATGAAATAAGGAGTAGGTACATGTACACAGTTCAGCCACTCAGTATGTTATGCTAAAAAAAAAAAAGTAGGATTTTGGTGGAAACATATTAAACAATAAAGACGATGTAACATATCCTGGATAAATGTTTTCCTGAAGTGGAGTGTGTTCAGGAAGGACACTGCAATGAGTGAGGTAGATTATTACACAGGACAGAGAAAGCACAAGGGGACAGACCTTGTAAAATGAGAAGCAGGTATAATGACACACAAGCCAAGCGTATGAGTAGAAGGTTAGCATTAGAAATTAGAAGAAGAGTTAAGCTGAGGCCTCTAAATGAATGACAGGGCGGTGCAATACATTAATGAGACATTACCATGATTATCCTATTTAACTTTAAGCACAGTTTAAAATATTGTTTTAACTTTAATAGGAGAATAACACTGTCAGTACTGTCCCTTTGACTAAACGGGTATAATGTTATTATGATTATCTACTTGCATGTTTTTGTTTAACTCTGTGCAATGTGTATAATTAGGAGACTGAATATGAGGGTGCATACATTCAAACAGTTGGCACATTTCTTAGACCTTGTCTCCATGGTCTATCTCCTATACAACAAGAACATCATTTGGTCCCAAAGACATGTCAAGTCCAAGTGGCTATTGAAACACCACAGAGATACTTACTAGTAGTCGCACGAGACTACATAATGGATCAGTGGAAATTAGGAAACATACCATAATAAGCATTTTGAATTCTGAAATTGAAGGGGGGGCGCTTATGGGGGGGTGGGGGGGGGGCATGGGAATAACAGTTTAATATCTACTGCAACCATGTTTAAACTTATAGTTCAACCCCAATTACTAAAGTAATATATTCTTTAAAATAAAGATATTTATTTTCCTGGGTCAGCTTACAAAATTTTTATAGCTAATTAAAAATTTATAAAAAAATAAATAAAAATACCAACCTATATATTTGATCTGTTCATATTACCATGCCAATATTATTCCACAAAAGCATCTACGTACTGGAGATGTCAGCAGGATTACATCCAGTAACAGAACTCTGATATCATATTTGTTCATATTCAGCAAAAACCCCAAAGAAAACAGAAAAAAAAGAAGAAGATGAAATAATCACCTCCTGTAGCTTCAGGGATTTCTCTGTCCTTATATGAGGCAATAACACTCCAGCTAGTGACATTTGTATTCCCTCTAAAGTGCAATCTTTGTTTATATTACAGAATACGAGAAAAAGCAGAGAGAGGAGCTTTTCAATGTATTTCGATTTGCAATAAAAGTGGGAGCCAAAAAAAGTGATTGGAATTTGTCTTCTGCACTTTGCGAAATGCGTAGGGGTGTAGTTAATTTCATAATGGTTTAACGCATGTCTAATATTCGTATAACACGTCTAGCACCTCACACTGGATTGGATATTAGTGGGACGTAACTATAAAAGAAAAAAAAAATCCTGATTAATGTCCTTTTCTGCTTACTGCAAATATGTGCAAAGCTCCTCAAAGTGTGCAGGCACAAACACTCGTTCATTTATCAATGTATAAATGGCATGTCACACTGTGCACACAATGTTTGTTATATATACTTCATTGAATCCCTGAGATGACACAGACAGGGCTGCAAACTCTCCGTTGAGCCATGGGGTTAGAGCAATGTGTCAATCAATCAGTCTGCTACAACCAGGCTTTAGCCATTGTAAAAGGCTGTCAATAATACGGCTAACCCTTCGAGTGCCAGGGAGACGGAGCAATGCATTGCTCACACTCTTCAACTTCAAAGAGGATTAGACACAAACTGGTATTAATTTTAATGAGTCCGTCTCTGATTTAACACAAACTAGTAATAATTTGAATGAGTCCGTCTGTGATTTAACACAAACTAGTAATAATTGTAATGAGTCCGTCTGTGATTTAACACAAACTAGTAATAATTTGAAT
Source organism: Pelodytes ibericus (assembly GCA_036172795.1). Classification (NCBI taxonomy): domain Eukaryota; kingdom Metazoa; phylum Chordata; class Amphibia; order Anura; family Pelodytidae; genus Pelodytes; species Pelodytes ibericus. The sequence continues at coordinate 164,435,759 of CM069860.1, read as the reverse complement.
GAGTCCGTCTCTGATTTAACACAAACTGGTAATAATTTTAATGAGTCCGTCTCTGATTTAACACAAACTAGTAATAATTGTAATGAGTCCGTCTCTGATTTAACACAAACTGGTAATAATTGTAATGAGTCCGTCTCTGATTTAACACAAACTGGTAATAATTGTAATGAGTCCGTCTCTGATTTAACACAAACTAGTAATAATTTGAATGAGTCCGTCTCTGATTTAACACAAACTAGTAATAATTTGAATGAGTCCGTCTCTATTTTTCTCAATAAAATGTTATTTTCCTCATCGGTTTACAAAAGCAAATTCTCCTGGCAAAACGTATTGTGTCATTTCTAAAACTTCTTTTCATTTGTTAAATTTATATTAACTATGTGAATGCTAGATTGAGCTGTACAGTGCCGAGGGCAGTGAACGGTTTAAAGATAATGAACTAAAAGAAAACAAACAGGTCAATGTCACTAGGAAGGATTGCCACTGTCATTCATAACTTTTTATTTCATTTCTTGTTGTTTTCATGCACGTGAGGATCTTAGTGAAAGCGCACAGACAGCGTCTACATGCCAAAGAAAGTTCTGGAGACATTGTCTTGGGAAACCCTACTAAAAAGGTGAGAAGGTACTTCAGTTTCAATGTTCATTAATCCACGGCCTCTGAAGGTTCCAATTGTGATGATGGTTTTGGGATGTGGACCACTGGGAATAGGACAGAAAGGACCAACCTTGGTCTTAAGGGTCAACAAACAGCTTTAAAATGCTAATGATTTTCAGTCACTCCTGCAGAGAAGCCAGATTTGAACTGCTGACCTTGGGGTGAGAGGCTATGTATCTCAATGCCAATCCCCAGACCAGAGTGCATCTACCCTTCAAGATGGGATTCACTTCTGCTTGGAGGAGTGACAGCACGGCTGATGTTTTACATAACCTTTTCATATTCACTAGATGTTACAAATGCTGCCTGATCAATGGTGATATTGCAGTTAAAACTAAAAGTTGGTGAAATCTACAATAGGGGGGATGAAAATAAACTATACATTCTAAACTGGCCAGTCTATTGTAATTCATATTTAAAGGATCTGTTGGCAAAAATGATGTTATGTTCCATTGAAAGATTACATCTAATGTAGACATGTTAAAAAGTGCTTTAATGAAAAAATACAAATAAAAAGTACCTTTTTTAGCACTCCTTGCTTGCATAGCTCAATTAGGGGGAAAACATCTTGGGTTAGATGAAGGGAGATCCACAACATTTCTCTTTAGTAGTAGTAGTATACAAGCAAAGAGGACTCACTAATTTATTTTATTTGTATTCGTTCATTAAATAATTTATTTTAAACATTTTAAATTTGCCATCAGTCTCTTTAAATATAGTTACATATAGTTACATAGTAGCTTAGGATGAAAAAAGACTTGCGTCCATCAAGTTCAACCCTTTTCCTATTCCTTGTATATCTGTAAAATATTCAGAATAATTGCTTACAAATATCATAAGGTCTGCACGGATTACAAGCCCTGTTGTGGTTCTGCTAGTTTGTGTAAAACCAACTTTTTTTTCTATTATCCAAATCAGTCTATCTGTGGTGTGAAATGTCGCTGGTGCAATTCATAATATTATTTCTTCCTAACGTTGTCACTCACAGTCTCAGCCACTCGGATACAGAATGACAGTAGGTTACCAGACTGCATTTACATTGATGTGGCATGTACTGACCCTGTGTTTATTAGTGTGACCTTTAGGTAGTTTGCGTTGATGAACATCGCTGGTGAAAAAAGGCAGAGAAGGAGACATGACCGTTACTTTATGGACAGTGCTAAGGGTCAATTATACTCGTCGCACAATTGTCAAGTTAATAATCTTACCACCATTTTTACCTGCACACACTCTCTGTCAAGGAAATGTTATTTAGAATTTATAACCACTCGTGCACAAATTTATAGCTTTTTGTTGGACTTATAAAGCACAGCGATCAATAATCCATTAGAAGGTACCTAAGTGAACTGATGACGCAAGAGGAGTATTGCTAAAGCATAGGCAGCAATAATCGACACAATTCGCCAGGATGACAAATTTAGACTATTTTAGAGAAGTGATATGTTATACAAGTGTCTCATGAAACTTATCTTCAGACGCCAACTATAATTTATGACTTATCTGATAATGAATTAGTTTTTATAACATTTGAGTTACTATATAATGATTATGCCACCAGTATAGACTCCACCTTTGTTGCACATGATTTGTCTACCTGCAGTCACTGATGGGAGTTGTATAAATCCATGGACAGAATAATTATCTACATTTTTAAGGAATGTGTAACATATGCATGTCTAAGTTATTTTATTTGTATTCTTTCACTGAATAATTATTTTTAAAATGCCTACACTTTGTGCAGTCTTTCAATTTACCGGCAGTGGTCTTAAAAATATAGTTACGCATGCATAGTTATATAATTACACATAGTCTAGGTTGAAAAAAGACTTGCGTCCATCAGTGTTAAATTTAGTCAACTAAACATTTTCGTCATAGTTTTTGTCAACTGCATGTTGTCAATTTACGAAAACTAAACAATAACTAAATAAGTTAATAGGACTAAAACTAATGAGTTTGAATGACAATATAGGTATTAATATATTCACTTTTGTAAAAATGTTGTTCTCTTTCAAATGACTTCTTAAATACCTTTCTTTCAAAATTCTTAATACAATCAAACCCATAACTACTGCCCCTAAAGCAAACGCAAACCTGCTTGGAAATTTAAAATGTTGGAAGATATATATTTTTGTGGCAAAGAATCTGATTAAAGATGAGCAGCGCTCATCAATATAGCACAGAAACCAGAGGCAAACTGCTTTATCAGCATGTTTTACTTATTCTAGAGTCTAACTTAACTTTAAGTTAAGTTAGACTGTAATAACTGCAATAATTGTAACAACTGCAGTTATTACAAACACATCTTAATGTAAATAACACAACCATAAATACAGGACACTCATCAGACAATAATTAGCACCGAGTTAACTTGGATCTGCAGTCCAATAGCCTACTATAGTGATAACTGGCACTCCATTTGTGGAATATAATTTCCAAGATGTTCAGCCTATTTAATATGAAGAGGGTTCTTTATGTGGCTTGTGCTGAGCATCTTGGGAAATGGAATCCCCCAAAAATAGTGCAAGCCTTTATATACCCATCATCATGGCTGTGTGTGCCAACTTAGTAAAAAAGCAATATAATTAATTTAAAATTGTGGAGCTCTGCTGTGATGAGCGGAATTCACCTGAGTTCTAGATATTCTGACTTTTTTATGGAAAAGTTATTAATTATAGGTGAAGGTTCTACTTACGTTAAACTACTGAACCTGGATAAAAGAAACAAGTTAAATATCCTTCTTACCAGTAAGATCCAGACATAAATGATACCCCTAAGATTCTATTGTACATCTCTGCGGAATGCGTTGGTGATAACCTGATCTATACCGGTATAACTAGAAGCAACTATTAATGTTAGAATTTCCCATCTACAAAGGATGTACGTATACCCAACACAGATATGACATACACAGTGTATACTGTCCTGTATAGAAAGCAGCAAACCTCTATTGATAAAGTGCATTTTGAGTGTCCATCAATGATCATTTTCTGCAGAAGTTTCTAAGACCATGTAGATTCCTGTCCTATGTTCATGAAACAAGGCTGTTTCACAATGTTATTTCTGTAAATAAATCTATTGCTGCCAGGAAACCCTGAAACTTTTTTTTTATTATTACTTTTACACTGTTTTGACCATATAAGCAATAACATTGCTTTTCTTTTTCTATCCCTGATTTCTTGTGGGGATTTAGGAAAAAAAAACTACAAAAACCCAAACAAACAGCCACCACATTATCCTGGGAGACCAGCACAGGAGTATTTTTTTTATAGTTTATTAGCCATTTCACTGTTGAACATACAGGCTGCCATTTTACTTGTCTCTAGAAACTCATAATATGACAGAGATCTGTCTTACAGCAAAAAGACTGGATATTATTTAATGTTTGAATCTTTTTTCCTATCCGTTTACAGCCTAACTAATAATCTTACAGGCCTTCCTAATAAATGAGTAAATCAAGATTTTTTTTAATTCTTCTAACAATGATTTAAAAACAGGAGGTGGACACAGTAATCTCCAATTAGTGAAATAAATCCTCCATGTGAGCCAGTGAAATTACTTTTATTCTGAGGTAACAAAACAACAAAAAAGCAACTGGTAGCACACCAAAAATATAAGGGGTGGGGTGGGAGGAAACAATCAAACTTCTTACTGCAGAAAAAGATTAAAAGTTCATAAGGACCAATATTATTCGATTGAAGATAGCCTAAGAAGTAGAGGTCCCCCCTGTCCATCCCCCAATTTTCCCTTTCTTTTTCTATCCTTTCTTTTAGGTATTTACACCCACATTATCTTTAAATTAGTCTTTGATATCATAATTACCTACTGTTTTCTGGTTATTTTATTTTATTTTATGTACAAAATATAAATGGAGAAAGCTCCAAGTTATATCTAGGAATTGGTTATGTTATATTAAGTTTCACTATGCACAAGAAGTCAAGGATAATAGTGGTGAAGTGAGTTAACAGATTTAACCCCTGACTTAAGGTTAATGTTTGATGTTTCAGTAGGCGATTTATTGAACATAAAACTTACAAGGGATATGACATAACTGATGGTTGTGAATTATAAATAATTTGTCTAACCGTTTTTCTTCTTGGAAAATTCAATAAAAATTCATTGACAAAAAAAAAAAAAAAAAAGTTCATAAGGACCAGCAGTGAAGGCCTAGTGAAACATAGAAACATAGAATGTGTCGGCAGATAAGAACCATTCGGTCCATCTAGTCTGCCCAATTTTTTTTTTTTGAGTACTTTTATTAGTCCCCCGTTCCCGGTCTTATAGCTAGGATAGCCTTGTGTCTATCCCACGCATGCTTAAAATCCTTGACTGTGTTTACCTCTACCACTTCTGCTGGCAGGCTATTCCATACATCCACTACCCTCTCAGTAAAGTAATACTTCCTGATATTACTTTTAAATCGTTGCCCCTCTAATTTAAGACTATGTCCTCTAGTTGTGGTAGTTTTTCTTCTTTTAAATATACTCTCTTCCTTTACTGTGTTGATTCCCTTTATGTATTTAAATGTTTCTATCATATCCCCCCTGTTACGTCTTTCCTCCAAGCTATACATGTTAAGATGCTTTAACCTTTCCTGGTAAGTTTTATCCTTCAACCCATGAACCAGTTTAGTAGCCCTTCTCTGAACTCTCTCCAAAGTATCAATATCCTTCTGGAGATAAGGTCTCCAGTACTGCGTACAATACTCCAAGTGAGGTCTCACCAGTGCTCTGTACAATGGCATGAGCACTTCCCTCTTCCTACTGCTAATACCTCTCCCTATGCCACCAAGCATTCTGCTAGCATTTCCTGCTGCTCTATTGCATTGCCTACCTACCTTCAAGTCCTCTGAAATTATTACTCCTAAATCCCTTTCCTCAGATGTTGAGGTTAGGACTGTACCAAATAGTCTATATTCTGCTTTTGGGTTTTTACGCCCAAGGTGCATAATCTTGCACTTGTCCACATTAAATGCCAGTTGCCACTGCTCTGACCATTTTTCTAGTTTAGCTAAATCATTTGCCATTTGGCTTATCCCTCCATGAATATCAACCCTGCTGCAAATCTTTGTATCATCAGCAAAAAGACATACTTTACCAACAAGACCTTCTGCAATATCGCTAATAAAAATATTAAAGAGAATGGGTCCAAGAACAGATCCCTGAGGTACCCCACTAGTAACAAGACCTTGCATCGAATATACCCCATTGACTACAACCCTCTGTTGCCTGTCACTCAGCCATTGTCTAATCCATTCAACAATATTGAAATCCAAACTCAAAGATTTCAGTTTATTGATAAGCCTTCTATGTGCGACAGTGTCAAAAGCCTTACTGAAATCTAGGTAAGCAATGTCTACTGCACCACCCTGATCTATTATTTTAGTTACCCAATCAAAAAAATCAATAAGATTAGTTTGGCATGATCTCCCTGAAGTAAACCCATGCTGTCTCTGATCTTGAAATCCAAGCGACTTTAGATGTTCAACAATCCTATTCTTTAACAAGGTTTCCATTATTTTCCCCACTACTGAAGTAAGACTTACTGGTCTATAGTTGCCCGCCTCCTCCTTACTACCTTTCTTGTGAATGGGCACAACATTAGCTAATTTCCAATCTTCTGGAACTACTCCCGTTAACAATGATTGGTTAAATAAATCTGTTAACGGTTTTGCTACTACACCACTAAGTTCTTTTAATAACTTTGGATGTATCCCATCAGGTCCCATCGACTTATTTGTCTTTACTTTAGACAGGTGAAGTAAAACCTCTTCCTCTGTAAACTTACATGCATCAAAAGACTCATTAGTCTTTTTCCCTAAATGAGGTCCCTTACCCTCATTTTCATTTGTAAAAACTGAACAAAAATATTCATTAAAGCAGTCTGCTAAGCCTTTATCCTCTTCTACATAGCATCCTTCTTTTGTTTTTAATCTAACTAATCCTTGTTTTACTTTCCTTTTCTCATTTATGTATCTAAAAAATGTTTTATCCCCCTTTTTCACTGACTGGGCTATAGTCTCTTCTGTGTGTGCTTTGGAAGCTCTTATAGCTTGCTTTGCCTCTTTCTGCCTACTCTTATAGATCTTTCTATCTTCCTCACTCTGAGTATTTTTATAATTACTAAATGCTAGCTTTTTATTTTTTACTATTTTAGCCACCTCTGCAGAGTACCACAGTGGTTTCTTCAATTTTTTGCTCTTACTGACAAGCCTTATGCAATTTTCTGTAGCCTTCAGTAGTGCAACTTTTAGATAATCCCATTTCTCCTGGACTCCATTTAAATTGCTCCAGTCTGATAATGACTCCTTCACATCTAATCTAATTTTAGAAAAGTCTGTTTTTCTAAAATCTAAAACTTTTGTTTTTGTGTGGTGTGACTGCGTCACTGTTCTTATATTAAACCACACTGTCTGGTGATCACTAGATCCTAAACTTTCACCTGCAGTAATATCTGATAACAAATCTCCATTTGTGAACACTAAGTCTAGTATGGCCTGCTTTCGAGTTGGCTCCTCCACTACTTGTTTTAGAGATAATCCCAGTAGGGAGTTTAGGATATGCGTACTCCTGGCACAAGTAGCTGTTTTGTATTTCCAGTTCACATCAGGAAGATTAAAGTCACCCATGATGATCACTTCTCCCTTCATTGTCATTTTAGCTATTTCCTCAACTAGTAGATTATCTAACTCCTCTATTTGTCCAGGGGGCCTATAAATCACACCTACCCGAGTTACCATATGATTACCAAATTCTAATGTAACCCAAACTGACTCTATGTTCGCCTCACTAACTTGTATTACGTTACATTTTAAGCTATCCCTCACATACAGGGCCACCCCTCCCCCTTTTTTACCTTCTCTGTCTTTTCTATATAAAGAGTACCCTGGTATTGAAATGTCCCAGTCATGTTTTTCATTATACCATGTCTCAGTAACAGCCACTAAATCTACATTCTCAGTTGCCAATATTGTCACAAGTTCATGGATCTTATTCCCTAAACTGCGAGCATTTGTAGACATGACCCTAAGCTTATCATTTTTCAGCACACTTACTACAGGCACCTTCTGTCCCTGTTTTGGGGGGCAGTTGGATTGATGTTTTATCGCCATTTTGCCCCCCTCTTTTAGTTTAAAAACCTCCTAGCAAAACCTCTGAACTGCTCACTGAGAACATTCGTTCCCTTTTGAGAAAGATGCAAACCATCTTTTTTGTACAGTTCCTTTCTATCCCATAGTGAACTTCCATGAGAAACAAAGCCAAATCCTTGCTCCCGACACCATTCTCCAAGCCACAAGTTGAAGTTCCTAATACGCATCCGTCTATCATTCTGAATGTAGTGCTCTTCAGATAGTGTCCAAATTTCCCACCTTTTTCAAGGTCCACGATTTGGTGGCACAGTCCAGTTATTTAGAGTCCTCCTGTTCAACTTAGGGCTGTCTCTAGGGTTGCCACCTTTTCTTCAGAAAAATAATGGCCTTGCTACTGTCTCCATAGACTTACCGTCCTGCTGGTAAAATACTCAGTATAATTGCTGCCTGTGCATTGCACTGCGGGCAAGAGAATTCCTGTTTAAACTATGTACGCTAATACTTTGCGCTCCAGATAGGGTTGCCACCATTTCTTCAAAAAATACCAGCCATGCTATTGCCTTCACCGGCCTGCTGCGAAAATATACGCTACAAGCTTCAACACTTCAGTGGTAATACTCAGACAGGAGGTTATTGTAATGAATTGTGCCAACGCTAGGTAAAGGTGACACTTATATGGCATTTCATAATATCTAGTTACTATAGGGATGGTAATTGATGATGCGATTTAGATTGTACTGTGCCTTTAAATTAGGGGACTAAACAATGCTGTGGTTTTGTAAAATTAACATTTGTCGCCTACAATTTTTTTTTTGAAAGTTCTGAAAAAAAAGAAATAAATAATAACAATAATAAAAAATAAAAAAAAATAAAAAGAATGCAACAGATGAATCCAAAACAACCACTTGATAAATGTTAAAAGGATTTTTCGGGTGGAGGTAGTATAGGATATCAGTTATCTAACGTGTGCATGCAGAGCTATTTCAATAATAATAATATATATATTTTTAAACAAAAGACAATTTAGTGATACTTTTTATGATTGCATCAGATAACTGCGTTAACTGATTTTTTTATTCATATATATATATATATATATATATATATATATATATATATATATATATATATTATTGAATTAAGTTTCTTTTAATATTTATCATACTTTCAATTATTGCTATTTTAAAATTGAAAATAAAATAAAATGTATATCATTTTTCCCCTGGCATGTTTATAATGCCATAACACTTATTCTTACATTAAACACCAATTTTATGAAATGTAATGTTCACTTTAATGTTCGTATTTACAGGTTACATCCATTATATGGTATTTTATTTGATATCCAAAACGTTTAAATAATGCTGAACTAAGAATAAATACATAGAAATACCAGTCTTATAAAAGATGTAGAAGCACTGCTACAGAACAAAATGATCTGATACTACTATGCAGATTTTATCTCCAGAAGCAAGTTAGGCCAAGATTGAGAATTTTTTTTTTTTTTTTTAGATAAAACAAGGGACAATGTTGACTGACTATTATTCTATTTTTTTTTTATGAATCTATTTCCCACAGACAGTTTTAATTGTTCAATTATCATTGTAGGACCTGTATCTGTTAAACAGTTTGTTGCTTTGTGATGCATTTTCACGTTTGTAGGGTTTTACAGAAAAGCACATTTTTACTCTGAAAATCCTTTAAGGCTGCATCAGACACGTACGCTTCCAGTCAGTCAACAAAGCACACCTTAAAGAGTACTAAATTGATAACCTTGGATTAAATGAACATATCCACATGTGTTACTACAGGATGAAGTATATCTAGCTAAGCTTTACCTCAGACCTAGGATGGTTATGCTAAATAACAACCCTTCTAAACAATAAACAGCATAAAACCTAGTAAACAGTGCTATAGAGTCCAAACAAGGAATCAATGTGGAAGTGAGGAATAACTTTGGAGAGAAGGCACATCATTAACCACATAGTTATGACTGAAATAAATAATTTGTCTCTTCTGTGGGTATAAACATTATATCTAAGTGTGGCTACTCAATGTACGTTTTGATTTTCATAAAACATTTGTGAAAAAGAATTGCTTCCAGCAACAGACCACTAATCAAATGCACTCAACCATTTTACATGTCTAAGAAAAAGAACAAATCAACACATTACTGTACAGATACATTTCAAATCCTGCTTTTAAATCTCTAAAAAAAATGGAAGATTTTGTTTTCTTACTTTCATTCAGAGACATATTTTAAGATTTGTTTTTCCAGTTGGTACATATATATATATATATATATATATATATATATATATTTTTTTTTTATTATATAGTGATTTTATTCTGCTCCATTATATATATAAAGAAGATGCAGCATTGCCATGGGATATCAGAATACTACAAACTGCTCAATAATTTGACATTATCAGTACATTTCTTGCTGAAGGAACTACTTGGCAATATAGATACTATTCTTATCAGCCATTTTACAATTTGGTGAAGCTGTATGTAAATAGAATATATTCCTGCCAGCAGGAAGCTGTTTGCTTTATGTATCAGTTTGTTTTGGTCTGTTGTATTGATGTTTTAGTATTGTTTGCATTTGTTAATACTCATTGATGGTAGTGTAATTCAGTCTCAGCTCTCAATTGACCAGTATACTCAGAACTACAAAAAGTATTACTGAATGCAAGCAGTCATCAAATACAGAACACAATTAGTGTTAATCGCTCAGATCCATTTAACTAGACAGAGTTTTAGAAATAAAGAACATACAAAACACCTTAGTCATCTGGGTTAGCCCACCTTCATGGTGCTACATGTGTGAAGCAGGATACTGAACTGTACATTAGCATAGTGTGAACATTCTATGTCTATAGGTGAGCTACTGCTCAAGGCTATTACAACAGACAATGTACACCTCCCCATATAGTTTGTATGATCCTCTTCCTAACTTGTAAATGGACATCTGCCACAACAACTTAGGCTGAGGAAGATTTGGGACAAATAATAATAATATACCTTACAATTCAAAAAGAAAGAATTTGGTATTTACAAAAGGAACACATTGGCTTTTCTAATGGTAATTACTAGGTAATCTGTAGTATGTCTGCTTTTTTATTGTGTCTATTATTGTTTATGATTTCATTTTTCTCAGCTTTTGATCTATACAGAATAAATCTTTTTCAGCATTTATGTAATGTGTTTGTTACATATATAGTACTGTACATTATTTATGTCCTCATGGTATTATTTTGGGTGCTATCATCCACTGCATCAAAATATATACGATTACATTTCATGCGAAATGGTAAGCTATATTATCTGATAAACAATGAAAGATTGGTCAATGGCCCTTGGAGGTTAGATACAGGTAAGTAAAAGCTAGAAAGACATTAGTTGGCTTGGTGGATGTAACCTCCCACACCAAGCACCATGGGAGGGCACTTTTTTTGCATTTGTGGCTGTACACCCGATCGGAATAAACAGACTTTCACAGCCAGTACTCCGTCTGGAGTCAGTTATTGTCTTCATCTAAGCCGTCACCAATTGTTTCTACACAAGGGAAGATCCAGGCACAAACAAAATATCATATTTTCCAGGAAAATCATTGGTAAAATAGAAGTTTTGCCTATGTAAGAACAAATTTCTAACATCACAAATATCTGCAGACAGATAGGATAAGATAACATTGTGATAGATTTATCTCTTCATATTTCGTCCTGTTAATCTCAAGTTTTGGAAATGTTTAACAAGATTGACAAGGTTTCGGATATTATCAGGATTTTGGTACATAGACTTTCCTGAAAAGAAAAGCGTTTACTTTTATGTGAACTTTCCAAAAGAAGCATCTTGTGCTGATACTGATCAATTTGACAAAAGTGGGAGTGTCTATGCTTCTTGTGATGGATGATATCAGCCCCCACTAAGGGTATTCTTTATCAAATTGGAGCAGTCCCCATGGAAAGCATGTGAAGGATTAGAACATTGCCCCAGAATTGACTTTTACAAATACTCTTAGTAACGACTAAATATTCAGGCTTTATTTGTACATGCAAAAAGCGTCTTTGGCAGAGGGTGGGCTGGTAAGCAACAAGAAGCAGGAGGAAACTTTATAAAAAAATAATGTATTTCTACACTTTGCATGTACCGAGAAAGCTTGATTCCATAGATCAGAATAAAAGCAGTGATGTTCCTTCTCCATTTATATCTAGTTAAAAGCTGTTACTTATTTAATGGTAAATCTAACAAACATTCACTGTAAGTAGAAAACAAAAGCCTATTTTGTTTTAAGTTATAGCAACGAGAATTTCTCATCCAGGAATCAGAAATAGTCAGGTTTCTTTCTAAAAATAAAATTAAGGCATGTAGCCATTTCTACCAACACTCTAAATCACATTTTATTAAGTTTTCATGAATTCATTTCACACTATGCATTAAAACGACGAGACATCATAGCTTGTCTGCTAATCTTTGACAACAAGTCTAACACTGTCATTGTGGCCAATGGAGGAACATGCACGTACTAAGCTCTGACCCACCAAGCTTTTATCTCAATGTGTAGTCTCCACAGGCCAGGCAAATAAAGGGCAACTGATAATTTACACATGAATCAACTTTCTCTGCAGAGGAGACACTAGAGAATTTCTTTTTTCTCTCTCTGACGGACTGAAAAGAAGTCAGATTTGAGCTTGTCTCACTAGGAATCATACAAGTGAAACAGTGTTATGTAAAGGGGGAAAAAAACAACATATAAAAATGGCAGAATCAGCAAAACATTATGAATTTCTGATACAGCCACAAAGGACCTGATGTAGCTTGAAACAGTCTTGACAGTAAGAAAAAACCCTTCATCTTCTTCAACAGTGGTGGTGTATTCGACATTGAAATGCAGATTTTTTCATTTTGCGAGATACATGAATCTCAAATACTACATACAGTTGTATATATATATATATATATATTGTTCATACATACATATCATTTATATACAAGTGCTAAAATACATCTTCATATAAAATGTGTTTATTTCTTCAAACAATGAAATGATGGCGAAACATCCAAATGTATTGCAGTCAACAGATCATCAAACACTTTTGGATCTTTTTTGGAAAGGGGAGGGAGGAAGGGAAGGGGAGGAGAGAGGGGAAGGGGAGGGAGCTAAAGCTTGCTAAATAACAGGGGATGTTTGCAGCACCAGAAGGGTTTGAAGCACCAGTAGTGTGTTTTAACACCCTCTGGCGAGTGCCTTGTTTGCCTTGCAGAAGATACACTACTAAGGGGAAGTCTACTGATCTCCCAAGCCACCACCTCTTGCGACCTGTGGACATGATCACACACCCCAAACGTGAGCCCTGGCAGAAAAACACAGCAAAACTGGGAATTCAATGCCAAATTGACCTCTAGAATATCTATGCTGTATAATGGGATCAGCAGCTGCTTTGCACTTTTACTGCAATCTTCAAATGACCTCAACTCTTGGACAAATACCAAGGAAATGCCACAGAGCATATAACTTAACACATCTGAAAGCACAACAATGTGCAGATATGTATACGTGCATTCCATATAAATTCAAACAAACTATTTTAATAAAAACCATGGGAAAAAATCATTGCTTTCCAGATCTGTTTCTTAATGCTATCCTGATGTGGGGAGTCAGCACCTTTTTATCATTATTCAACAAAGGTGAAAGTGTAAGAATTTGTCTTAAAGAACTAAAACGCATGCAGTGTTCAGAAACTACAAGAATATTTAAATAAATTATACATTCATTTGTACTTGCTCTTCTTTATTCAAAATGTCCTTCAATGAATCTATACAAAGACTATGCTCATTAGATTGTAGTTAAAGGGGCAATATGATTTCATATAAATAGAGCAACAATGATTTTGCAGTCCTGTACTGTACATTAACCGTTCTTCGTTAAAGGGGTAAAAAGTCTAATGGAGATGCAGGGCAAGTCCGGGGATTGTCGCAATGTGGTGCAAGGGCAAGTCCCATGGGTGCTGCAATGTTTAGCAGGGGCAAGTCCTGTGGGTGCAGAAAAACTGGTATGAAGGAGTGCAGAGGAAGGGAATAAAAACAAGAAATACTTTTTTTTTTTTTTCAATAACATTTTTATTAAATATGAAAAAAGTTTCATGTGGAACAATATTTACTGGAAAAAAAAAAAGTTTTTCCTATAGGGACACCTTATAATTAGACTTTTTTATTTTTTTTATTTTATAAATTAAGGTTTGGGGGTGGTTGCCTTATTTTAGAGCATATATGATACATACAAAAACAGATATAACCCTCCATTTGCACTTGATGTATTACATATATATAATGGGTACACATTTGTAATTGCAGACTTCTTTTTTGTTCAGCCCAATTTAAGCCCATGGCTTTCTGAAACCGTAACGCATCAGAACGGGATATATTTGACATTTGATTAAATCAATCATCCAGTGCTATTTATCAAAGGTCTCTATTTGGGAAAACTGGTTCAAAGTAAAGCTTCGTATTTATAATGAAATGTTATTTCAGAAGAAAATTGACATTTTCTTTTTATTAATAAATCAGGCATTTATTTTACTTTCATCCGTATGTGGCTCTAACCAAAAGATTAAAATACAAAAGGTTCTGTGGGTTAGGTAGGTGTCAATCTGTATACTAGATTAGTATTGTTTTTGTTTGTTCGTACCAAGCAATCAAAGATCAAGGGGTTATAGCGTTACTTAAGATCTTAAAGGGACCATGTCCCATAAACATTGCCTTAGAATAAAATGTGTTTTCAATCTCTAGGACATCAACTTGGGGCTTGATATTTATATTGAAGGTAGATCCTTTGCATTGGAATCCACAAGACAATGTCATCAAACTGGATATACCACAGAAAGGTTTAAAAACACATTTCTCTTAATCTAATTCTTTTCAAGTCCTTAAAGAAAAACAGTCAGTGAAAATAAATCAATAATGCCTTTGTCTTTTAATGAACAACACAACAAGCACTGTAGTAGAAGTACACATCTATCAAGAAAACTACAATGGGTGAAAAGTCAATACAAATTCTCCATTATCTTCATGGATAGGAAACATGCAAATCTCCTGCTGTCCTGGATTTGAAGGGACAACGCCTAATCATTATTGCTACCTGGGCACAGTGCATTGCTTCTACCTGTACCAGGGAGACTGGAACACTATCTACACAGATTCATGCATATGATTGCCATATAGTTGGTATGTTACTGGCAGGATGGTAAAAAAAAAAAAAAAAAGTCTCAAGGTCAATGTTAAGTCTATAGCGGTAATATACATGGATAATATATGTTTGAATAAATAGTGTCAACCTAATAATAAAGCGTTGCATGACTTCACAACATTATCTGTCCATCTATGCTCCTTCCTGGGACCTGGTCCTGGCACATATGGAGAAGTACCATAGGAGTTCCACCGGCTAAACCAGGGGTGGAAAACCTGTGGCCTTCCAGATGATGCAGGACTACAGTCCCTATACTCCTCTGCAGGGCCGCCACCAGGAATTTCAGGGGCCCTTATTGAACAAATTTTCTGTGCCCCCCCCCCCCCTCCGCCAATATCTCCCACTCGCCCCTCAAGCATGTTATCCCAGTCTAATGTAATATGGAGGGTGGTTGGGAGCAGTTGGTCAATATGCCAGTAATATTTTGACACACAATATGCCGGTATTTTCCCCTCAATATGCCATTCTTTTGCAATTTAATATGCCACTATTTTGACATTCAATATGCCAGTATTTTTCCCCTCAATATGCCAGTATTTTGCCATTTAATATGCCAGGATTTTCCCCCTCAATATGCCATTGTTTTCCCGTTTAATATGCCAGGATTTTCCCCCTCAATATGCCATTTAATATGCCAGTATTTTGCCCCTCAAAATGCCATTCTTTTGCCAATTAATATTACAGTATTTTGTCCCTCAATATGCCAGGATTTTACCAATTAATATGCCAGGATTTTGCCACTCAATATGCCAGGATTTTGCCACTCAATATGCCAGGATTTTGCCAATTAATATGCCAGGATTTTGCCAATTAATATGCCAGGATTTTGCCAATTAATATGCCAGGATTTGCAATTAATATGCCAGGATTTTTCCCCTCAATATGCCAGGATTATGCCAATTAATATGCCAGGATTTTGCCAATTAATATGCCAGGATTTTGCCAATTAATATGCCAGGATTTTGCCAATTAATATGCCAGGATTTTGCCCCTCAGTATGCTCGTTTTATGCCACCCTCCTCAACCCCTTTCGCAGTAGTTACCTCCTTGCTGCTGTCTCCCGGTGCTCTGCAGGTCCGCGGCTGTGAGGGAAGCGTTCTGTGCTTCCCTCCAGCCGCGCGGCTTCAATAAAGTTTGCTATAAAAAAAAATTAAATAAATGTGACCTGAGTATTTTTTTTTCAGCCGTGACCTGGGCCCGTCAGGCCAGGGACACCAGTATCACCCGTCACCCCCTGATGGCGGGCCTGCTCCTCTGCCAGCCACTTAGCTGAAATAGCATCATGGGAGATGTTGTTCATCACCTGTGGACTGAAAACTGTCCTCAAGTCAATTTTCTACCAGCCTGTCAGTAAAATACCACCTGCCAAAGAAATACTACCCCGCCAGTCTGCCAGTCAAATAATTCCTGCCACCTGTTAGTAAAATACTGGCTGGGTGGCAAAACAATTTAAATGTTGCCCCGATCTACATATAAAGCTGATCCATTACATTGCGGTAGTGGGAAGGTTCAAAAATGGTCAGAAAGAACGATGCCATGTCTGACTAACGAACCAAAAAGAGATTCTAAAATAAATACTTCCTAAATAAACAGGTTTATTGTTAATATAGCACTGGTTCCAGATCCTGCTGTAGAGCATCTGAAAGTCATGTAATATTTGCCACAGAAACTAAAGGTCACACCGGCAGCAGCTCTGATTGATATTTTTTTCCACTTCACACTGCTTTATGATCTGATGTTTTAAGAGACGAGCCGTGCTTTAAAAGCTTAACAAAACGCTGGACTTTCCGCTCACATCTCACATTTGTTTCTGTCTGGTGTTTTTACCTGACTAAATGGCTAAGCATCCATTAAGGCTATATGAGAAGCATCAACTTAATGCCACGGGATCGCGACCTCAACAGCATTACAATTAAGTAATCGGGGCAATCGTGCTCATGCTCTTCCATCTTGTGACAGCATAAGTATATACTATGGCTGAATTTAATAAGTTCAAATGAATGTCTGTGTCAAATAGCAGGCATTGTTTTGAGATGCTGTAGAAAGCTCCTTCTCAAACATTGCTATAAAGTACACCATTTACATGTCCAAACGCTAAAAGGCGCACATCCCGCCTTATATTTCCTGTCATGTGGTGACTGAAACCTGAGCGTTAACTTTGTGACCTGCAAATGGTGTATGGTGCTATAAGGAAATCTGAATACCAAAAAAACAAAACATAGTTCAAAGAATTTCATCAAACGGAAACCTTAAGAAAAGACTGGGGGACATTCCTAGTAATTGGTTTTGCAGGAGAGACAGCAACTAAGGTTCTCACCTTGGAATTTTCGTTGGCGAGGATATTATAGGAAGTTACGTGGTCTATTTCACAATTTTTCGTTATTTGAAAAAGATTTGTAAAAAAACAAAAATATACTATACCAATGATTAGAAATAGCAGATAAGCAGGGAAGAGACCTGTTCAACTCCAACACTGCTTGTCCCTGCTGAAACAGCAGTAACTGACATAAGCAATGGTAGTCTAATGTAGGGCCAGGGGATTTTAACTTCTGCAATGCCGGGTTGGCTAAAGGTTCTGTGTATACAGCAAGTGGGAGCATAGCACTATAGTGTCTGTTTAACCCCTACGCGCCAATTGACATGTCAGGCACTTCATGCAAAAGCATACAGTTAGTGACAATTTATGTGTCTTTTTTTTATTAATTATACGATCAAAAATATGGTATCTAAAGAAAGCCCTCCTTATATCGCAAAAAACCCTGATATATAATTTTGTGGGTACGGTAAATGAGAAAGAGGAAAATTATAGCTAAACACAAATACTGCAGAAGTATATAGAGCTTTCAATAGTCCGGTTACCAAGGGGTTGGCTCGTGCATTGCCCACATGAATAAACCCAAATAAACATACACAAACACACATACATTTTAGTTAACGGGAGAGTACATGGCAGCAAGAGCTGCTCAGATATTCCTTCTGGAAGGGTTAGCAGTGTCAATAAAGCATTCAGGTGTCCCCTGCACATACTGCTTGACAAGAGTTTCCCACCAAGCAGTGACTTTCTGGTGGGTTAGAAGGGGGGGGGGGGGGGGGGGGAGTTCTGACCCTGCAGCCTCCTGCTGTGTGAGTTGATTGCGATGATGACAAATATGGGTAGGCACACAAGGGAAGAAGGAGCTTGAGTGACAAGATATGCAATCCCAGCAGAAATTTAAAGCCAGAAGACTAAGGTCCCACACATACACAAGAGTACTACACATCGATATAAGTACTTAAAAATGTGTAAACAATAAAAGTCTATGTGGTCCTCTCCGAGTTTCAGACAAAATCAGATCACTTCAATGATCAGAGTAGCCTTCAAATAAGGGCTACTTAGAGACCACCAAAATGATCTTGAATTGGAAAGAAATTAAGCCAATGTAGCTGATTTTCTTGCCGACTCAATTGGAGTGTGGCTGCCGAAATAGTAGAATCGGTCTTACCCATAGACTTCTATGAGAAGGACTTTGGGAGGACCTCGGCTAATATGGTAATATGAATGAAGTCCTCCCATAGAAGTCAATGGGAGGATTTTAACAATAACGGAAAAAGTCCTCCTGAAATGGCCTGAAGTGTAATAACATAAAATAATCTGTAAAAATCAAAGTTATTTTTTTTTTAAACATAAAAATAAAGTAAATGAACATAAAATATAACATCTTTTTTTTAATGTAATATATATTATTTTACTTTTCAGACTATACTTTTAATTAGCATGGAAGTAAAAAAAAAAAAAAATATAGCAAGCCATTCATCCACATCAATTCTTGTGAAAATCTCTAAAAGTAGAGCAATCCTTATAGAAACGAATGGAATGTTCTTGCTGATTGCTCTGCTTTGGGAATGGATCACTCCAGTCACAAAAACAACCTGGACAAATATTTGCATATTACTTTAAAAACCCATACTTATTTGTTACAGTTTTGCAACTTAAACATGAAAATATATGTTTTGCAAGCTTTCGCATGAGGATCAACCCAGCCCCATCATGACATTAGTAACTAAAGCAAAAAAAATTAAATGGAAGTCCCCAGCATTCCCTGTGAACCAATCGATGAACCCCACAACAATGCATGGGGGTACTCACATTCCAAAAGAATGTCTGTATGCATTTGTATGCAATGTCCAGATTATAAACTAATAGATCAGGGGTCCTCAAACTACGGCCCGCGGGCCACATGCGGCCCGCTGAGCACAGGGGGAGGAGGTATAACGAGCACTGTACTATTCCTGGGCATCTGAATGGCATAATATTCCTGGGCATCTGACTGGCACACTATTCCTGGGCATCTGACTGGCATAATTTTCTTGGGCTCTGACTGGCATAATATTCCTGGGCATCTGACTGGCATAATATTCCTGGGATCTTACTGGCACTCTATTCCTGGGCATCTGACTGGCACACTATTCCTGGGCATCTGAATGGCACACTATTCCTGGGCATCTGACTGGCACACTATTGCTGGGCTCTGACTGGCACACTATTGCTGGGCTCTGACTGGCACACTATTGCTGGGCTCTGACTGGCACACTATTCCTGGGCATCTAAATGGCATAATATTCCTTGGCATCTGACTGGCACACTATTCCTGGGCATCTGAATGGCATAATATTCCTGGGCATCTGACAGGCACACTATTCCTGGGCATCTGACTGGCATAATATTCCTGGGCATCTGACAGGCACACTATTCCTGGGCATCTGACTGGCATAATATTCCTGGGCATCTGGCACACTATTCCTGGGCTCTGACTGGCACACTATTCCTGGGCATCTGAATGGCATAATATTCCTGGGCATCTGACTGGCACACTATTCCTGGGCATCTGACTGGCACACTATTCCTGGGCATCTGACTGGCACACTATTCCTGGGCATCTGACTGGCATCATTTTCTTGGGCTCTGACTGGCATAATATTCCTGGGCATCTGACTGGCATAATATTCCTGGGCATCTGAATGGCATAATATTCCTGGGCATCTGACAGGCAGACTATTCCTGGGCTCTGACTGGCATAATATTCCTGGGCATCTGACTGCCATAATATTCCTGGGCATCTGACTGCCATAATATTCCTGGGCATTTGACTGGCATAATATTCCTGGGAATCTAACTGGCATAATATTCCTGGGCTCTGACTGGCATAATATTCCTGGGCATCTGACTGGCACAATATTACTGGGCTCTGACTGGCATAATATTACTGGGCTCTGACTGGCATAATATTACTGGGCTCTGACTGGCATAATATCCCTGGGCATCTGACTGGCACACTATTCCCATTGAAATACTGGTAAGTTTGTTGATTTAACTTTACTTCATTTTAAATATTGTATTTGTTCCCGTTTTGTTTCTTCACTTCAAAATAAGATATATGCAGTGTGCATAGGAATTTGTTCATAGTTTTTGTTTTTACTATAGTCCGGCCCTCCAACGGTCTGAGGGACAGTGAACTGGCCCCCTGTTTAAAAAGTTTGAGGACCCCTGTAATAGATGAACCAATGCCATTGTGCTGCCTGGAGTGTCCCTTTAATATAGTCTACAATGTTTAATTGTTGTGTTCAATATAATATAAATCCCCAGAAAGGAGTTTGTTGTGTATAAAATAATTGCAAAACTTTTTTCCTGTAGTGACAAACACTTTTACAAAGCAATTAACAGGTTTGTTTTTTTTCCCAGAGACCTCACAGAATGTCTGAACATTAACTAAGCCTGAAATGTGCTAAGCAAAACAGAAGGAATAATTAGGACAACTGTGTACCTCAACAGACAGAACACAACTTTTACAGACCTCAATGTACTCATTTCCATTTGGTATTGGTATAAAGGGACTAGAAGCCAGACATTATGGAATGATCTAATGTTCTGAAGAAGCCAAATTAGCCCTAAGAAATAAACAGATAGCACAATCTCTAGTGTCACACCAACTGTTAATCCTTTTGTTGCGCAGAAAGATTTTGCTGTGAGCTACAATCACTACAAAGACTGTGTTTTTTAATCAACTAACAAAATGTACATGAATAATCATTAATAGCAGCTCAAAGTTGCAAATTATTCCATTTGAGACCTTTTCCAAGTCATTAACAAGATTCAGAAGTGGAGATGAAATAAATCTCACATGAAGAAACAGTATTCTTGGATCCCTTAAAGGGAAATGATTACTAAGATACAGGTTTCCCTTATAAAACTCTTACTTATAAAGTTTCCTGATATAGAAGTAACAATTCCATACCTAGAAATATGAATAGGGCACAAGAACATATTTTAATATAATCCATCATTTTCTTTACAAACTACAAAAGTACCTACATTTTTGTACTTTGTGACTACACAAGAAGCAAATATGGGGAAACTTCTGGCAGTGGTCCTGACATTCAAAAACCCAACCTATCATAATGATTAAAGTCGCCAGTTGTAGGAGATGGTTCATAGAAATTTGAATGCCCAAGGACTTAAACATATACCTAAAAGAGTTATCTGTATCGCAGCATGGATAATAACTATGAAATGCTGGTAGGAAAGCACCCATAAGGCGCCTCGAGGATATCAGGGCTATTGAATGCCACAAGGTCAGCTTGCCAGCTTTCCTGGACCGCACATCGGTCCAATCAGAGCATATGGTTCCACAGCAAGAAACAACATGCATTCAAAAAGGACGTGACATTTTTCAATATTCTCAAATAGATACATTAAATTCCGCTCATGGATCCTCAGCATTATACTTCAATTATAAAGGCAGTGGAACCTCTTAATTCTTTGCTTATTACCCTTTACTCATTATCCCACCTCATTTACTTATTCCCACACGTTAACACTTCCATTAACTAAGTACAGGTTGAGTAACCCTTATAACAGATACTTAAGGATGATGGATCATTTCAGCCGCACCAGTCCAAAAATGATCTACATTACCTTAATTCAATGTGACCAACTTGCTCACATTGAATTTAGGTAGTATAGATCATTTCCAGCAGTGGATCTAGTGAACTTACCTGCTGCCGGGATCTGTCCGTCGCGTGTAGTCCCTCCGGCGTCACATCGCTCTGGGAACTACATTTCCCATGAGCTCTGGCTTCTCATTTACGGGTGAAGCACAGAAGCTCCACTGTTGGACGCCAGAAAGGTGAGTCTCTCTTATTCGAATTGACCCACATTGGATTTTTTTTTTTTTAGGATTTTGGTTTTTTGATCTTCGGATAAGAAATACTCAACCAGTAACAACACACTGAGCGTTCGAAACATCATATTACATGCAGTGGAGGATCTGGGGTGGGTGGGGCAATGGAGCAATTGCTCTCCCCCAGTATGATCAATGAGGTAGGAAGATGCCTGGCCATGTGTGCCTGCCACTACAGACACTAGCATATTCTTTCCTAAGGCTGCTGTAGTGCAACATGTGTGTGCCGTATGCTGCATATCTGGCACCATACACTGAGCAGGCCTGTAGCTTCTCTGGTCTAATAAAAAGTGAGCGTGGGGATGTGAGCTTATATCCCTCCCAGCCCACGTGCAAGCTCACACTGCAGAAGCAATAACATATTGTGTGCTGACACTATACTATACACCAAAGGTATCAAACTATCATTCAACTGCTAATAGCCTATATCTCCCATAATACTCTTGACAAGAGAGCATGAGAGCTGTAGTCCTACATTAGCTGGCAGGCAGTTTGACACCCCAGCTATGAAGCATTTCATGTATTCTGTTAATTATACCACATGTGACTGGCAGACTATGATAGCTATATCTTGCCACCGACTGTACACCATTGTAAAGTGTCATGAACAACCAATTTAGGCAAAATTAGCCACCAAACCTGTTCTGATAAACTGCTCCCAGGAGCTCTGGACATCAGGTGTAGGATGGACACACTTCTTTTAAAAGGTCCTCCTCTGCATTCTAGCAGAGGACGACACTGGCATTGTACAGGGCACGGGTCACCCTGAGCTGCCCAGTGATTTTCATATTTGTACATTATTAACCTCAAAGTTCACTCCAAGGATACCAAAAGCTCAAAGTTATCTACTGATACATTTCCCAAGGATTGAAATTAGGAGGGCACTGTGTGGGGGCAAGATACAGGTAGACCAATTAGAGGTTCATGATCATTGTCTAAATCACTTGTTATCCATTCTCTTTTTCCAACAGTTTGACTAATAATGCAACATAATTAGTCTACAGAAAACAACAGAAAATTTAGCGTAATTGCCTGTGAATAAAAGATTACTAGTCTTATCAATGAAGGGATTATGTAATCAGTGAGAAACCTCCAGAGCATGTACTGACTTCACAATCATATGTAAGTAGAAACATTGATTTCCCTTTAAAAATGATACATATTTTTGACATTGAAAAGATTAATGGAATCTTCTTTGAAAAGAAGGGGCAATCTCTCTAGAGCCTAGGTGTCCAACTGCAGCCCTCCAGCTGTTTCTGTACTACAACTACCATAATTCCCTGCCATTCTAGAAAACTGCTTGAGAATGATGGGGTTTGTAGTTCTGCAGCAATTGGATGCAAAGGTTCTAAAGAAAGTGAATAAATGTGGGCTGGGGTTGCACCACTTTTCACCTCTAAATGCTCTTTAATACGTTCAATCCAATTATCTTGTATGTCTGTCAGTCTGTCAGCATACCTGTTTTTCCTGTGTATTTGTGTCCATCTCTGATGATAGTAGGTGGTCTGGTGAAATTGCACTAATGGCCATTAAATTGTTTGCGCACCCCCCAGGCCACAAGTTTCCACGCCTCTATGGAGTGAAAACCCCGTTGTAAAGGCAGTGAGGTTTGGCCGAAACCTTCACCGCCATATCTTGCCAGTTTCCTTGTTCGTGTGTCCAGAATTTTTTAAAACTCCATGTATTATTTGTCTAGAGATACCACTAAACTATAACAATTAGCTCTGAATTCAGATTTATACTATTGATACTATCTAGAGCCAGTATACAAGATAATAAATAATAATGTTACAAATTCCTGCACCCACAGAAATCCCTGTTATAGCAAAGACAGGGTAATGCTTTATGTAATTTGGGCCTGTGCTTTAATTATGAGGCGGACACATTAACTTTAAAATGACTATCATTACAGAGGTTTGGAAGCTTTTTAACAACGATTCTTCTTTCTAAACTTCTTTTATATTGCTGTGTTTACATCTCCTTTAAACATTTAATTCTGAAACATGCTAAGAAACTGAGATATGTTATTTGATTTTCCTCCATAGATGATATGTTTCAATGTATTCTGCAGTTGTGTATGCATCTCGCCTGGCATGAGACTTACATACTATGAGCGTCTATCAACAAGGGGAACATTAAAGTGCATTATGTGCTCATTTGCATCACAATACACAGGATCTTTATATTTGTGGCAAACTAAACACGGCGCTTCAGAGACCACTGACTATAGACTAGATGGACTTCATGGTGTTTTTAATTTCTGCGCTAATCATATGCAAAACGTTATGTTTTCTCCGTGCGTTTTAGAATACAATAGAGTAAAGAAATTCTGAGGTCTTTAGAGAAAATAGCATCCATGCCAATATAATCTTTCATTTATCCCGTGAAGGCTCCATGCTTCCATCAACTGAATGAGTCAATAAACAAATTAATCACCATCCTGTCCCTGCAAGAATGAATGGCTGTTTACTACAAAGCCACATTTTCAACCAATACCTTGCTGTTCATTGGCACACAAGCTACATTTGGCTCAGCACAGCCCCAGTTACTGTCAACATTGTGGAACTTCTTCCAAAATCCTTTATTTCAATTAGAACATGGGGAATTGACAATTCTACATGATTAATTGAGATTAGAAATGTAGATGTGTAGCATTAGCCTTATAGGTCCTCTCTCCCTTTAAATGGTCTTAGTGGACGGCTTGTCTTACTTTCCCTCTATACCAAAATAGTCTAGAAGGGCATTGATCGGCGTGTGCCCAATTCTCATTTAAGCTATATGTATACACAGATTTACATACCAAGTGCCCTTAAGAAAAGATCCTTAAGGTGCCATGCGCCTATAATAAAATTAAAATTGAAACTTTTTGTGGGTGTGAAGTAGACAAAAAAAAAAGGCAAAGCATGTCTTAAACATGGCCGGATAATCAAACACTACTAGAAATGAGTGTAACGTATAAGACCACAATGTATATTATCTACGACAGGGTTCTAGATAATGACAATTCGAGATCATGCCCTATTTTCTAATTCTCATCATTGTCTTTGCTTCAAACTCTATTTGAGCTTAGTCATCAGCGACTTAGGCATTGGATAGAGGCCCTGTGTGAACTGCACTGGTTCTTTGCTTTCACTGTTCATTTGTGGTCCTGGCACTGCAACATTAAATAATATCCTGAAGCTCTGCATGGAGTACTCACACCCCAGTATAGATATAGTTCCCTCTGGTTGGGAAGCCTTAATCTAGATTAGAACAATGTAATGTGACTGTTTGCAGTAAATGATAGTACACAATTAGGCCTTTTACCTTTATTATTTGCTAATAAATACATTTTTTTTCCAAAATTACCAGAGGAAATATATGTGAAAATAGAAACGTGCCAAAAAATCTGCAGGTTTCCTTAGACATCACAGCAGTACAGCCCACAGACTAAATGTGAGAATGATACATGTGCTGTTCTGTTTTTTTATGAGACCTGAGTGAATCTATCCTATCAAAATAAATCAATTTAAAGGGGATCAATTCTAAAAACTTAAATATAGCTTATTTATATCCCTAAAAGCAGTTCGGCTGCCCAGTATTATAGTGTTTAAGAGTCTATGATCATGAAAAATTGTATCTTCAACTGTATATCAATGGGTCTCCGTAGGCAGCCATTCTTTCAATTGAGTGTGCTATTCACTTATCTCCCTCAGCACAAGTATGCCAAATACTCAGAGCTCATGGCAAATGGAAACTGGCTCCCCTGTGTCTCTTTCTCTAATCCACACCTGGCAGAAGTTGGCTTGCTAAAGAGGCCCACAGAGCTGCTATTTACAGTAAAATGTCCCCATAGTTAGACTCTCGATCACTATAATAAAACTACAGGTATTCTTTCATCCAATAGAAAGCTGCAATTTTTTTTGTACAAATTCTCCCAAATAGTGAGAAATACAGCAGGTTTAAAGGGAAGAGGAAAAAACATTTCTAAAGTAGTACTAATCACACAAATAAAGAAAAGCACAAAATGATAATACAATTGGACCATAAACAACATTGCAAAGCATAATGCTGTGTGGACGGCTAGTAATGTATTTTGGCAAAACAATAGAGGTGTCAGCCTTACATATTTATACATTATTCTGAATTGCCTAATGTCAAACAGAAAGAATTCTTAATGTACGCTTCCTATGAAATAGGAAGGTAATGTCTATGATAAAAGAAAACATGCAGTGATAAGTAATTACATTTATTTAGAGGACAGTATAAATTGATGTAAAGTCAATAAATTCTAAGCAAAGTCTCAGTCCCAAGTATTAAAGTTACTTTACCAACAATTTCATTAAAACAATACAATTATAAACTGGGATGTATTTTTTTTAGGATACTGGCAGCCGACTGTCACTCACTGCTCATGTCTGACAGGTCAGTCGGTCCCAAATGTCTACCTCTGCATTAGCGATTGTGACTGCTCTGATTGGCTGGGCATGTGGTAACTAGGGTTGTCAACTTTTCTTTAAAAATTATTGGTCATGTAATAGCCTACATAGACTTAACACTTAACATAGAGTTCAAACCACCAGGTTTATACTAAAGCAGGGAAAATATATATTTTTTATATTCTGCTTGTTATATAAGCAGAAGTAAAAAAAAAAAAAAAAAGGTTTAATGCTCCTTTATCCCATTCCCGACGCTAGGTCGTATTATGCCGTCCTGATTTTAAAGTGCCTAAAAGACACTAGGACGGCATAGTATGTCCAGCGTTAAACTGCCATATGGAGGGGTGCCTGAACCCGGAAGTTCGGGCACGCCTCCTTGACGTCCGGAGGTCTTGCGATCTTTTGGCAGGGACCCACAGGGTAAATTAAGACCCTGATCGGGTCTTTGCCATAGTGTTCCTGGCTACCGATTGGTGGCCAGGAACAAATTGTGACGTTTTGGTGCTTGCGTCGTCTGTAACGCAAGCACCATGCGTCACAAAGGAGTTAAGACAATGGTTTAAGAGTGTTAGAAAGAACAAAACATGGAATGAAAAGAAGAGCAGAGAAAGAATGAAGACAGATTGGTACTAGTTACACAGACATACAGAAATATGAGTAGACAGCAATTACTTTGCACAAGGGTACAAGCTAGTCTGAAACCTTTCTGAAATACAAGTGTTTTAGATGAGCTTACAGAGTAGGTAATTGCTCAGAGGTGAGTACAAGAGCCATCATGAATCTGTCTAATACAAATCAGTCTTCAGAGAAAACCCATCTAAACCTTGTGTCTTGTTATTGTTACCTCTTTCCAGTAACATCAGAACAGTCTGTCTGAATCAGCTAAATAAGTACATTAAATAGCGTACTTCATGCCTTCAAAATGTAGATTTAGATATAAGGGATTTCCCTCCCAATGCAGAAGCATTCTGGGAGTTTTATACATCACCTAACACACAACTTTTTGATGGTTAAAAAAAAGGAAAACCTTATTCAAGAAATATGATCACACTGCACAAGTCTCTCTTCATGTGTGAAAGGGACAAAATGAAAGTGGCACTAAAAGATATTTCTTACTTTTTCTTCACTAATAAAAGCGAACTTCCTAAAAATCCTTTGCCACTGTTCCTAAATAAAACCTGATATGTATCTTTGCAGATACACGTGGGTTTACTCTGAGCTCTGCCTCTCAGCTGATGCTGGCACATGGTTATACACGCGGGTTTACTCTGAGCTCTGCCTCTCAGCTGATGCTGGCACATGGTTATACACGCGGGTTTACTCTGAGCTCTGCCTCTCAGCTGATGCTGGCACATGGTTATACACGCGGGTTTACTTTAAGCTCAGCCTCTCAGCTGATGCTGGCACATGGTTATACACGCGGGTTTACTCTGAGCTCTGCCTCTCAGCTGATGCTGGCACATGGTTATACACGCGGGTTTACTTTAAGCTCAGCCTCTCAGCTGATGCTGGCACATGGTTATACACGCGGGTTTACTCTGAGCTCTGCCTCTCAGCTGATGCTGGCACATGGTTATACACGCGGGTTTACTCTGAGCTCTGCCTCTCAGCTGATGCTGGCACATGGTTATACACGCGGGTTTACTCTGAGCTCTGCCTCTCAGCTGATGCTGGCACATGGTTATACACGCGGGTTTACTCTGAGCTCTGCCTCTCAGCTGATGCTGGCACATGGTTATACACGCGGGTTTACTCAGAGCTCTGCCTCTCAGCTGATGCTGGCACATGGTTATACACGCGGGTTTACTCTGAGCTCTGCCTCTCAGCTGATGCTGGCACATGGTTATACACGCGGGTTTACTCAGAGCTCTGCCTCTCAGCTGATGCTGGCACATGGTTATACACGCGGGTTTACTCTGAGCTCTGCCTCTCAGCTGATGCTGGCACATGGTTATACACGCGGGTTTACTCAGAGCTCTGCCTCTCAGCTGATGCTGGCACATGGTTATACACGCGGGTTTACTCAGAGCTCTGCCTCTCAGCTGATGCTGGCACATGGTTATACATGCAGGTTTACTCTGAGCTCTGCCTCTCAGCTGATGCTGGCACATGGTTATACACGTGGGTTTACTCTGAGCTCTGCCTCTCAGCTGATGCTGGCACATGGTTATACACGCGGGCTTACTCTGAGCTCTGCCTCTCAGCTGATGCTGGCACATGGTTATACACGAGGGTTTACTCTGAGCTCCGCCTCTCTGCTGATGCTGGCACATGGTTATACACGAGGGTTTACTCTGAGCTCAGCCTCTCAGCTGATGCTGGCACATGGTTATACACGCGGGCTTACTCTGAGCTCTGCCTCTCAGCTGATGCTGGCACATGGTTATACACGAGGGTTTACTCTGAGCTCTGCCTCTCTGCTGATGCTGGCACATGGTTATACACGAGGGTTTACTCTGAGCTCAGCCTCTCAGCTGATGCTGGCACATGGTGACTGTAAAAAAGAAAACCCCCAAAAAGGAAGTTTAGTGGCTCTAGTGGCTCTTTAAGGAACACCACTATTTACTTCCAATATTAATTGTTCAGGGTGTCAAAGGTAGAAACTCCTATTTACTGGCCAACAAAAGGATCCAACTACGAAAGCCCCAAACTTACTATAACTTTGTTCCTCCACAGACTGCCTCCATATGTTCAATGCGTTCACAAAGCTATATATGTAGCAACACCTAGTGTTCTTTTTTTTTTAAACTCTCATTTTTGTAATTTCAATGTAAAAACACAATAATAAAATAACAAATAAATGCTTGGACGCAAAAGTATTGATCATGCTTAAGCAATACAGGAACCTCGGATCCCTCGGTGACAGCTATCTATAATAGGTGGTGCTCCACAGATGAATAAACAGTGCTGCTGCAAAGTTCATGGAGATCCACTAAAACCAAATATAACAATGTCCATAAGGACAACCCCTTGGGATTACAGCTGATAAAACATAATCTGATGCGTTTCGTAGACACCGGTCTACTTCCTCAGAAATGCAGTAGTGTCACTCAATGGGGAAGTAGACTGGTGTGTGCGAAACACTTCCCTTAGGAGCAGCACAACGGCCTCTTATTGAGGGGACCTATTCTATAAACAGCATTTTATTTGGACATTTTCTAATGGTCTTTATGTTTATTGTGATCACACAAAACTGCCCATTGCAATATTAACAACATACTAAATAATTACATTTCAGAATTAAATAAAAAAGATCAGGTTAGTATTACAAGGTTTTCCATTTGAATAAAAATATACATTATACAAATATGGAAGTATTTACAATTTTATGAAAATACTGGCATATATTACTGGCAAATATTTATGAAAATTTAACTTGATACTACTTATAAAAACAAAAAAAACAAAACAAAGCCGAAAGACAGAGACCTGTGAAGACTTCCTTTTGCTCTTCTTGAAGGATGTGGCTGCTATCTCAAGTGAGTAATAAATCAATTTGTGTCTTTTGTGATAACATTGTTTGTAAAAGACTGTATACTCAAGGAGATATGGAATAGTTGATTAACTTTCTCTTCCAAGCTAGGTCTGATAATCTCTGAACAAGTCAGCTGAAGACAGCTAGAATAGTATAAGTTGTCAGTCAGTTTTACATTTTTCATCTTCATTTTTAAGCACTAAATTATTGTAAAATAGTTTTGATCTGTGGTAAACATATATGTCATAAGATTAAACATTACTCATGGACTTAGAGCTCTATGTACTTCACTCTTGCTAAAAAAAAAAAAAAACCCGAATGCAAGGTATGGCTTTTATCTTGTAGAGCTTTGCAAACATATGTCATTGTAACAGAGAAGTAGGCTTGCAGACCCACTCAATGTATTATATCAAAGAGATTTTAGGAATAAAACTTTTCCAAAAAATTTTTTATAATAAAATATTGAGACAAGATGTGTATGGCTTTTCTTGGCATAGTGCAAGAGGCAACAACATCCAAGAAATATGTATTGAATTCACAGGAGTAAAACATCAAAATGATAGCTGAAAATTTTGTTTTCTTGAATTATAATATTTAATTTGCTTCTCTTTTAGATTAGAAGACGAAAGGTTATATGTGGGTTTGTCTAGGCCCTGCTACCAACACATAAGAGTTTGTTCAGTTTCTTTTTTATCAGTACAGCCAATGGGATAAAACAGTTTCAATGACTTAAGCATCATACTGTTTACCATTGAGAAATAATAAACGTTTTTGGAGATTTTTTTTGTCTGATATGAAGATTAATATTAGCTCCTCAAACATATAATAAATGTAATATGAAGCACGGTTACCATTCCCCTGTAACCAATACAATAAGTTTGGAGGCTCAAGCTTACAATCTAGTCAGTCACATTGTCATCTATCGTTTGCTCCCAGTATTTAATATTCCAGTGTAATCTAGCACTGTATAAATTATTATACTGACAGTTTATGAAGTGGTAACAGACCATAGGGGGAAAAAAACTGGTCTTCTCTTTAAAATGGCCTATTGGGAGTATTTGAAGATTGTACTAATCCTATTTAATTGATATTACACAATTTGTTGCATTAATCAACCCTGATGCCTTTTTGGGTCTACTTTTCCTTTAAAGATCTAAACATGCCTTTATAGCACCCAGAGTAACATTCTACAAACACTCTGGTTTGGGCCATTTCTGGCTGAAAAAGACATGAGCTGTAGCTTTCAAGCTTATAGAATGGGGTCCTTAGAGGAAAGAGTGGTACAGCGTAATTAGACTGCTACAAAAAGAACAGTACAGTGAGGAGAAAGATAAGAGGTAATCCCTGTCAGTGGAATCATTTCAGAGAAGTGGATTGGAAAATAAGTGATACAAGTGGATATAAAGAGAGGACGGAAATGGATGTGATAAAACGGTAATAACTACAGTACTTACTAGTTGAAATGTCTGTTGTACAAGTTATAAACAAAAACTTGGAAGCCATGTAACACAGAAATCATATCCAACCCTCCCACTTGCCATTCACAAAGTGGAAATGTATTTTTATGGACCCGACACAGGGGCATGCAGCTCTCTGGCATGTAAGCACAAATCTGGTAATCATTTAAATGGTAAATACCTACATTTGAATCAGTGCGAATTATATCAATCATTGACAAAGATGTCCCTTAATAGTGAATGCAACAGGCTAATATCACTCAGACTTGAGGTCAAAAAGGAAGACAGATAGGTTAGTGAGGCTAGTTAAGGGTACAGTTTTTAACGTTGGGACCTGGGATGTTAATGGATAGATGGCTACTCCTACCTTCAGTTTCACACCAATGAACTCTCTAATAGAAATAATTCTGATTCTACTTTTCGTGAACCTGAAGATTGCAGCCACTTTGGTCTGGTTATATCAATTTTGTATATACGGGGCTATTGTTTCAAGTTAACAATATTGGTTAGGTCATTGTCATGCTAAAGCTTTCAACCCTTAAGTATCATGAAATTAAAGTATACCTGAAGCTGCGTGCTTTTAAAATATTAAATATGTCTGATATATTACAGATCTAATGGGAGTTTGTGACAGATGTGTTATTTTTTTTGTGTGCGTTCTAGTTTCATCATGATATCCAATTAGCTGTGAATATTTACTCCTGGTGGTATGGGGTTCATTAGAGAAATTAAAAGGAGCATGCAAGGAATGTTTGGTTAAAATATCCAGCAGGAAATCTACTTTTTAGGTGTTTAAAAGCAAGAACTCAGTCTGCAGAGACGTGATTTATTTATGAAGTACCATATGACACAAGGTTTTGCCTTTAGCGCTACAAAACAGAGACATATTTTTGGTGTTTTGTGGTTACAACTCTATATAGTTAATTCACTGCCTTCTGTTCCACAAAAGATGTTAGTTGCAGTGAATAATAACTTCCCTATCAAACTTTAACTAAGGAGTAATAGAGCCCTGGCATGTATATACACACAAATGAGCATTATACCATATACTAATTATTTAGCATATGTTATCAAAACAGTAAGGGAAAATATATTGTTGTTTATCTTATGCTTGGAAGTAAGGAAGCAATAGAGAGGTGTTACGTCCATTATATCAGACACAACTGACTGATAAAAACTATTTTAAGGGACACTAAACTTTTTTTTCACTTGTGAAAAGTTAGTTGTCCCTTGTATGAGGATAAACTAGCGTGTACTTTTGATAGTTCACGCCAGTTTATCCACTGACCGACAGCTGCCATGCTTCCATAGGAAGTGGGCAGCCACCTGGTCAGCGACCGGTTCTCACTGCTAGTGCAAAGAGAGCCCCTTGTTTTTGCATGGGATGAGCAGGGGGACCTTAACTACGTCCCCCCTGCTGATCCCATGGAAAAACGATGGTTTCTCAGACCCTCGCATTCATTTGTCAGCACACAACAACCAGGAACTGCTGTGTCTCGCATGTGAGACACAGCAGTTAGTACCCGCGTGTATCTATTAAGATACACGTCGGGTTTACTTAAATGTATCCTTTAAAGAATGTGCTGCCAAAGGGGGTCAATGATTAAACTCAGTTCTGTGGCAAAGTTCTAATAAGAGGTCTAAGCATCACAAACATTCCATTACATATAAAGGTCAATTGTGGGACAAAGTTGTAAAAGTCGTTCAGTCTCCATGGAAACCAATGCATGGTTCCTGCTGATAAGATCACTTTTAGAGCATTGCCCCAGAAATGATCTTTATATATCATCTCCAATATCTGTGTCATCAGAACAGAGCAAAATAGAAAGATCTCAGGGATTCGAATGGATGATTAACAGAGATAAACAATTACAATAAATACATTAGTACAAAAAAATAGATCATCATATGGCTACTGGCTTCAAATAACTTTCAATAAAAGTAGACTTGTCCGTGTCTATTCCAATCCCTAAGCGCGCTACTAACTCACACCGTGACATGTCAGATGCACTCATGTAACAATGTGCTATACATCACTTTCACCAAGTGACCAACCTCTTAGGACTGGCAATATGCATCGTATTTGCACATCCAAACACTGCAAGTCCTAGTATTTAAATCCATAGCACACAGGTGGCAGAGGATTTCAGCACATATATAAAGGCACTTCAAACAATACGAGCAGGCACAAGTTAAAAAGATCACAATTATTAATTGTGTGTTAGAGTACGTTAGTACATTTATTGTATTAGCTTGTTGGTTAGGTGTTACTGGAGAAGTCAGAGCTTGTAGTATGTGCTAGAACAGCTGTATAGCTTCACTGCAATAACACTGAAATTCGACTAACAATATATTAAACAAGACATTTCTTAAATTGCTTTAGGAATTTGTGTAATACCAGTTCAAAGCATGACAAATCAGTCATATGTGGGAGGTAAGGCTCCTGACATCTTATTTCTGAGGTAAAATCTATATGTACCAATTGCTCACTCTATGGCAAGCAACTAAATATCAGCACTCAACATTCAACATACAACACATTATCATGAAGCAATTACACGGTGAACCAACATATTAAAAAAAGAATTATAAAGCAACTAATTAATTTAAAGTTTTGAATATATATGTGTATAGTTACACAAGATGAGCCATTATTTGTTTCATTTCTAGTATCAGCCAACATTTGTCATTAAAAACCCTGAATGAAGTTAGTCTGTCAGCATGATTGCAGTGCCAATGTATCCCTGGTAATGATAACGAACTAGGGCAGGGATATACATTGTTCATGGTGGACATTTACAGGACTTTGTGACAGACTATTTTATAATGTTTATATGAAGCTTCACAGACCTTTGCCCAGACATAGGGATACTATTATGGACTGCCTATTCCTGAACTAGGGTATGTCTGATGTGTTATATTACCTGCAATTGCTCTGCTTTGTCTGCCCATATTAGAGGGCTTCAGAATATGCAGATTTGTTTTTAAAATAAATAATTACAGGGCCCAATCAGGGTTTCTCTCATCAAACACCTAACATACCCTGTAAATAGATAATGAAACTAAATCTTAACGCCTTTTAAGGATAACATTTTATCCAATAAACTAAATATTTAAATAGACTATTTAATTTTTCAATACGGGTGTAAATAATCCTATATCGTCAAGGGTAGACCTCTAGAAAACAAACAAATATAGTCACCGCCAAGCACAGGAATGGCCTCATGCCTAATAAGACATTTATCTTGAACCTCATTTGGTAAACATTTTCTATGGAAGAAAAAAATCAATGCACAATTTTCAAGATAAAATGGATTCATTGACCATGATTGTCTTTGCAGATGCCACAATTTAACATTATGTACTATAAATCTAGGACCACCTTACTTATTCTTCCTCCTCCCACCCAGTCATATCCCTTTTCTTTTTGTCTGTACCTCATATAAAACAAAGTGTTAATAAAACGTGAATTAAAAAAAACTAAAAAAGAAATGTCCACTTGATATTATTTTATTGAAAGTCATTCTTCCATATATAATGTATATTTATACAAACATAAACATATACAATCACAATTTGTTTTCTCTCCATCATGTCCCATGCCTTTACTGTTGTTTACCTTTTAATCTACAGAAAAAATTGAAATTACAAACTGCACAGAGCTGTGTAAAGTAGTTAGGAGTCTTAAAACTCAGGTATGCCAAACATCAAAAAAAGTTTCATACTGTAAACTGATGATTCACGCAGTAAAAGTTCTAGTTTACAATGTTTAAATTAAATATGTAACTTATTTCACCTGATTGAAGATCCAAGTGGCAAGGTCAGCCCTTTCAGTCAGCAAACTTCTCTGTCGCCTCTGGTGTAGCCGTTATCTTCCTCAACAAGGGTAGACATTTGGTGAGGCCTAAAGCTGGGGCATGAACCCTGACTGAGCTTAAGATATTTATCTGACAACCTCAGCTGACACTCAACAAACACATTTGCTCTCCGCGACCCCTGGAGCATTTGTGATTAATCAAAAATGTATCTTGGATTCTGAGAATGAGCTACAAGCTGGGATACAAAAAAAAAAAAGAAAGAAAAAGGTGTGTGTTTGATCTTGCTTATCGACTTGTGAGAAACGGAATAAAAATAGTAAATAAGATGATCGATATTCTCACACTTGTCAGCAGAAGCAAAAACTTTATTCCTTAAGCAGCAGATATTGATCATGTAAATGCTTTGGACTTCTGGTCAAACAAAGGACGTGAAGAAGTAAATTACAAGAAAGGAGAGAGGGTTTCAGCAGTAGAAGTCATGGGATGATTTATTAGTTATCTGTGCTTATAAATTAGTAGGTTTAAGTGCTTGTAATTATGTTGTGCTAGATGTCAAATGCTACACTAAGTTTTCGATAAAAAATACTTTTGATGCATGCTGGTAGCTTGTTCATCATTTTTTACGGATTGGTTATTTAAAACACATGTAATAGCTTACAAGTCTTGGCAAATCAAAAAATGATATGTTAGCATGAAACAAAGTGCTGATTTGCTGCACTAGTGTAAACAGAATGTTTCAGAGTGGCCCTGTAATGAATATTCGCATGCTTGTACTTAATTCAAAAAGGAAGTCTAGGGTGCTAATATAATAGAAATGGGCTCCACTGGCGACTCTGGTTTTTCATGGACACACAAAATAGCATCCTGAAACTAATAAACATGAATCAAAATTGAATTCAGATTTATGTAGATTTTAAAAGAAATTGTAAAAAATGTAATGCATAAATATGTTAATGACCAAATATGAAAGGCAATCTATGAGAGAATTTGGTCCTGCTTTGAAAAGTCTATCCTGAGTTTATTTGAACTTGATAGGCACTACACACTATATACTAATAGCAAGCTGAGAACATAGTGTGTGTTAAATACATACATACAGGAAATCCCAGCTTCACATTGTCTGTTGACAGAAAGCATCACCTCGGAGAGATAGTCAGGGTTTAAAACGATATATGAAATTACAAGATGGCCACCTCATAGAAAAGCTAAATCAACCATAGGTTGCTTCACAGAAAATACTACTACAACTATTCTATTGGCAATTAGTGTTTAAAACTGATTTAAGTAATCAATCATGAAACTGACTTACTTTAATCAATACTGATCTTTCTTTAAGTGGAAAATTTATGTGATAACCTGAATTCCAGGAACATGATGAAAGAAGGCAAATATGCTTAACAAAATCCATAAAGCTCCCTTATGTTTGGCAATCACCCTGATGTTTAATGTAACACTTGGTGCCATACTTTACATCATATAGTATGATAATGCACCATATACCTACAGCAGTCACTTTTAACCATGCAGAAACTTACTAATATTAAGTAGCTAAGGAATTCCAGCACTGCAATTCTTACAAAACCATTAACAGATGTTTTTTATTCCGGTACTAAAATCGATCACTAAATAAAATCGAATACTAAATTATAAATTCTGAATAGTGATCGTCATGTCAAGGAGAAAAGGCAACCCAGATCTTCTCAAATCACAAGTGAACCAGTCAATGTCTAAGGCATTGACCAAGCACATTCACACAACTGGAATCCCTACCAAAAGATCACGATACTGTGAGCAGTAAGTAAAATGTTAGCTTTTCCACTAAGAGCGGAATGACAAAGAGAGAAGAAAGTTGATGTCTGAATGATATATACTGGGAGATTAGAAAGTTGCTGTTTGAATGATATATACTGGGAGATTAGAAAGTTGAGGTCTAAATGATATATACTGGGAGATTAGAAAGTTCATGTTTGAATGATATATACTGGGAGATTAGAAAGTTGCTGTTTGAATGATATATACTGGGAGATTAGAAAGTTGAGGTCTAAATGATATATACTGGGAGATTAGAAAGTTCATGTTTGAATGATATATACTGGGAGATTAGAAAGTCCATGTTTGAATGATATATACTGGGAGATTAGAAAGTCCATGTTTGAATGATATATACTGGGAGATTAGAAAGTCCATGTTTGAATGATATATACTGGGAGATTAGAAAGTCCATGTTTGAATGATATATACTGGGAGATTAGAAAGTTCATGCTTGAATTAGTGTAAAGATGGGCTGTTCCACAGACATAATTTTTTACACATTTTAAGAACTTCTCTCAATGTGTCGAACTCTTGAATATGAGTCAAATAACCGTGTCTTTTTTCTGTAGTTTGTATTTGTATTCCCCTCTTTGAATGTATGCGAAGATTGCATATCTTGTCACTCAAGCTCCCTCAACCCAAGTGTCTCCTCCCATATATGAGTTAACCACAAGATCAGCACAGAGCAGGAGACTTCAGGATCCTAAACCCCTTCATTTGCTCCAAACCAACAAGCAGCCACTGCTGCAGGTCTATTATTGGGGAACTCTTGCAAGAAATGCAGGGGAGATCTCACTCCCGGTATTGCTGCCATTCATATGAACTGCAACGCAGAATAGGGGCTGGGAGCCAGGAATTCAATGTGTTATATGATGTAATATGCTTGTGACCTAATTTACCATATTCATTTTTAGCTGTATAAATGTGTAGTTTTGTTTTAATAAAGCAGATTTGAATTATTTTTTCTATGGCTGACAAGCTATTCTTCAACATTAGTATGATTTAAATAAATAATTCGGCTCAAAAACACATGCAGGGAGTGGGAGCAGATAGTTGAATGCATGGGCGCCTGATTTTGTGTGCACTCTGGGCACTGAAAGGACTGATAGAAATGCTGATCAATAAAGGAGAGTTATGTTGTAGGGAGATAATAGCTCTTTAAATGTACGAGGGGCTCAGGCTTGTTGATATTTAAAGCCCTAAAGAACCTATGTTAAAATGGGTAAATATAACCATTGTGGTCGAAGCTCATTTTACTAATCTAACATAAGTGATCATCATGCAAACCTTACTGCCAGCTATGCTTCTAACTGAAACATTCTTATGAAGCTGCAAGTAATGTCCCAGTGCCAATTTAGGCTATTTGATTCCTCCTATATGCATGAAATCTAAGCATTTATGAAATAAATTAAAAAGACTTGTAGCAACCAGGCTTTCAGGCAAAACTGACAATGGAACACTTGAACACAGAAAAGGCACCTAAACGGAACTCCTAACCTGTATGGGTGAGCTGTCACGTGATTTTAATAAAACTGTAATGATTTTAAAACTTTTGGAAGCTACATATACTCTGCGACAAACACCTGTATTTTGTTACAATTCTATGGTTGTGTTTAGATTCACAAATCACTGCACTATTGCGTTATCAGCTGCTCTGAAACAACTTTCAGGGTTAAAAATTTACAAAAAAAGAACAGAAATAAGGTGGCTTTATACGATATAGCGTAGAATAGTAGGCAAAATCCTAAACTAGTTTGAAGGCACAATGTGTAACCTCTGACAAAGTGGTGGGTGAAACGCGTTTCAGCTTCCCCTCTGCAATTTCACTGCTCTGATCTATTATATAGTGGATCACCAAGACAAATACTCTTCTTGTAGCTTTGTCCCTTCAAACTAGTTCAGGATTTTGGTTGCCATCGTACGCTATATCTTATAAAGCTGTTCACTCTCAGACTATTATAGCCAAGAGATGTCCGGTGTCAGGCTACACAACAACAGTGCACAGGACTCAACAGAGCTTTGCATTCCTTGATTACAAGCATACAACAGAATTCTGAGCTGCTCTCTATATTTCTGCAGAGCTACCAAAGGTGATATTTGCCACCAGTGTGTATATTTTGGAAGCGTGATAAGACACAGCTTGTTAAATGTTTTTAATCAGTAATGGTGGACTTTATATTAATATTTATTCTATTTTATCAAAATTAAGAGTATTAGCTATATATCACTGCCTGTTGCACTTTAACATTTCCCAATTCATTAGTGGTGGTAGAGTGTGCACTAATATATTTTTGTAATTGTGTTTCCTATATTTATGCTTACATTTTCAACATTAATAAAACTTATATTTTATTTACCCTTTTTTTCCCCCTCTTGTCTTTGTTTTTGGGTTTTTGCTGTTCTGTCTCAAGTATATGCGGTAATCTTTGTCCAGGTTATATTAAACTTTTGCTTTATTCAATAAACCTCTTAAACATTTTCCTAACTATCTACTTCATCACCAAAAAGGCAGACATTGGTAATATTTTTCAGTAAATAATTCGTTACTATAACAGCATACAATGTCAAAACAGTAGGTTGTAGAACAAAATACATTTTAACGATTTTAAAGTCAGAAAAATAATTCGAATGTAATGATGTTTGTGCCTTTTGGATTAGTGAGGAAGATTAGGGAAATTAGAATCATTTGTTGGATATCTCTTGAATGATTTAATATTGCTAAAAAGAGCTTAAAGGGACAGTATCATCTAAAGATGGGTTTACTGTAAATGTAGAGAATAAATAATGATTGAAAATGCTCTTTGCATTGTAGCAAAACAAATCCTGGGAGTCAATGCTCCTTAAATCCTTACTGCTGGCTTCAAACTTATTTGAGTGTTTTACATGGAACTCTATGGAAGTTCCATTGCCCTGGCTCCTCAAAATATCTAGGCTAGCTCCTGTATTGGTCTAAATGGTTCCTTAAGTCTACAAATTGAGTATAAGCAATTATGGTTCTACACTATATAGTTCAAAAGAATAACCTGGAATTTTAGAACTTCAGGACCCTACAACCACCAAGAATATAAATTTGTCACATTGTCATGTGGTAAGTTAATTGATCATCTCCCTCTCATTTATTTAAGTAATAGACAGAAAAATGATATTGTAGGCAGAACACCTTTATAGCATCCACTCAGCTTCTAAACTAGGAGGTATAATGTCACCCTATGGCATGAAATGAATTTATTTCCAGTCTCTACCATGCACACCGATCTGTCTGTACGCAGTTAATGTTACAAACTAATATGCAGCCGGACAATATTATATTCAGAATCTTTTTTTTGCTGATGAAAGCTGCTGTTTGTTCATGGTGCTAATCTCTGCGGAGCTGTATCTACAGCTCTATGCCACAAAAAGATTTTCTCTATTATCATTTTCAACACATTTTCAATAGAGTACAATGGGGGATTAAAGGCAGTGAAATAGCACATGAATTGGCACCAATAACCATCTTAAAGGGAAGCGGAAAAATGCTCGGAAGCTAAATATTTGAAATTGTACAGTCAGTGGGATTACCCTATTCTATACATTTTATTCTGCTTGCTCAGTGTATTTACCTTCCTTAATTCCACCGAACATGACTTGCAAAGCCCTAAAATCACAGCTGGATGTTTTGACATCGGTAGCAAAAATGAGCAGAAAATCTAACTGTTCCATATCAAGAAGTATTTTTACTACTGCTAATGTGCCTTAAATACCTTGTTCCACAGATGAGTGGCCTGGCACCTGCTGCATGAAAAATAGCCAATTTCTACTCAGTGTCTCTAATTTTCTGATTCAATTAGCATGCTTCAGAGCTTTCCAGTTTAATTGCAAACTACTTCACAGTTAGCTCTCTGATTAATCATTGCCCATCTGCAAGCCATCGGAAAACTTGGTGGAACAAATTTGTGTACTTTGGAATGCTGGGAGATTAGCAAATCAATGTTGTTTTGGTGTATGAAGCCTTAATTTTGTTTGCCCTTTTCAGCTGCACTTGTAAGAAACTCTGTACTGATTAAACAGGAAATCCGGACAATAATATGCTACATTATGCATATAATTACTGTAAATACAGCAAAGACTACAGAAACATCATTGAGCCTGTGCACCAACATGCATGGATTAGGGGGTCACAAAAGCACATTAAGAATTCATTTTAGAACATTATCACAAAAATGTACTGTGTCCAAAACAACTATGCGTTACCCCCATGATGCCATCTTAAGTTTTCTTCTTGGGCTGATCAGTGATTTCACCAAAATGATGGCCTTTATCCATGAAAGAGGGAGTAGAGAAGGGAAATGCAAAATTAAAGCCCAAAATAGCAGAGCTTGAAGCATACCTGAATTGACAAATTTTTCCAAATCAGCTACTTTTGCAGTTCCCTTCTCAATTCCCTCTTTAATGGATAATGCCCTTTATTGAAGAACATGTGTGTATAGATTTACTGGTTTGATAAACATGTAATATTCTAAGGGTTGAATGTGTAGCATTGCCCTATGGCCCAGTAGTATGGTAAATACGGTCACTATTTTTTGTCATTCTGAATATCTCATATTACTGATACACATTTTGAACATGGCTTTTTCTCTGCGTCTAGTAATCGCGAGGGCTGGCATCTTTTTGTCCGAAGGGCAAAACAAATTTAGTGGCCCATAATGCAACTTCATCAGACTACACATTATTATTATACTTATACAATAGTTTTATTATGGTGAGAACTGCAGAAAGTTTTTGTATACACTATAGAGCCAATTACACTTGCAGCTCACTCACAT
The DNA here is from genome assembly GCA_036172795.1 of Pelodytes ibericus. Lineage (NCBI taxonomy): Eukaryota > Metazoa > Chordata > Amphibia > Anura > Pelodytidae > Pelodytes > Pelodytes ibericus. The sequence goes on along the minus strand of CM069860.1, from coordinate 164,393,764 downwards.
CTGTTTAGTAAGCATCATATAATATATCTATGGTATTTGAGCCAGGGACAAGCCTAGCGGACAAACATTTTTCTTTTCATTCATTATCCTAACTGGCAGTGAAACAGAATGGGAAAGTAAACTTCCTTCAGCAGAATTATTATTTTCTCTGTTTCCTCAATGTCAAATGGTACAGGAAAGAGCTAGTGTACTAGTTCTACCTATAGATACTTTAGTAAAGACGAGGGTATTATACCACATTCCAACAAAATGCAATTTTAAATGCTAGATCACTGCTCATGGAATGAGGCCTACCAATATAGTTACCATGCAATAGTACAGCAAACACTGGCAACTTGTGAAAAAAAGTACCTAAGGACTTTGATATTCTGTCACCAAACTGCTCTATATTCAAGTGAATAATAGAAGAATCACCACTGCAGTGAACCATTTTGTTAAGCAGAGTAGATTTGTTGTACTTTAAGATAAATTACTGTGCGTGAAGGAATTAAAGAATTTGCAGTATACTAAGAATGTCACCTGTACAATCTTTAACATCATTACAGTATTTATTACTTTCAGTGCGTGTGTGTATTAATTTTTCAACCGTTTCTAATGGCATGTGGTGTGAAACATGCCTACTCAATAATATTAAACTTTTTTTTAACCCTTGATCCTTAAAAGGAAGTAAGGTTTAAAAAAACACGTCCCAATTCTCCAAAGTGAACCTGACCGTGTATCTTTCCAGATACACACTGGTTTACTCTGAGGCAGAGCTCATCTGACTCGGGCGCATGCTGTAAGTGTCAGCGTGGACGCTCACCTCACTTGTCTGATCAGGTCTGAATTGTGCGGGGGTCTCTCTCTGCTAATGCAAGAGGATACACGCCAGTTTATCCTCATAATAGGGACAACCACTTTTTTCCCCTTGTACTTGTATATAAGAAACACAAGTGAACACGCACAAAAAAAAAGTTATTTGTCCTTTAAATTGCCTACCTGATACTCAGTGCTCCACCAACCTGGAGTAACAGGTTTACAGGTAGGAATAATCATGCAAATACTGCCAGGCAGTTCATAAGAGTAAACAGGAAGAGGCGGGAACAGGAGGAGGTGACATAGCAGTAGTATGAGGGTCAGAATATGGCGCTTATCCGACCTCAAGTGGTGCAGCCCAGGTCCAACAAGTCAGGTTAGGTAGTGGCATGGGGTACAATTATCCCCCTCTTCTCTTGCCAGTCCTTCCCTGAAAACATCCATTAGAAAAAGGTGATGACAATCACTCGAATATCCCAAACTAGGTTTAGTAAATACATTGTGCAAGTGACTGGATGTACAAAACAGGACTGTGTAACATATTAGTACTCATTACCAAGATCTGTGAAAACAACCTCAGAACCCACAAAATGTCCACTTAAAGGGTCTACCAATACCTCACACTAACACAAATGTCCCCCCGCCACCTTGGTAAACTGTCAAAATGTCAGCAGGCTCAAGAATGTTACATCCTTTACCACCTTTATTTAGTTATTGAACATCAATCATAATTTATCATACATTCTAACATTTTGCCTGGGAGACCTGGGACAGCAAAAAGCAGTGGAACACCAGAGAGGCACTGGAGGACAGGGCTGGATTAGGTTGCTTGTCACGTATGATATCTTTCTTACCATAAGTTGCAAGGATGGAATGAAAGGCTGATTACTGTACATTCTTTCCACTGACAAACTATGGAAGCAAAGATTCTGTGAAATCCACCAGGAATGCTACAAACAAAACCGATTCCAGCACCACTGAGTAAGTTAAGGATGAAAAGCCATAACACAGTCACCTAGAAATTCTCCTGAGGGCCTGTCTAAATCGTGGCAAAAAAACAAAAACAAACATAAAATACATTAAAAAAAAAATGACAAACACTAAAATAAAGTTTTACAAAATTCATCATTTAGAAAACGCTTGGTTCCCAAAGTGTTTCGTCTGTTCCAGTAAAACATAAAAATGTTTTTCAAACATCTGTTCTGTAACATAAGGAACATATGAACTGTTTGTGGCAATCCTCTGTTAAAACAACATAACTCAGGCTGCTCTGATGTCTGCAAGTCTCAGAACAGCTCGGAAAAACCTCTCTCTTTCCACCAATCGTTGCAGGAAGGCAATACAAATTTAACTCCAATTTGCTTTTATAGCCTGGAAATATTTCTTTTCACTAAATCGAGAATATTTAGGTCTCGCAAATTCTTCAAATTATCATTAGACACTGCATTTTCAGTCAACTCTAAATAGAAGCACTGAGTCGGTTCAGCACTCATTTCCAACTGAGAGGTACTTAGTTGTTATGTGTGAGAGCTCAGATGAGAATTCAGTACATATCCAGGGAATACAATGATAAAAGCTGCACACAGCATTATAATGCAGGTGTCTTAACTACGGAAGGTGGTCCCGTGAGACCAAAGCTTAAAGGGAGAGGCCTACTTATGTAGACACTCTAGTTAACCAGTTGTTGTAGCAATGCTATGTTTTAACTGAATTTAATTTACTGATAACTGAATATACTTGAAGACATCACTTAATTTATAGTGTTATCAGTTCCTTCATATAGGGTTGCCACCTGGCCGGTATTTTACCGGCAGGCCGGTAAAATATTGCCATCACGCCAATGTTAAGTCTATGGAGACAGTACCAAGGCCGGTATTTTTTTTGAAGAAAAGGTGGCAACCCTACCTTCATATCATTAAAAATTGTTGTAGAATCCCATTTATAAAAAGACCCAAAATATGCTGATCTGTCTTCTAGTGACCAGCAGGGTTATATTATGTGGACAAACTTTCCAGACAGCTACCAGTACAGCATAAAACCACAAAAGACAACATAAGGAGCAATTCACTAAAACGCAACATGAGGTGAGATGAACATCTCACCTCACCAGTTTATCTATACATTGCACAGGGATAAGCCTGGCAAGCTTTTCCCTGCCAAGTAAACTCATCAAGTTTGTCCTGACACAATGTACAGCTAAATTGGTGGCATGACTTGTTCAGCTCACCTTTTAAGGTCTACTGAATAAAGAGAGAATTGAGGCGGGAATTTCATACTTAAGGCCAAAGGAGCCAAGTTGGAAACATTCTCCTATTCAGCTGTATTGGATCATTTTTCCAACTCGGCTACTTTGGCCTAAAGTTTAAAATTCTCACCACAATTCCCTGCAGTTCTCTCTTTCTTGAGAGACTGTTTAGTGAATAGTCCTTATAGTGTTCCAGAAACTATTTCTCATAGCATACAATGCTTCCAGTCACTACTTGCTGGAAATATGGGTTATGATCATCTCAAGAGAGGATCACTTTTAGACAGTGTCTGCCGCTTCTGCGGCGAGGCTCGTTAAAGCTTTCATAACTTCCTGTGAGGAATTCATTCCAATAATTTAAACACAACCGTTAAAGCAAATTAGCCCCCACACATGCAAAGTATATAAAATATGTAGAAAAAAATCCAAATACCCATGATGAACTAGAAAAAGAACAATACATTTAAATAAGAAGAAGAAAAGATTTTCACACTAATACATTCTGCTATCTGACAAAAATCCTATTAAATACAAAATCACTATTACTGCTTTGTAGGTAAGCATTTCCATAAACCAACTGATTATAAGCCTTCCAGAAACAGGCAAGGAATAAAGAAATCATAATACTTAATTCAAGCAGTCAAAGTGGCTTTAAAAAAAATTATAATAAAATAAAAATATAAACCACTTCCGATCCCTTACTAAGTAGAACAAAAAGTATTACACATTCTAATTTACATTAAGTGAAATCATGTAGTAATCACAGCGAGTAACACAGCCATATTCCATCCACCCTCTTATACAGCCTGTCTTTCACGTCGAAGGGAAAAAAAATGAAGATATTAATGTAGCAGATGCCCAATCCGTAGGGAAATAATTTTTGCAAAATTAAAAAGCAGCATGAATAAATTTAAAGGAGCAATTGCAAAAGCTCTGCATGCATCTTGTGGAGCAAGGAAGCTGTTCAAATAGCCGTCTTTCTAGTGGAATTTCTATTGTTGATGGAGTCATGTGACCCAGCTTGTTGCAAACTGATCACAAGAGAGTTGATGGTCTTACAAACAGCGCTACCAGGGTGTAGAACATACACAGTTTGTCCACGAAGGCAAAACTATAAATCGGAGAAGTTGACGTAATCGAGAAACATTAGACAAACTAAGCTTTATCTAACCTATTAAGAGTTCCTTGCCATAAGGGCAATTATAAGGTAGAATGAGTTTCCTGCAGAGACGGTACTGGCAGCTCCAATTAGTACTTATATGGACTCACTGAGCAATGGGATTAGTTGATAAACAGACTTGGAGAGACTGACAAATTGGTGCTGAGTCAAGAACCATTTAATTCATTTTCTTTGGGTGAGTTTTACTAAATATTTCTCAACAGTACCAGATAAACAAAGGCAAGCTAATGTTAGAGGGAGGATTTATTTGATTTTAAATTGCAAAAGTAAATAGTGAGATGCCATTTACAGGATAAGCACGATTTAAAAGTCACCTAGCATATAGTATTGCATGTATATAATTACTACAAACCACTTGAAAGCAAGGTGGCACATGTGTATCTTCCGGTTCTAGTTTAACACAAATTACCATATACACCAACGAGAAACGATAATATCCACTGGAGGTGCTTGACACATACATATTACAAATTCATAGTTACATGTCCAATAGAGCTCAACGGACTGGTCATTGTCTACATTAGCTGTACTCTGCCACCTATATGGGGATAGAGGTCTATGAATTTATGTTTTTTGCATTTGTGTCAGGAATAATTAGTGCTACAGAGTTGCCACCCTAAAATGCACGAGCCAGGCCCCCCCCCCCCCCCCCCAACGACAGAAACAAACACGACGCTCAGCACTCAGGTGAGGTGTAGTTTATTCCAATATGCACAGCTACATTTTGACCACCCAAAGTGATGGGGGGTGTTAAGTCGAAACGTTGCTGTGTTGTTGGAATAAACTACACCTCACCTGAGTGCTGAGCATCGTGTCTGATTCTTTTACACAGCTAACAAGGACAATGTTTACACAATGGAGGAAATAACATGGCCGTTTTTTTTTTTTTTAACAAAAGGCAACAATCCTAGCTACAGATGGAAAATGGCAACAATGTCTCTAATATCAGCGGGCCCTCCATATCAGCGGTCACAGGGGAAGCTGAGCAGGTTCCCCGCAACCCTAAGCAGTACCCCCAACATACCTGTTAGGTGGGTGGGCATCATGAGGACCCCTGATGCCTCCCTGGAGGCCCACAATGCACACCAGAGAAGACCCCAGTCAGAAGCCTCTGGCTGCTTCAAAAGAATGTATGGTTTTGACAAAAAGCGTTCAGGTTGAGAGCAAAACTTTAAAGAACTCGGTTCTTTAAGGGATATTCAGATAATTGCTAAAGTGGTTCAGCCAGACTTCTGGAGGTGTGGAAAGGGTTGGAGTGTTATTTAATCCCTCATTTGAGGTCAGACCTTTGCCCACGACAGAGTCTTTGTTGCCTTTACCAGCATTTAAGTATTATAATAATAAGTAGCAATTAACCAGGAAAGGTGCATTCAAATAGTCTCGGGTTTCCAGGTACGTCCTGGTGATGTTACTTTTGCCCCTTTTTACTGTTTTGACTCTGCCTGTTCTTGACCAATTATTGGACATTCCTTTTGAATGGAATGTCTAATTTGGTATTTGACGCCACCCTGTTTGACTATAATGATACAAAATGTTTATATATATATATATTTTTTTTTTATATAAGCAGAATTCATTTTTAGGTATTGCCCTTTAAGTCAGAACAGGATCAAAATTTACGCTATTTAATAAGGTAAAAGGTTCCATTAAATGAGGACAATACGAAAATAATTATTATCCATCAGGGATTTCAATTTTTTGTTACAAAAACAGTCCTAATCTTCTAAAGGAGGGTTGTCAAATTCTTATATGGGCTGTAGATAACATACAATTAAATATTTAGTATTGTGCCACACTAAGGAATGTGCCTAGTATTATCATGAAATCATGGTATTTACAACCCTTGAGGACTGGATAAAATGCTCTGCTAGTACAGTTTACTTACACACGAGGTATATTCATTACTAAAATATCCCAGGGGAGCCTAGTCTATTTTTTGCATAAACTGGCCAATAGATCATGAACGTAGACGTGCTATTCAATAAAAGGCGGCTATCCCATTTTCTGGTTGAGTAAGGCAGCCATTAAGAAGACATTACCTTTGGTTTGATTACCTTCAAACAGTGTGAGCATATGCAGAGGACGCCTGCTCCACCAAGACTAGATTTTTCTACTAATGATCCGAAGACTTCTAGAGTGCAAAGAAAAATGCCCTGCGTTGATTATTACCAGGTCTAACTGTTTGAGAAAGAGTATTAAATGATATTATTTCTACCTTGGGATATAGGTCAACATTATTTGCATTAAGTATAGTGATTGGTTGGGGACATTTTGTTAAAGGTTCTATTTGTTTCAAACAGTTAGTGTCAGATTTATAGTGTATTTGTCATTTTGTAGAAGAAAATATATACATTATGCTAGTCAAACTAGAGCACTTACATCTAATTTGCTTCTAACCGGGGGGACTGACCGATCGGGCACTGCCTGACTACCCAGGCCAGAAGGGGGGCCGGCCACAGTGATGATCGAGATGTTTTTCACCCAAGTTAAACTCGGCTTTGAGTTAGGGGGGAACAAACCTCGGTCACTTTGCGCACCGATGTCCATGCTTTGCAAGTCAGCGCACCTTCTGCCTGTGTCCCTAAAGGACCTGCTTGGCTCCTCCCCTATTCCTGAACAGATTGGCTAATCTGGGGGCTGAAAGGCAAGTCTAGGGATGCCTAGGGGCAGATTGGAACGTCTGGGGGGGCAAGTTGTTGTTATGCTATTAATGGGCTCCTGTATGTGGCATATTTAGTGGGCTCCTCTATGTGGCATATTTAGTGGGCTCCTATATGGGACATATTTAGTGGGCTTCTGTATGCGGCATATTTAATGGGCTCCTGCATGCGCCATAATTACTGGGCCACTGTATGCGGCACATTTACTGGGCTCTTGTATGTGGCATATTTATTGGGCTCCGGTATGCGGCATATTTAATGGGCTCCTGCATGCGGTAAATTTATTGCCATACAGTGTGTGGCATATTTAATGGTAACCTGTATGTGGCATATGTATGCATCTTATGAATGTGATACCACATGTTTAGCCTAAATTTAATTTGAGTACTATGTGACGTATATTTAGTTTGTTACTTTCTATAATTTATGCATTTCATTTCTTGTTAAGCTTTCTTTAAAGAGATTTGTTACACTTTCTCAAATGTAAGTTTATTTTTCGTCACACACACACACACACACACACACACACACACACACACACACCACACACATATATATATATATATATATATATATATTCTTCACTTATTAAAAGATTTTGAAAATAATGTGGACCAAAAAATAACATAAGGACACGTGGGATTCTATAGAGGTGTGGCTTACACATGGGTGGGCACAAGGGCGTCCCATGATTTTCTATTGCCAGGGCCCCCCATGAGTTGTCTTCTTTTTTTTTTTATTTAAAATCTTTTTTATTCAAAGGACTTGGTTACATACAAAATAATTGTTACATTGCTGTTCAAATCAGCTGTACATAATAAACAGGCCAAATATATCCAATATCTAACATATGCTTTTGTGTCTTGTGAATAATCATCTATCATCAGATATACATTGTCAGGGATAGGTATGACCTAAAACTAATAGCCGATCTGAACCAAAAATAAAACCTTTCCTCTACATATTTTGTCCTGAAATACAAAATTGATGAAACTAAAAACAGAACCAAAAAACAAGTGGATTGGATAAAAGGGAAAACTGATAATAGGGAGAGTTGGGGAGGGTAAGGGAAGATAAGGGGATGGGGAAAGGGATACACTCGGCGCGTAGGGGAACGGAGTACAGATTATCTACCTTCCATGTATTACCTCATACATTTTATAGTCGACCATATCTCGTACTGTATCGGCATCTGTGATCTTTCATATCCATCATAAGAAAAAACTGCATTTATAACAGTGTATGGGGCATTGCAGACAAAGTCTGAAGAAACGGATCAGATTCCAGGTACATGACTTATGGGGACCATTTGGAGCCGGAGGCTAATCCTTCACCGTTAGAGGTAGCCAGCAAATCTTCCATCTTCCTGACCTGCTCCACCGAGGCGACCCATTCAGCACTAGTCGGGGACTGGGGCTGTTTCCAGAGCCTTGGGATGAGCATTTTAGCTGCATTCAATAGGGGAGGTGTTAGGGAGTGTTTGTAGCTTTTAGTGGGTCGTGGTGTGTGATGGATAAGTATTCGCAGGGGGTCGGGGTCAAATTCAGGGTCGTCTACTGCTACTAAGACTCTTACGACTAAGTCCCAGAATGGTTTGAGTAGAGGGCAGCTCCACCAGATATGTATGAAGTCCCCTCTACCCTGTTTGCAACGCCAGCAAATATCTGGAGTCCCTGGGTATTGCTTATGTAGCACCGAAGGAACTCTATACCACCTGGTGAATATTTTATATGAATTCTCCTGTGCCAGTGAGTATGGCGTGCACTTATGTATTAAGAGGGAAATTTTTGTCCATTGGGTGTCTGTAAAGGTAATGTGTGCATCCCTCTCCCATTGCCTGACGTAATAAGGTTTCGAACTGGATTGTGAGTGTATCAGTAATTCGTATATGTGGGAGATGAGTCTCGTAGGCGGGTCTTCCTTGTGGCATAGCGCCTCAAAAGAGGTTAGTGTGTCGGGTATTTCTTTGATTTGAGGAGTGAGGAGACATAGTGGTGCAGTTGTCTATAAGTGTGGGATCGCATTCCGTCCTTGGGTCTATCAGGTGCCAAGTCGTTGTATGGAGTCATATTTCCCTCTTTCATGATATGTCCTAACCTTGGGTATCTCACTTCCTCAGATAAAAGGTCACGTATTTGTTGGACATTAAAACCGGGGGGAAAATGAGAATTAAAAATAAGAGAAGTTAGTGGAGAAGGGGTCTGTCGTAGACCATATCGGTCCACCGAGTTCTGCCATACAGCCAGTGTCGGAGGTACCGTGGGGTGGTCTAATGAAATTATTAGTTCTTGTGTCCTTGGGACCCAAGCTGCCACCGGGATTGGGACACTCAGTCCCTCTTGTTCCGCCGACACCCAAAGCTTAGGGGAGGGACGTGTCCAAGCAACCACTCTGGCCAAATGAGTTGCTTTGTGATAAAGTGATATATCTGGCAAGGATACTCCCCCCTTCAGCTTATGTCTGGTGAGATACTCGTATCCCAATCTTGGATGCGAGGATCCCCACACATAGCGGGTTATGAGCTGTTTAATTTCAGTGATATAGTTGGCAGGCAGGGTGATAGGAAGCGCCTGCAATATATATAAGATTCTAGGTAGAATATTCATTTTCACCACTCCAATTCTGCCGAACCATGTAATGAACTTAGTAGACCATTTGGCCATGTCCAATTTTATATTTCGTAGTAGGGGGGGGAAGTTTAAGTGAAACAGTTGGGATAGATCACTTGGGATGGAGGTCCCTAAATATTTGATGAAATCGGTTGCCCAGCGAAATGGGAAAGAACCTTTTAAAAGGGTCTCGGCTGCCGGTGTCAGTGAGAGATTAAGAATTTATGATTTAGACAGGTTAGCCTTAAAGTACGACAGTTTAGAGAAGACCTCCATTTATCTGACAATATTGGGCAGGGAGGTGTGGGGATCAGTCACAATAAAAAGTAGATCGTCCGCGAACGCCGAGACCTTATGGGTGTGTGGCCCCATTTGGAGCCCATGTATATCTGGGTTAGATCTAATAGCTTCCAGAAATGGCTCCATGACCAAGACAAACAATAAAGGCGAAAGGGGGCATCCCTGTCTTGTACCGTTCGATAGGGTCACTGGGCCCGACAACATCCCGTTTATGCGGATTCTAGCAACTGGCTTATTGTATAGTGCTTCTATCCACCGTATCATGTTTGGTCTCAAACCCACATGTCTAAGGGATGCGAACAGGAAGGCCCAGTTGACCCTATCGAACGCCTTCTCGGCATCTATTGATAACAAAATCGTTGGGGTGGGTCGGGCCTGATGCACCAAATTAACTATTCTGGTAGTACTATCCTTGGCTTCCCGTCCCGGAATAAAACCCACTTGATCTCGTTTGATAAGTGATGGTAGATAGGGCCGAAGGCGGTTAGCCAGGATTTTCGCCAATATTTTAACATCTGTGTTTAGCAATGAAATGGGGCGGTAACTGGCACATAGGGTCGGATCCTTCCCAGGCTTGGGTATTACTGTAATATGGGCTTCTTGGGCTTGGGGAGGCAAACTTGACCCCTCAGCTAGTGAATTAAACATAAGCACCAACCGAGGGGCCAGAATCTGAGAAAATAATTTATAATACGGGAGTGTCAGTCCATCAGGTCCGGGGCTCTTTCCAGTAGGGGAGTCCTTGATTGCCGTCATCACCTCATCCAGAGAGATGGGTTCATCCAAGGAGTCTCCCTCCATTCCAGGTATCTTAGTACTGCAGTGGGTAGTTAAATAATCGTGAATATTCTTGTTCATGGAGGGGGATGGAGGGTGTTCCGAGTTGTGAAGATTATAAAGACCCTGGTAGTATAGTCGAAAAGTCTCGGAAATCTGCTCTGTTGTGTGCACAATACGTGTTTGAGTTCCCTTGTTTTTGGATATGAAAGTGGTTGCTTGTCTTGCTTTCAATGCCTTGGCTAGGTACCTGCCTGGCTTATTGCCGTGCTCGTACATACCACTCTTTGCCAACAAAAACGAGCTTTGTGTGGCTTGCGTACATAGCGTTGCCAGTTGTGCTCGTAAAGAAAGAAGAGACTGGTATTCAGGTCTTGAAAGAGAGAGTTTATGTCGCACCTCCAGTGCTGCAATTTGGGACAATAACTGTGACATAGCCGCCCTGTGCTTTTTTTTCTTCATATGATGCTGCACTTATGAGGTGGCCTCTGATTACAGCCTTATGGGCTTCCCAAATCACCGGGATTGTACACTCAGGGGTAGTATTTTCTTTGAAGTAGTGTTGTAGGGTGTCTGTCAGCTTTTCAATATGGGTGGGATTTTTAAGAATATTTTCGTTCACACTCCAATTGGGGAAACGTTTTGGTAGAGAAGGGATATTAAGGGTCAGGGACACAGGGGCATGATCGCTCCAGGTAATGGAGCCTATGTTAGCAAATTTAACCATATCAAGATGTCTATGGGAGATAAAAATGTGATCTATCCTGGAGTATCGGGCGTGTGGGGGGGAGTAATAGGTGTAGTCTTTGGTTTGGGGGTGTAATGTTCGCCAGGCATCTACCAGTTGTGTTTTATGTAGGAATTTTTTAACTTGCTTGATCCTCGAGTAGCGCATATGGGTCGCCCCGGTGGAGGAGTCCAGCAGAGGGTCCAAAACCATATTCAGGTCACCACCCAGGATTATGATCCCTTCCAGGAACTCAGCGTACTCTGAAAGGATAGAACACATGAATTTATGTTGGTCTACATTAGGGGAGTAAACATTTCCAATGGTAACTATATTGGTGCCTATTCTGCCTTTCACAAATATCACTCTACCTTCATTATCAGTTCTAGACTCCTGAAACGTGAATGGTAGGTGCTTAGATATTAGGATAGCAGCACCCTTGGTTTTTTTAAAAGGAGAATATGAGTGATAGGAGTGTGTGAAAACTCTATCTACTAGCTGTGGTGGTTTAGATCGTTTGAAATGTGTTTCCTGGACCAGTGCTATGGATGTTTTCAGGGCTCGTAGTTCCCCAAATAGTCTGGACCTCTTGGAGGGGATGTTGAGGCCTTTGGCATTTATAGATGTAACAATTACATTCTGCAGGTCAGGGATAGCCATGGAATGAGATAGGGGGCGATTTGTTAGTGTATTTTAGAGTTCGCACCAGAGTGAGAAACAGCAGGGGGTTTAAACAACAGAGGGATACTAAACTTGGGAAATTTAGGTTCGGGGGTACACCTCGGGCAATGCCCTTGGCACAAGGGGTACAGGCGCCTATGGTCCGCTTCCGAGGCTCAGGGTCTGAGCTCCAGGAGCACACCATATGTACAGTGGCACAGATACACACTGTGGGGGCAGTGTTAACAACCATGGTTGCGGGTGGTATCCAAAAAGAGATCCCTCCCTTTGGCCGTGTCTTAGCTTAGGTTAATAAGAAATTTATCAGCACTTTAACTTTGTTGGGGGTCCAACAGAACCTTGAGATTATGAATATATAGACTTATCGCGTATGAATACTTAAATCTATTCAATTCAATATGTATATAAAAGGGGACAATACGTCAGTCCTTTGAAAAAAGGGGCCCGGGTCTGGGCTACTTGTTCATCCGTAGAAAACCGTTCTTTTCAAAAAGAAAAAATAAAAATAAAAAATGAGATAATAAAAATAAAAATAAAAGGTCCTCATCGTGGGGAGTTCTGTGGTCTACATAAGTCGCCAGAGGTAGGGTCTGGGTAGGTAGAGTGTCTCGGTGGAGTGTGAACCGCCGCTGTGTCCTGTAGTGGTTCGGGCGTCTTTTTCTCTAGGGTCTCGGAATCCAGGGACCGTTTTTCAGCTGGGGCAGGTAGAGGTCCACCGGTTTAGAGTTTGCCCAGGTGGTGATGTCCGGAACAGGGATGTCTAGGCTAGAACAGAAGCCTGGCGTCTCGTCAGGGGATTGAAGGAGGAAGGTAGCGTTTCCTCTGCGGATCCTGATGCTGAGGGGAAATCCCCATTGAAAGGGTATATTAGCCTTTTTAAGTTCATCTGTCACCGGCTTTAACATTTTTCTTGCTTGCAAAGTGGCCCAGGCCACGTCAGGAAGCAGCAATACCTGTGAACCTTGAAATTCTATCGGTTGGGCCTTTCTTGCGGCCTGCAGAAGTTGCTCTTTCACCGTGTACAGATGCACGCAGCATATAATGTCTCGGGGGTGACGGTCACCGGGGTCTTTGGGTTTGGGGGCGCGGTGGGCTCTATCAATTGCAATGGGATTGGCCTGATCCCGCTGTAGAATACCATTAAACAGCTCACCGACCCTCTTTAGGACATCTTCAGGGCCTTCCAGTTCAGCCAGTCCCCTAATGCGGATGTTTGATCTGCGGCTTCTGTTTTCCAGATCTAGGAGCTGTTGGGCGAGGAGCGTGGTCATTTTCCTCTGATCAATTAGCTCATGTGCCATGTTGCCCATCGCCTCGTGTATCGTGGCCTGGTCGGTTTCTACTGTGTCTAGGCGCGATGCCTGGCTTTTTAAGTCCCCCCGGAGGTCCGCTATTTCTGATTTAATAGTGGTGGCGATGCTGGCCGTCAGGGCTGCAAAGTCCTTACTCACGATTGCTGTGAACGCCGTGAAGTCAGCCTTTGTTGGGGTCTCCGAGAGGTGAGTGCCTGTTGAGCTAACAGAGCTCTCGTCTTCCTCTAGCTCCCTGCTAACAAGTGGCGGGAATTCTTCCGTCACTGGTTGCGACGCCATTTTGGCTGTCGGGCCTGCAGTCTTCATCGGCACTAAAAACGATTGTAGCGCCGGCGGGAGTTGTTTGTCCCCTCCGTGGGACTTAGTAACTTTGGTAGGGCGCTTGTGGAGGTTCTTCCCCATATTTTTGCAGTGTGGATGTCTGTGCTATTCGTGATTAGACGGCCTGGGATGCGGAGCTCAAGTGATACACGTCCTCTCACATGAGCAGTCAGACACGCCCCCCATGAGTTGTCTTCTAATGCTTAAATCTTTAAATTTGGAAACTTTAAGCCAATGGAACAGATGCACGTCCATTCTACCATTGGCGATAGTACATCCCACAATGTTTATAGTGCTGACCAGCATTGTGTAATGTCAAGGTCATCATCTGTGAGGCAGACACCTCCATTCTGCCAGCCCTCCTATATATCTTTTACTCTAAATAGTCACTGGCGATTCCTTCCTACTGACTAAATGTTTATATCTTCTTGCCAATGATCTTGGCAGGCACACATTTTATAGAGGACAGGTTCACTTTAATATAAGCCCCATATGCTTCCTACTAGTTTACATGTAAAATAGCTTGGTAATCATATATTAGCTTTGTTTGTAAGTTTGTTTTTTTTATAAATTAACCAGCACATTTTTTTTTTAGGTATCAATAGTTAATATTTGTTCACATAGCACATTTGCAAATTCATTTGACAATGGCTTCATCTTTAAGTCACCAAATTGCAACAGATAACACGTTTGCTTCATCAAGAAGCAGTTCAGTCTAATTAAACAGCCTCTAACTTATGGAATCCTGACTATTTGTGTAACACTACACTACAATCTTTTCCGAGGTGTGACAAACAGAATAACAAATGATACAATGAGAGAGAAGTGACAAAGAAATTGATTTGAAACTCAAACAAATCCTAAAATAAACCCATTTTGAATTAGACAGATGATGTCTTATCTGTGCTACTCTTCGGTTGTAAATATTTTGGAGGCATTTTAAAAAGAGTCACACAATGGGGATCTCATCAGGAGTTTCCTGTTAATCATTTTGTTACATTTTCTATTCTGCTATTTAGACATCGGTAATTGAGAATGGGTAAGTCACCAGATTCCCAGTTAGGGACTACAAGACCCAATTTGTCTCACCATTTATTCATTGGCTAAGGTTGAGGCACAATGCTAGAAAATGGTGTAGCATGAATTTGGCAAATGTTTTAATACAGCACAGAGAACAGTTTACTTCATGGATTCTCCATGTCTACTTTTGAAATCTTTCTCATTGCTTCAAGGTTTACATTTTCACTTATGGCACAGGGGATACAGCACAATCCTATCATCCCTTTAAGATGAATAATGTAGTGCAATTTGTAATAAACTCACAAAAATGCATATTATATAAAGCTGGAAAATATACTTTCGATTGTTTCAGTGCTTGGCTGAATATCGAGACTAGCGTGTTTACACATAATATTAAACCCATTATATTTATTTATTGTTGTAACTCCATCAGTGCAGGGAGATTAGAAATCCTCTTCAACCAAATTTACTAAAATGGCAGCCATGGTTTACTATTATTTTCCCTGCGATTTACCTCAAACTGTTCACTATTGTACTGATGGGTTTTCCTCCCGCTTCTGATTATTTTATCCCCAAAAAATAACACTCAGCTTTAAACTTGTCTAAACATCGGAATTCAGTGTTCATGGCCTAATATTCTTCAACAGAAGCAATCATTTTTAACCAAGAACCAAGTAATGTGGCACAACTGAGATGTAAATTGTTGACTACCTTTCTGCATCGACAGAAAGTGTTTTTTTCCCCCTTATTTGCACAGCATGGTATTTTCACCACAATTTGCATTGTTGTAATAGCTTATTGACCGTTTTAAGGTTGAGGAGGCCGAGGTGCTACTCAGAGTGCGTCTGTTTATTGCATGTGCCCAAAGTTCATTCACCCCAAGCAATTTAGTCAATAACCAATTTTTATACTTCTATCTTCTTTAAGATTCCACACCAATAATCTGTCTTTTTTTTCTTTCTTTAATTATTTCAGTACTAGGCTAACATTTCCCATGGAAATCAATATGGGTGCGATCTATTAGCCAAAATTCTGCAGCACTGCAATGCACACATATTAAAAATATTGATCTTGTAGGCTACTGATGTTTTCATTGACTTTAATGTTATCAAGCAGCCATAACAGAATTTCAATGACTCATACACACTTTTGATTAAAATTATAGATTACAGATGGAAGGAAATTAGCTATTTTACTTTGTGATAACAAACTGTATTGTTTCATTTCTGTTTTAAATGAGGTCACTAGTGTGTGATTATTCAGACCTATACAATACGTACAAATGAGGGTAAAGAATACCATTTCAGTATCTTCATTGACATTTGAACTTCCATTTCTTCAGGAGTTTGTATCCATAGCCTGCCATTATCAAAATAAAGTTACCCAATGGGTTACAAAATGGAGTACTTCAAGCAGAGCAACCACAATTACATGACATTAAATAATCAAGTGACACAAAAATACGCAAATCCATCAATTGTAACCTTTCAAAGTGCCTGCAGAGACAAACCATGCACCACATCGATTCACACTTACATCATGTTTCTATGATTAAAAAACACAAGACTTATACTTACAAGATGTGGTCTTCATTGTAGAGCAGGATGTGTAAACAGTGGCCTTCCAGCTGTTTTGATGGGCTACATATCCCATAATACTCTGTTGGCTTAAAGACTGGAATGGGAAATGTAGGCCTCCAAAATATGGAGGGCTGCAGGTTGGCACACTTTAGTGTCTGCTGTCTTAAAAGATCCAGAAAAGCTCAAAGTAAAAAATCAAAGCATTTAGTGAACAACAGAGTCGGTAACCGTCAGATGAGTTGTTAAATGCACACTAATTTGGCAGTTGTTTTCTGGCAGAACGTGAAAGCTTGAATTTATCATTATCAAGTTCAGCTTTTTCAGAAATAAAATAAAAATATGCGTTTGGGTTTTTAGCCAAAAATATATTAAGCTTTCAGTGGTCTTTCCCTGTTTTGCTGCTATGTCTGTGCCAATGATTACATAAAAGAAGAATTTGTTTACTGTATTGTCTAGAGTAGAAGGTATCTTTATTGGGCCTTCTGTTCAATTGTCAGTTCCTATTTGGACATAAACAAATGTAGTATTATTTAATCTCTCGCACAGTGCTATGGCCCCTGGATATCCCTTTTGAACAAGTCAAGTTTGGGCACATAGAGATAATTCAAACACCCAACTGTAGCACTTGTATTAACCATTCTCTTCTGATTCAAACTTAATATTTCACAGATTCCCCTCCGCTTTTGGATTGGCATTTCAATTTACATCTTAGTTTAGAACTAGTTCAGGAATCATGGAAGAGAATATTACATCAGTGCTGAAAATATCTAAACATATAATTGTTATTATTAATACAAACATACTGGATTTGACTTAGGGCAACTAGTCCCGAAGAGTAGTGAAGAGGAACTGCGTGATTGAAAAGTATCCTCCTTTGTGGACCTTCTTGACAATATACATCAAATGAAGACAATCAAATTGATTAACTGGAGAACAGAGAAAATACTTCTTTCACAGAACCCAATATGATTGAATCAGTCAGTCCGTTTTACCATATATCAGTGGGGACTGGTTAAGGACCTAATTATAGACAATATTTTGCATCCTCACAATTCATTTGCAGGTGGGAAGCATCAAAACATTTTAAACTACAAGGCCTTCAAGAAACAGTGGTGCTGTTTCCTGAACCATTATGCAGTGATGCAATGATCAGGTGATACAAGGGTAATGGAATGGATTCTCACTCTCTACAGGATATTTCTGTAGCACATATACAAATATTAACCAACTCCATCAGGCACACAAGCTGAGAGCTACCCCATGATGGTATTTTGTCCACAATAGAAGCCATTAGAAGTATGAGCAATGTTTATCAAAGATCAGATTCTTACATAGAAACTCCAAAATAACCATTTCACATACCTTGGTTTTATATCATTAGGACTACACTGCAATCCCATTTATATACTTAATTGTAGATTACAGACCATGCCTTTTCCCCTAATATACTTTTTTTTTTTTTAAATTAGGGGTGCATCCTGTAGTCAGGGTTTACATTTTCAGGGTGGCTCAGCTGGGCACTTGGAGAATATTATTTCTCCACCTTAAATTTATTGTCCAGATTATAGGCTGCGGCCCATCATCGGAACAATGGTATGTCAGGGCTTGACAAATTTAATTTGATATTAGGAGCCAGCGAAAAAAAATAGGAGCCAGACAATCACGCAAACATACATGCAATTCATAAACGCGCACACACCTACCTCCCACATACACACAAACATACCTACTTCACATATATATTTATATAAACACACACACCTAATTCACATATACACACACATTTATATATATATATATATATATATATATATATATATACACACCACGCCTACTTCACATATACATACATCTACCTCACTTATATACACACACCCCACATATATACGCAGTTTTTTTTCCCAATGTGTCGCCCCTCCCTGCTGCTTTACCTCGTTGCAGGGGAGGGGGACATTCCTGTGGCAGCCAATCTTCTTTGATCTTCCTGCTGTGTGCCGGGAAGTCACGTGACACCAGGCACTCAGTCATGCATTGCATGGGGGGCGGAGCATGCAATCTGCACAGACTTCCCCCCCTTGCGCTGTGCTGCAATAAAATACCAGGTGGCAGAGGCAAGGGGGCCATGAGGCTAACAGCACCCAGATGACAGGTCTAATTTCCACGGCCAGGGTTTGTTGAGCCCGGTGGCATGTACTTTTTCTTTTAATTATTATTTTTCTAAATTAATCTAATCAAATCATGTATATACTGTTGTGAAACTGGATAACACTTTTCAGAAGTTATACAGTCTTGCACTGTCAGTGGATATTCAATGGTGAATAGCCAGCAGAACAGATGCTTGCATTGACAGATTTACCTTCAGAAAAAAGAGGACATTTTAATAAAAGGTTAGTATACTTTGTATTTGGAAATTGCTTTCCACCATTCAAGCATTTGCGTTACCACCTGCAGGCTGAAGTGTCATATGCTGAACATGTACAATTACTTTTTTCTGGCTTGGATTACTATATACAATTCAAGCACTTAAGTTGTCAGTCAGAAAGCTAAAAACTCAATTTGCACAAGTCTGTAATAGGGAGATTCACATTCAGTTAGAATACTGGCCAGGTCAGGGATGGACAACTTAAAAGACAAGCAGCTTTAGACTATAAATCCCATTATTCGCAGCAACCCTTTCAATGACTATTTCATGCTATTTTTTCGGTGATACTTGGATCATATCAAAGACAGGATTTAACAGATTCTTAAATACAAGTAATCCAGTGGCCACTTACGAGACACCTCTTTAATATTACTACACTTTAATGCATAATGTTTATTTTACCAACAACTTCTGTAAACTGACTGTAATAAGCCAGACTAATCCCCTTCCATTGTAACAGGTGAAACTTAACTTATTTGCTAAAGCTGAAGTCATCGTGCTTTGTCTTGAATCAAACCTATAAATATTCCAAAGTGGAATTTACTTCAACATGGTCTGATCATTCTTCCAATACCCTTTGTGTCACATCACTATAAGCAATCATATAAATGCCTTATCATGTGACAGCAAAAGACGATGGAGTTTTGACAGATTTTACAGCTCCTGGTAAGATCTTGGTGGTCCAGAACATAGTCCCTGAGTCCGTCTGCAGCATTTCCTTGGTAAAAAGAGTGAGCCTGATAATATTTCTGAACAAAATATTGTAAAAACACTTTTTTTGAGCCACAGTACTCAACAGAGCAATTAAATGCAGACATGAAACTTATTCCTTTTTTGTTTTTTTTTATTTCAAGACAAACTCGGTTCTGAGGAGAGGAAATAAAACATTAAGATGCAATAGAAAAATAAAAACAACACACAAGTGAAAACGTGCGCTGTGACCCAACACTTCAAAACACACAACTCAGGAAAAATAAATAATAAATTGTTACCCTTAAAGTAAATCAGCCTTAAAGTAAATCAGCTCAATATTCAATCCGAAGGGAAAAAAATAAAACAAAACAGAACAGAAATAATATAGTGTAGTATATCACATAAAAGTGCTGATAACAAATAATAAGTGAGAACACACTCACATCTTCCTGAGCAGAGATCTGCTCAGTCTATACAGCATCCAGGGAGCCCACCAAGGGGTTAAAGATCCAACAGGTTCACAGAGGAATCCTAGGCAGCTTATTCAGGGTAGCAGACCCAGAAGGTACTCCCAGCAGTAGTATAGAATTTGCTGCAGCTGTTTCCACCACAATTGGGCGCAGTGTGTTTCTCTCTTGTTTCTAATAGAAAAATAATACTTTTTTTTTTTTTTAAAGTATGCCTGTGCTACAGTAATGGCTAAAATGTACAAATGCTTTGAAATGGCCTTACACACGTAGGCCATTTCCATATGTATCAGCTAAAATGGCAGATGTAACACTGGCTGACGATCTCAGTCTCTCTGTAAGGCATAGACCAGGCAGCAGGTTTGTTTTTACATTAATTTAGGTGTATCGGTTGAAAATTACTAGTTTTCCAATGCTAGGTGTTCCCATTTATGCAGCTCCTTGTACTTTCAGAGAAGATACAATGCACATTTTTTTTGGGCACAGAGGGAACCAGCAAGCCCTGGATTACATTTATTTAAATAGTGATTACATTTTTAACAAAGCTAATTAATTAATTAAAATCACTGATAAGTTACTTATTTTTTGGCTGATGAGCTGCTCCTCTGTACCTCCAGCAAGCCTCAAATGCACAATGCAATTCCAGACGTTTAAATTCAGGGCTCTCCATGGAAGCTAATGAAGGCCATGTATTTCAGGTAACCAAATGTCAAAAACACACTTTCAAGTGCAAACACGTGTTGGAGTCGAATCATGGACCAATATAAAACATGTTCTTCTGTGTGTCTGGAACCCTTGAAGGCTTATGAAGTGACTAGGCCAATTTAGTTATACTAAGCTGATAGGTTTCACCCCACAAGAACTTAAGAGGGCTCTGAAAATGTTAAAATACCTCAATACATGTAAGATGAGAAGAGATAAAAAGCAGCTATAATCGTCTTAAGTAAGCTTGTTAAATTGTGTCACAACATGTGTTAGTTGTCCACTCTTACCTTTGCACTTTATACATTTCAGAGCAGCATAATTAACCAGTACTAGGTAGTGTTTACGTTAGTTCTCAAAAGGTTAAGAAGCTGATTATCGTTAAAAATCAGCTTTGCCGGAGGCATCAGGGGCTGTGTGTAATCAAATTAGACAAGCAGGGCACTGTGTCACCCGACACTGACCAGTGGCACTTTCTTATGTTATGACCTTTTCCATTATATGAGACAGCTACTTAAAATGATTCAGCTTGGTTTGGGAAAGATTATCTTCCAGTGACAAAAACAAGGGCCAAGAAAACTAAACTATGATATGGTTGCTTATGTTAAAGAAGAATGTCAAGCAATAGATCACATACCTGCCATTGTGCTGCCAGTTATCTAATGTAAAGAAAATGTAGAGGGACAGTAACAGAAAGAAGAAAAAATGATGTCTGCACTCCTGATTCAAAAGTGAAAAAACAATTTATTAATAGGTGGTCCAATAATACAGAAAGTTGAAGCAGCAAGGCATAGCAGCGAGCCTATGATTAAGCGTGAGTACATGCGAAACGCGACTTATTTTCACCCTATGCCTTGCTGCTTCAACTTTCTGTATTATTGGACCACCTATTAATAAATTGTTTTTTCACTTTTGAATCGGGAGTCCAGACATCATTTTTTCTTCTTACTGCTACTACGTCTCAACAGCGAGATGGAGCACCCCTAACCATATGGTCTATAACTTCGGAAGCATCGCTTGTATTATTTGGAGTGGAGCTGGTATTTGAAGGAGACCTTCCTGTCTCCTTCTTTTTTTCTTTTCTCTGTGGACAGTAACAGAAGGTTGTTTATATACATCACCTCCTCTTTCATAGTTGCTGGTGGATACAATTGTTTTGGGTCATATACGCATCATGTTTGTCCGATTTTATTTTCCAATGGAAAGCATGACAGTAATGATCAAAAATGAAATACGTACTTTACATATGAAAATTGGGCAACTGCACTAAGCAAAGTAAAAGGTCACTAAATATATACATTTAAACAACATGTAAAACGAAGCCAGACATTAAAATGTTCTAAATAAACTGAAATGTTTATATTTCCTGATTTGATTTGTAAAATATTCAATACATAGTAACATAGTAATTTAGGATGAAAAAAGACACAAGTCCGTCAAGTTGAACCCATCTACCTATCATTACCGCTTTTGATCCAAAAGAAGGCAAAACCCCCTAAGGAAGCTATTTCAAATGTTGCCTCCTAGGGGGAAAAATTCCTTCTTGACTCCAAAGGGCAATCAGATTTCTCCTTAGATCGATAAGCTCTATTATTAATGCTTATTCTATTATTAACAGCTCTGTATGTTCTGCTTTTCTAAAAAAAAAAAATCCAGACCATTTTTAAATGCATCTATTGTGGTTGATAGCACTACCTCTCTTGGCAGTGAGTTCCATAACTTTATTGTCCTTACCGTAAAGAATTTGCTTCCTTTGCTGTCTATGAAATCTTTGCTCTTCCAGTCTCAGGGGGTGACCTCTTGTTCTTTGTACATTTCTGTTAATGAACAGGTCACTGAAGAGCTCTTTATATTGGCCCTGCACATATTTATATAATGTTATCATATCCCCTCTGAGACGGCTTTTTTCTAACGTATATAAAAGCATTTTTTTTAAGTCTCTCTTCATAACTAAGATCCTCCAATCTCCTTATTAATTTTGTAGCTCTCCTTTGCACTTTTTCTAGTTCCTTTATATCCTTTTTAAAGACTGGTGCCCAGAATTGTACTGCATATTCAAGGTGAGGTCTTACCATTGATTTGTAAAGAGGCAAGATGATATCCTCCTCTGTGAATCTATACCTCTATAACATGTAATATGTTGTGTTTTCTTGGTACCCGAAATCAGAACACAAGAACCTGGAGAAATAATCAGATGTCTCATAGGAATTTCATTTGGGAATGGAGCGCCATCTCTTTCTCGCCGGGGGAAAAGCACAGATTAGTGAGTATATTTACACCACGGATTTTAGCTATGAAGTTGTCAAGCTAAATTTGGCCTTAATAGATCTGTACCCAAATAGACTGTCTACTGATCTCAGAAGGTTCCCAGGTACTGCGGAATAACACAAACAGGTGAGTTTTTTGTTGGACAGACCACTAGAAGATACAGAGAACACTTAGGTCTGGAAGTGCTAACTACACACACAGGATGGTACAATATAACAGGGTGAAAAACAAATATACACCAAGGGGTTCCTGGACAGTTACATGAGAAAGTTACTAGGTATTCAATATTTTGAAGGACGTAAGCCATAGTACACAGGCCCAAATGAATTACATTCCTGTCAGTAGCAGTATATCGCAGACTTAACAATTGCAGTAGACCCAGAGCCGAGTTTATTTTTTTTTTCCTTTTCCTAGTTGGAAGCAGAGGATTTTCAAGCAGCTTATGGCAGAATTATAAACATTAAAATAATGTTACGGTTTTGCTATTCCAGGATTAAATGAAGTCTGTATTTAAAGCAGAATTTAGAGCTGCACTTCTCTAGCTCTCCAAAACTCGATTCCAAAATGAAAAATTCCAAAAGTTAAAGAAAATGCCTCTGGTTTCTTCTAAAGCATGTAATACCTTCACACAGATAGTATCCTGAGCAGTTTGATATATGTGACAGCCGACAAAGCTGGTGGTCTGTCTGATGATCCATCCACTGTCATGTCATGTAAATTGCTGTGTAAAAACACCTCAGAAGGAATGAGAGACAAAGTTATTTCTCACTTGGGATAAAAGCACTGGGTTCAGCAATGCTAAATAATAAATTGCTGTTTTTATTATTTAGATCAAGCCATCCTTCATAAGGCAGACTGTCACAGGATCAAATCTGCTACCAGTTACAATGAATGGGGTGATGGTGTTTTATAGGCCCATTAGCGGGAGTGAGTTCAATCTATCCTTCCAAGAAGCAGTGTGCATTAAACTTGCCAGTGTGTGGTCGGTCTGGGAGAAACAGTGGAAGCAACTCAATCTTCCTTTGTTAAGAATATGTTGATAAATAACACTACTATAGATGTTACACCCTCTTAAAGAAGACCAAAACTATCAATAGAAAAAAAAAAAAAAGATAGTTTAAACTCACAAAATAGGGTTGAGATTAGTGTTTAGCACTATACATAACACCATAGTTTTTTCCAAAAGTAAACATTTTTTGTGGTTACACATTTTACTTTCTATATATGTTGATACACAAAGTAAAAACTATAATCAAAAATACTACATACCACAGTATACCACGATCATTGAATAATTTGTAATCTCCCTCTTTGAGAAGTGGATCTCCAGAGGGGCAGGAAGAGGCAATAAGAAATGTCAGCT
Source organism: Pelodytes ibericus (assembly GCA_036172795.1). NCBI lineage: Eukaryota > Metazoa > Chordata > Amphibia > Anura > Pelodytidae > Pelodytes > Pelodytes ibericus. Next base: position 164,369,641 of record CM069860.1, on the reverse strand, counting down.
TGCAAATAGCCATTAATAGCGCTCAGTCCTACATGAAACTAGAGAAAAGTTGCACCCAAAATACCTTTCTCAGCACAATTACAGGTTAGTCTAACCCTGAAATACCCAACACATTCACACATAGTTGGCTTGTGTTACAAAGTTCTATATCACATTTCATTAAATGAGCAGTGTAAAGAAATAATTAAATATATAGTGCCCAGAAAGTCACCCTGTAATTTAAATATATGGTAGATAAATACCACTGTCTAATGATGTATATATCTTTAGTATCTTTAGAAGAGAATCGAGTAATGTGAACTCTTGTCATGTTTTAAAACATACAAGTTTCTGGAAAAATAACTTTCGTACAAACTATGACTGAGCTTGTATCACACTTTTATGGTATCTGTCAGTGTGGCTTTCTTTAACCTTAGCTAGTATTACAGAAATCAACTGCAGGTGTCCTTGTCAGTGGCGTCGCTAGGGGTGGGCTACTGGGGCTATAGCCCCAAATGGATACTCTGAGGCTAAAGTATACTTTAGAACCGAGACACCAGGACTATCATTGTAAAAAAAAAAAAAAATTCTCCCCCGCTGAGCTTTCCTCCTTCTGGGACATAATTGGAGCTTTAAGCTCACGCGGGGGTGAGTGCTGATCTGGAGGAGGCACTGCTATAGGAAGCTCTCTGCCTAGAATGTCCTCGAGATGAGGCTCGCAGACGAGTCTGCAGTAACCGCACCTCCTGGCCATACTGACACAGAACGGTGGGTGTAAGCTCCGCCCTCGTCGCGCTATGAGATTGGCTGCTAGCCAGATGTCAGGTGACATCCGGCAGAAGATACTGTATGACTGTGTGCTGCAGCTGCAGACAACGCCGAAAATGTCCTGCTCCCTGCAGATAAAGGTAACTAGCAAGGAGTGGGACCAACAATATAAGGTTTTTAAAAAAATTTCATTTAAAAAAAATAGAATATGTGTGTCTGCGTGCAAGTGTGACTGCGTGTTGGTGTCTCAGTGTGTGTAAGTGTGAGTGTGTCAGGGTGTATAGTTGTGCGTATGTCAGGGTGTTTGTGTAAGTGTATCTGTGTGTGTCTAGGTGTGTGTGTAAGGGTGTTTGTGTAAGTGTGTGTCAATGTATGTAGGTTTGTGTGTAAGGGTGTCTGTGTGTGTGAGAAAGAGAGAGATGGTGTGTGTGAGAGAGAGAGAGAGAGAGAGAGAGAGATGGTGTGTGTGTGAGAGAGAGAGAGAGAGAGAGAGAGAGATGGTGTGTGTGAGAGAGAGAGAGATGGTGTGTGTGTGAGAGAGAGAGATGGTGTGTGTGTGAGAGAGAGAGATGGTGTGTGTGTGAGAGAGAGAGATATGGTGTGTGTGTGAGAGAGAGATGGTGTGTGTGAGAGAGAGAGAGATGGTGTGTGTGAGAGAGAGATGGTGTGTGTGTGTGTGAAAGAGAGAGAGAAATGGTGTGTGTGTGAGAGAGATGGTGTGTGAGAAAGAGAGAGAGAGACAGAGTGTGTGTGTGTGTGTGTGAGAGAGAGAGATGGTGTGTGTGTGTGAAAGAGAGAGATGGTGTGTGTGTGAAAGAGAGAGATGGTGTGTGTGTGAGAGAGACGGTGTGTGAGAGAGACGGTGTGTGTGAGAGAGAGAGACAGTGTGTGTGTGAGAGAGAGACAGAGTGTGTGTGTATGAGAGAGACAGAGAGTGTGTGTGTGTGTGTGTGTGTGTGTGTGTGTGTGTGAGAGACAGTGTGTGTGTGTGAGAGAGAGACAGAGGGTGTGTGAGAGAGAGAGACACAGTGTGTGTGTGAGAGATTGTGTGAGAGAGAGAGACACGTAGTGTGTGATAGACACGGAGTGTGTGTGTGTGATAGAAAGACACGGAGTGTGTGAGAGAGACACGGAATGTGTGTGAGAGACAGAGACATGGAGTGTGTGAGAGAAAGAGACATGGAGTGTGTGAGAGAGAGACGGACAGAGTGTGTGAGAGAGAGACGGACAGAGTGTGTGAGAGAGAGACGGACAGAGTGTTTGTGAGAGAGAGACGGACAGAGTGTTTGTGAGAGAGATGGAGTGTGTGAGAGACGCAGTGTGTGTGTGTGTGTGTATGTGTGAGAGAGACAGTGTGTGAGCGAGAGACGGAGTATGTATGAGAGATTGTGTGTGACAGAGCTCTTCTGGGCTCTAGCCCCAGATAATTTTGAGACCTAGCAATGCCCCTGGTCCTAGTCACAATTTATCCCTTTGGCTACCAGAGTAAGAGCAAAGTGCGGAAACCCTCTCTTTTAGTAAGACTTAATACATATTTATTGTTTTTGTGACCCAATAACAATTTACAGCCTATGGTTAGAGGCATTAGAAAGAGTTATCATTAGAGTTAACTTTTAAACATTTAGAAACTCACACATATTTAATGTAAAAATTAGGGTCTGTAACTATCCATAAATCATATTGAAATCAGTCACACTTGTTCTCCTAATTTATGCTTATTAATAAAATCTTTATAATAAATGTTGCATTTTCCCTGCATTAAATTGTTTGACATATGGGTTCCTCCAACTGTTTTGTTTACTGTTTTTTTGTGTCATATAAACATTTAAAATGAACGTAAGAGTACATCTTTATTCAATTACACTAAAAAACATTATGACAGACCACAATAGCACAAGATAAGATGGTGAATGACTACAGACATGTGAACTGTCCCATATGTTTACGGACAGGAATGTACCCCAGTAATGAGATCCATCACACATGGAGAGACCCCTTTACTTGTGATACGGTGCTTAGTTCTGCTAACAAAGCTTTGCTTCTTGATTTTTTTTAGCTGCCTTTTGGTGGTTGCAATGATTCAATCTCTCTGGAGTCTGATGGGGTTGAAAACCTTGAGAATGAGGTGGGAGGTTCCCGGGCAAGAGGTCAATAAAGAGCTAGGCCATTTCTGCCTTCTAGAGCCAGCCATGTGGAACTAAGTGTGGCCAAACAACCAGCATGTTGGACTCTGGCCAAGATGCTCAGAACCGAGAAGTGCTGCCAAACTAACCCCCTATGTTAAGAAAAATAAAAAGACTGACTTTAAGCCTTTGCAAATGCTTCTCACTTAACATTTAAAAAGCCAAACAATGCCAGTGAGTGTAAATTCTCTTCAACATCTGATAAATTCTTTAACTGGTAATTTCGCCTCTTTGCAGTTAGTAGCTGTAAATGGATTAATGGCACTTAACTCTAGAGTACATGTCACAGATCAGGTCTGAACACATAAACTGTTATATAAGCATTAAAAAAACAAAACAGCCTATAGGAGATGTGGACTTGTTCCCAACTTTATGTTAACAGGTCATTTGAGAGAGCAGTCTAAGTGATTAATATACCTTTTCAGTAGAGCTTAGGTTTAAAACCCCCAATAAAAAAATATAAAAAACATAACAGTTTTACAATTGAAAGTGCTGAATAATAATAATATTACATTAAATCTCAGCTAGTTTGGAAGAAAGAAAATAAAGCATGGATGGAAATATCACAGCTGGTTCTTTTAAGGTGCTTGTGAACTTTATCTTGATTAGTTTCTGAAAGCACAAAAGAAACAACTTCACTGCCTTTTAATAAGTAGCCACTGATTTGTAAAGTGCTTTACACAAGAAGCAAAACAGAACACTTTCTATGCAAATCATGGCCAGTGTCAGAAAAGCTAGTTTCCCCCCTTTTTTAAGAGAACATCAATTAGTGGTACTCGGGTAAACATGTCCTATTTTATCCCAGGCACAATACCTGTAAATATCTTATTACATTTGATAGTGCCACCTCCTTTGAAATGCCATATACTAAAAGCCCTTATTTTAATTCTTTGATAAAAAAAAAAAATATATAAGGCAACTCTGGTGTTTATCTCATGTGGATTGTCTATATTTTATGTTTCAACCTCCCCAACGATTCTACATTTAAACACAGTAATACATCCAAATTTGTGTCAATGGCACATTACATTTTTGGCAATATGTTATTTATGTTTCTTATAGGCTCAAGGTATTGCTTAGGCCTTTTACTCTGCAGTCGGCTTGCTAGTATCCGCATGCTGCTGATATTGTGATTTGTGTGGTGTGCGCACTATTCTTTAATCACGTAATGTTCTTCTGTTTTAATTCCCAAAAAAATTAAAGATGAAAGTTACCATCCAACACACTCCCAACCAAGTTCTCCATTGATGTTGACACAATAGTGACTTATGGTGCTGGACTTCTCAGCCCTCCACTTACTGCACCTTATATTCACCTATACGACCTTACATTTCAGTAAGGTCTCTACCTAATGTGTCTAGTCAAAACTAGATCAGTGATATTCTTTAATTCATGTGTCAGTCACACACTTCATATGGATATCTAGATACGGTCTGATCAAAGTATTCCTCTGCCTCCCCCTGTAGATGTTAACATTGCTCTACTGTGAGGGCTACATGAACATTAAATAATAAATAATATACCATGCACAAAATAAGGAACCAGGGAGCTAAACAAAAGGTAGGCTACATAAATCGATATAGCAGAATGTACACAATATGTCACATACTTTTCCAAAATAATCCAAATCTATGTTCCTTCTAACTAAATAAATAAGGTACTGGATAATGTGTCAACTGGCATATATCTTTTTTCAGAACTCTGGGAAGGTCTACACATCTAGTCCAACAGTTTGTAGCATAAGGGGGCAAAGTCTGTGTCTAGTGTCCAGACACAAACTCCTCCTTCTCTTCTACCTTATGCGTGGGTGCCACACAACATCTGACGCTCTGACACGTACAACTGCAGGGACTGAACTGGAGAAGTACACATGCTAGATACAGACAGATAGACAACCACAAGGTGGTAACTTTCCATCACTCACTCCCCTGTAAGATATGGGCAGAGGCCTATATTTAAGATTTTATTTGAAAACATTCAGGTATTCCTTTCCAAAATTACAATACTGATGTGGCTCCCGGCGAGAGCCAACAGTTAACATAACATGTTCCAGTTTCCCATAATTTGTGCATGTGAAGATGTTCAGTATCAGTAGACATGGACATTTCAAACAGAAGACCCACTCTTCGGCCAAACGCCTGTCTACTAAAATGATCAATTAAAAAAGAAATTGCATAGTATGTGGGAATTCCAACAATGGAGTCTTAATTGTGTCCTTCAACGCAGACTATGAAGTCAGCCCATTTGTACATGAACTGTAAAACGAAGCTGCTGTTCAGAGAGTCCCATGCACATCTAAACAGATGGAAATAAAGAACATGACATGTGACCGGTACATTCACAGAGAGCAACACCTCTGGGTTGGAGGTCACTGAAGATTTCAACAAATCTCACCAGATATGGCAACAGATTAAGCAAGGGTAGAGATTGCCCTCCAACCTTAACCTGTTAAGACCTTTGAAGTCTTATGACGACCTTTATTCTACTCTTTCATATTAGCTGTTAGTTACACTAATTACTGCCTAATAGTAAGCTGGTGCCAGACATTGTTTCTAAAGACTTCCAGAGATACAAACCCACTGCCAGTTCAGCCAAATGTCCAGTGCTACAGATAATGACAGGAGTTAAACACACTTTAGCTCGAACGTACAGTACTAACGCATGAGCAAAAACGTTATTTGCCAAGCAATATAGAAAAATCCAATAAGGATTATGACTGAAAAGGGATATTTCCACAGATAAGGAGACTGCAACACACTTGATACATGTGTATATAATCTGAACAGATACATTTGTGAGAAGCATGTAAGATAGATACATACTAGATAAAGCTGACATTCTGTTAAAATATACCTCACAATACTTGTCAAAATGTGACATGGAACTGAAATAGTGACTATAGAACTGCTGTCCCACTCTATTATCACTGATTTATCAACATTAATATTAATACCAGGCTAGCACTGTCTAGAAATGGTTTGTATAGAACATCTTTAATGGTAAAACACCATCTGCCATCCGACAGTAAATCAGGCGCTAACACTTCCCTTTAAGACATCTATTAAATCAAGCATGAGCAGGGGGGTGAAAAAGGACAGAGGGATAGAGCTATTTGAGAATCAATCTTTTACAGTCCTGAGAGGTGCCGCAAAGGACTATGGGTTATAGAATTACAAAATGGAGAGCCTGAACTGAGTTAAAAAAAAAAAAAAAAAAAGAAAAACTGTAGAGAATTAACCTTCTTTTCTTGTAATGCCATTCACAAACCTGTACAATTCACTCTTTTTCACTCTAAATATTCCTCCTTTCTAACAAAACGCTGCACAACAAATTGCCTTTATCATGCTAAACACATGAGTTATTGTAGGTAAGGGATCAACCAATCTGTTTATTTTTGCACCTGCCTGTTTAAGTTTCCATATAAGTTAATGGCTATTCACAAATTAGGAATATTCACAAATAAGCAGCTGCAATGGTAAAGTGGAAAAAATTATTGTCAGGTTCACATTTACACACAGTGAATAAAACTCCCAGCATGCAACAAAACCATTCATGCTATATCTGATTTCAGAAGCACATTTTATTCCGGCAAAAAATATGACTAGAGGATTATTCACTAAATAATGAATTGAGGTGAACTGATAACTCAGATGTAAAACTCAGAGCAAAATAATACATTTTTAATTTTCTTCCAAACTGGCTACTTTGGTCTATCCAGTGAATAAATGTAATAGTTGAAGCAATGCTAGCAACAGTAACCAATACCAACAAATATAACTGTTATGTTGTACGCCATACTATGTCTAAAAACATGCCCTTTTGAAGAGAAACAAATACTCCTAAATAATAATACTAGTGACTGTAAATTGGTTTTCTCAATAAGCCTTCAGTATGAATGAAATACTAAAATGACTTTTTAATGAGTCACAAGGCCACTTCTGCCTCAATAAAACTGCCAATTGAATAGTGCGCCTATTGTGCATTATTAAAATGTTATTCATCCCTACTCTTAGCAAGAGCAAAGATTAGGTTGCTGCCATTAGCATTCTGCAGATGACTGCCTCTGACCGTCATTGGAGTGTATGCATGTCAATGGGTACACAGCCAGTAGTGGGAGGTAAGTATCTCCTCCACTGCTGTAGGTGTGTTTGGCATCATAGACTCCGTACACAAATAAGATCTGTGAATGGCAGTCTGGAAGTCTGCCATGGATCCTCGTTCAAAAGTTCAGTTGAGATGTAAACTTCTGTCTGATTAAAAGTTTCTGTGGAGGTTTTTTTTTTTATCCCTCTATTATTTAGGTTTCTTTAAAACTATTATTTAGGACTTGTTAATCCTTTGACAGTGTTGAATATTTTATCACTTTTCCAAATAGTAACAGTTTTCCCCATCAATGCAGAACAAAGGTTTTTTTTACTGGTTCATTTCACTGAATGTATTAAAATACTGCTTACTATAAACTTCTGGTGGCAAAAATCTTCCAGAATACAATAAACACAAACTATTTTCAAATCTAAAAGGTAGCCTTGTAATGGATTAACAGGAACCAGTAACAATCTGAAATGTGATGCTAATCAGAACTAAATGACTAAATTATGCTTACGGTTTCTGCTCGTACATTACTTAAAGGTGCAGCCTTTTGCAACAAAGGTAACCCACAAACAATTGGATTTATAAATTGAGCAGTGATATAGCGTGTGTCTGCTACCATGATTACCATCTTTAAACATGCATATATCCACACATGTGTAATAATCATGATCATTCTGTATGTACGTGTGTAAGTATATCATTATTTGTAATTTATCCATGCATGATTATATCTTTTACATGTGTATAACATCAGTTAGTATCTTCTCCTATGACAGAAGTATATCGCAATAGTTCATTTTCTGATCAAGAGAATAAATCATTTTGAACACTATTGGCTAATCAGAGCCTATCAATATAGAGTGGCCTCTAATATTCTGCTAGTGAATGTGAGAGATGAACAGAGAGCTTTATTATAAGATGATTACACTGACTTTTGCTGAGAGCAGCTTTACCTGTATTTCACAATTCACAAGAACATATTTAAACATAAATATGACAGTGCGATGAGCAATTCCCCATGAAACGGCTTGAACAGGGAAGATGTGAAATCAAGGAGTGACAGGCACGCCAAGATGAGTGTTTCTTGGGGTCAAATATCAGTCAGGGAATAAGCTTGCATGTTTGGATATTAATGTTATTGCTGATGAACAGTGTTTGTAAGTCAGATGAATGGGACATTTAGAGGATACCAGGAGACAGTACATCACAGATAATAGAATCTTTTCTGATGATTTATATGTGATAAACCCTGTATGTGGTTATGATCACAGGCAATACTCCAAACCACTTGTTACAATACCCTAACCTCAACTTCTGTCTTGCCTGCTGTACATCATCCTTTCTCTGTTTGAGATGCAATTGTAATCTTTTTTTTTTCTCTGGCTGTCATCTTTTAAAGGGAGTTCTGTAAATCAATCAAAGCGAGTACTGCATGCTGCAGTAACCAATCATTTCAAGCTATTTAGAGGAATCTGAGGTTTCAAAATTTCTGGAAACCATTTCCGTATGTAACGCAATTAAAAATAAATAAAATAAACATCTTAACAGCTGTAAACATCCTGCAGCAATATGTTAGACCAACCATAGTCAAAAGTGGAATTATGCTATAGATGCACACAATATACATATCTATGCAATCCATACATAATTAGTGGGGTCTATTCACTACAAATGAACTGTCAAGTAAACTACACAAATCAGGCATTAATAGCAGAGCTGGAAAGACTGGCAAGTTGTAGAATTTCTATACTATATAATATGTATATATAATACTATATACTATGTAATATGGTGAGTTCCTCCTGCAGGAAAGAGACTACGCATGATGCATTGATAACTAGTGAGAGGTTCTAAAGCTTTAAAGGGACAGTCTAGTCCCCTAACTAACTTTGGTGCAAGATAAGGATTACTGCTTGTATAGAGCACAGGCTTTTATACCTGTGTTATTTTATGCAGGCATTCTGTATAAATCACATTTTTAATACTTTACTCAAGCCCTCCCCAGTGAGTTATCTGCATGTTTACTGCAGGTGCGGCATTATATAGACACTGAGAATATAAAGTTTTGTTTCATTTAGTCTCTTAACAGTGCAACACATAGAGAGACAGGATATTCCATTCATTTGAATGGAATTATTCTGATTGGTTCCTGCAACAAAACAACAATGACTTTTACTCAGCTAGTGTGGGCAGTCCTGGCTTTTTGCAAACTGCTGTAATTTCACAATCTCATCTAGCTGTAAGTATTTCATATTTTAAGAAATGCAAATGTAAAACATGCATTTTAAATTACTTTGAAATCACATTAATATGAATTACTATTTGCATTTAACTATGTATTGCCCATGACCAGATGAGCCCTTCTTGCAGGAAAGGTCACCAACTGTATCCCTGCACAATGTGTAGTCAGTGAGATGAAATGATCTCTCTCCTTTTAGTGAATAGATATCAGTGTGTTCTGACTTAAACTATTATGCCAATACATTGTGCGTTCCTAAAAAAAAAAAAAAAGGAGGTAAGGGGGGTTTCTCTATTTACCCGTTAGTAAGAGAAGTTCAAATTTGTATGCAAGGTACCGATTATTTTATTGCAAACAATGTGTTCAAAGGTGAGGAAGAGAGCTGGATGCTCTGTGGAAGTGAGTTCCAGAGAAAGGGGGCAGCTCGGGTAAAGTCTCGCAGACGTGAATGGGAATAGGAGACAAGTTTGGAGGAGAGCCTTAGACCACTTATGGAATGTAGCGGTCGCATAGTGTAGTATCCGTTAATGAGGGAGGCAATGTAGGGAGGGGTTGAGGAGCGGAGAATTTCTAGGTTAGATAGAATTTTTAACTTCTTTTTATCCCAGAACAGATGGGAAGCAAATGGAGAATTTTGAAGTGGAGTAACCGACATAGAGCGACAAGTGAGAAACATTAGCCTGACAGCCCCATTTTGTATAGATTGCAGGGGGGAAATATGATACAGAGGAAGGCCAGTCAGCAGAGTATTACATTAGTCAAGACAAATCTCAACTCATTCCACAGAAATTCATGGGCAAATTCAATGCACATGAACAGATTGTAGCTGCCACGGACAAGTGGACTGATCATCCCCATGCATTTGTATGAAAGAATTCTAATTGGCTCCCAAGTGGGGCAAGGAACACCTCTTTCATGAAAAACCAAAGAGGAGGATCAGTTTCTGGCCGAATTTCTGCAAATGGCAAGTTTTATAACAATATCTTTAAAAAGAAACAACATACATTTTCTTTAAATGTCAAATTGATTTACATTTATTAGCTAATTATTTCCGGGATGGATCATTCCTTTAATGTAAAAACTGTCTCTCACGATAAACTGGAAAGGGCTGGCGATTTTATTCTAATCTGCTAGGAAACTGCTCTTACTTACATAAGTATCTTACATTAACTGCACAGTTTTAGGACAACAACCCTTGGGTTATTACTTGCTTTTTATGTTAGGACAAATCAACAACAAACTCCTGACAGTTACTTGTTTACTTTATTGATATGCTGGACAGGATTATGGACTCCATAAGAAGAAAACAAATTTAAGACTTCTTTAATTACATTTTCCATTAACATTTATTTATATGGCGCCAACAATTCACACAGCACAGTACAGAGGATAAAGGGTAGTTACAAACCAAGTTAGCGGAACAGAGACAGACCTGCTCACAAAACTTCCAATTATATATTATATATTTATATAATAATCATAATAATAATATATGAATCCAATGGTTTAAATAATCAATAGGCGATGCATTAATAATGAAAATAAGATCTAGTCATTGGTGTATAAACAGTTCTAAGAAAAAGAGGGACCAGCAAACAGACTCTTGAATCATTATTATGAAACACTATTTGCTTACATGTTTAAGAAGCATTTAAAACATATGCTGCTTTCATTTTTTTTATAAATCAAACGCTTCCACATGCTACTTTTAGATTTACATTTACATAGTCTTAAATTAAAACGAGAAAAAGAAGCAAGTTCTTTATATCAGCCTAGACTTTCTGCACCAAATGTTGTGATATAACTACCATTATGTTTTCTGGCCTTCTCCAGTTGATGAATTCTAGGCAGACATGAGTTGTCATCAAGTATCCTATTGATACTCTAAGAATCTGCTTCATTAGCACTGAACTTACTGGGGTCCAAATGTCCACATTTTAAGGAAACCACCAACATTTTTCCATCAAGGGTCAAGTAGGCTCTTTACTTTCATGCATAATTACCATCAATTTGCAAGTGGGGTATATAATGCCCCTGTGTGAACGCTCTTCCAGATAAAAAAAATAATTAGAAATTAGACGTGACCGTTATTTAAGGACAGAAAGTTTGAGGATATTTTTCCTTACAAAATAAAAATGAATAATTGTTCCACTGTGATTACATACTGTTTTTGAGGAGGGAGAGAGAAGCTGTGGTTAAAAGTGATAGAAACATAGAATGTGTCGGCAGATAAGAACCATTCGGTCCATCTAGTCTGCCCACTAGTGATGCATCTTCACTCAGGATTGCTTTTGGTCACCAAAGTAAGTACACTTTATGAATACTATCAAGTGCTCACAACATAATATTAAAATAAGATTACCACTCATTTAGAGCCCCAGTCTTGAACCAAGAAAGGCTTCTCTGTTTAGTTGACCCCCTATAGTCAAAACAATGTTTCTGGAGCCTTTAAGAACAGTCAGGACTTGGAAACAATGGGGACTTGAAATTGCATAGACAGCAACAGTTCTAAAGTAGAATATACTTGTAACGAGCTGCCTACCGGACATGGTAGACCCTCTGCTCGTTATGGGAAAATGCTCTGCTTGGAACCGCTGGAAAAGATATACACCTCTGGAACCTCCTCTATAAGTTCGTGAAAGAATCACTCAGGACACCGATCAGTTAAACAGCAGAGAAAGAACATTTATTTGGGTTTTTCACAGTACATATATATATACACGATCAGAAAACACTTGATTAAACAATAGAAAACTTAAACACATTACCAGTAAAGCAGTTATCTAGCCACTTGAATTTGGAGCCAGAACCGAGATAGTCAGGCTGGGTGCATAACAATACTTTGAATTAAAGATGTCCTTGTTGTTTAGTATATATTGCTGGCTCTTCTATTTTGATATAGCATCAGCATACTGTTGCCAAATTGCCAAACATAAATTGAATTCACATGTCTGGGTGCAAACGCTGATTGTTTTAAAACAAGATGAAGTACGGTCAGCCTTGTATCAAAGATCTCATCTGGGAAAAAAACACCTTTAAACAAGGTCTAAAGAAGGAAGAGCTACACATCCTGTGCTCCTGAAATGAATAACCTGTGCTGAGCATTCTGATTCATAGAAATATATTGCCATGTCAGAAGATCGATCACCAGTGCTGTGCTTTGAGCATCTATCCCACAGTAAGAGAGTCAAACCATCAGTTGTTCCTCAGATATCAGTGTGAATCAAAACATACTACTCAGCATCACGATTATACCACTTAGATGCTACAGCTCTCCTTCCGGGCCTGGTTTATGAATACACTGGCAGACTTGGACACTTTCTCCATTCTTAAGGGCTATACAAAGAAGTTACAATTAACAAATAATTAATTGGATAAATAAATCCTCTACAACGTTTTAATTATTTCAGCTTAATAGGCCACTTACTGAAAACCCCTGCAGCCTCTGCCAGGGATGGTTTTGATTGGATTCCTGCTATTAGCACAGGGACCCTACTAATACGCTTTGTAATTGAAGCTCTAATATTTACTATCATTTTTTGTGTATGATTTTGTTTTAGAGTCTGTATTTTCTTTTTTTCTTCTTCTTCTTTTCCATCTGGGGTCTCTTAACATAGTTGTTGAAGCTAATTCATTTCCAGGATCGGTTTGATTGACTCTCCACCACTAGCAGCTGCTTTTCCTATTATCTCCCTTCTCATGGAATGGCTCAATGTATTCAGGAGTACCGCAGCACATTATAATTATACACTCCCTGCTATCTCTTTTCTTCATAGCGCTTGCCTGTGTCCATTTCCATATGCGTTTTCTATTGTTTCTTTCAACCACAACGCTAGCCACATGTGATCTCTCCAAGATCTTCTCTAATCTTTTTGGGGAGGGGAGGACTCAACCCCCCCCCCCCCCACAAAACCCATGCCAAATGATATTTTTAATACACGTGTATTTCTAAGATGGAAACTTCTGGCCACAAGCCCACGGCTGGCGTTTGTAGAAAACCTAAAAACCCAGTTTAACATAAGAAGAATACTGATACCAAAACACTTGAAAGATTCATTCACAGACACAGCTCTGCCCCCTAAAGAAAGAGATAATTTCAGTTTAAATAACTTCCTTTTGTCTTTTTTTCCCCAAGCAACAGCAATCAACAAAATAACTACAATTTTACTCTGAACGAGCATCATTCGTTCAGCGATCGCTTGCAACAGCTGGCTCCTCTTATTTATAGAAAGCATCTTAAGGCTTCTCTGGAAACATCAGGCATATACCACATAACTTGGGGTATACACTATATTATGATACTCGCTTCTCTTAAGGCGCAGCACCTACAAAGGTTACAACACACCACCCAAAGACGGGTGATCAAATTATACTCCGAGAGAACACAAGCATGACTGGAATGTGATAAAAATGAGCAAATAAATAAATAATAATTTAAAATAAATAAATGTAATAGGCCCCCTGTATTCCATGTAGATATTTTGTTTGAATTTGTTGCAGAAGCTCAGAGTGCTGGTCAGAGAACCATTACAGCATTTTGAGGAAAGTTCTTATCATTGATGTACTGTATGTGGCTTTGTTGCAGTAGGTTATCTGTGAGCACTCAAATGAAGTACTCAGAATCAAACGGGTGCACAGAGTATCCGCTGACCAAGCGGGAGTAATCGAAGAAATCAGATGAAAAAAACGGCACACCAGGAATCCATATAATAACAGGTGATAACAAAATAACATGTACCATATGATTAACAAAGTGTTGTTATGCTCTTCAAAGACACTTGTTACTGGGATGGACAGCTTTATTATGAGAGGGTGCTTGCTAAACTTAGCCATTGCTGCTGTGTGCTAATGATGGAGTAACAAGCTAAAATTGTCTGCCTTGGCCTGACATCTTGCTTAACGATGCTGCTCAATGTTGACAAAACATTCAGAGGTCTAGCATGTTAAACAAACTGAAAAATAAGTAGAACTGTTAGTTTATCTTTGTGCAACAGTTTTTTCACAGACATTGCTAGCTATTTATTAAAACATATTACTGATCCTTTCCTCATGAAAAGGTTAAATGAAATAAGCCTGATGAAAAGATGAATGGGGGCAACATTTGACTGAAGAGTGGGTGTAACCTGAACTAATAGGCACAAAGTTTGTAACGTTTTAATTAGCTGCATACGTGTTACATTCACTTGTTGGAACATCACTTTTATTTTTTTGGGCTTTATACATCACTTCCAGAATAATGTAACCAAATGCGATGAGGCATATTAGAGGGGCGGTACTCTCCGATCATTCAATAAACGAAATCAAGGCTGCTATAAAAAGTGAAGTGTTTTTATTTTAACATGTGAGCAACACAGAGCTCTAGAAATGGCACAAATATTGCACTAGACCAGGGGTGTCCAAGGTTTTTTTCCCCGAAGAGGGCCACTTCACCAGAATTGTATGTGTGCATTGGCCATATTAATTTTTCATTGTGAGAAAATTACACACACATATATATATATATACACATAAATTCACAGGGGTGTGCAGTGTGTGTGTATGTATATTCACAGTAATATGCAGTGTGAGTGTATCACAGACTCCACAATAAAACGTAAGGTAAAAAAAACCTCACATTAAATACACAGCCACACACATTCATAACCACACCGAGACTTACATGTACAAAGCCACAAATGCATACAGTGACACAGACACATATAAACAGTAACAATTAAACACTCAAACATTCACACACAGAGACACATTTGTACACAGACACACACACACTTTCACAAAAACACCCTTTTACACAGACTAACACACCTAGAGAGAGACTCACACTTTCACACACAGGGACACTTTCCCACAGACTCACATACAGGGACACCGTTTTGCACAGACTCACACACAGAGACACTGTTTTACACAGACTCACACACAGAGTTTCCTTATTTTTAACAGAGCTGCTTGTGGTGCGCGACTCTCTGTCCTCCCTCTGACCCTTTCGCATAACGTCACATGCAGGGTAGAGGAGGGATTATGCGCGCAACCCTATCTGCAGCTCTTGGTCGGGGAACTTAGTCCCCGACGCTGGTTACATTTCAACATGTGGCTAGAGGTGCGGTCATCGATGCAGATCCGCACCTCCGCGTCCAGCGTGCCGCATGTTGGACACCCCTGCAGTAGACTTATTCTGCCCATGCTCGTCTATACACATTGATCTAGACAGTTACTAAACTGACTTGAGAAAAACAACAACAGACATAATAAAACTTTTAAGGCAAATCAGAATTATTATTATTTTCAATCTTCTTTTAGGAATGAATGACATAGAAATCAATGACCGTAAAGTAAAATACATAAAACCGCAGACAGCAGAGCTAGTAACACCAGATCCAGCCATTACTAACTCCTCTCTGGCTGCTTGCTCAGTCATTGAATGATCAGAAATGTATCTCTTCTACTTTACCATTTATAACTATCAGACAAATGCCAATTATTGAAAAGATTGTGCACTTTGTAGCATGTCCTCAATAGTATACAATGCTTTGTGAGTAATTTATTTCAGGCCATACTTCCCATATGCACTGTTCATGTACATAGATCCCATGCTGTCTTTTCCAACATACAATGAGCATATGGTGAATATCTGGCCATACAGGTTCCCCATTCATATATTCTGAGCTGTCAGACAAACTAGTCTTTCCCCAAGCCTTACCGGACTACAGGGACATAAAAAGTTTTTTTTTTTTTTTTTACTTCACTCTTGCTACAAATGTGTTTTTTAATCAGCACACGCATGCAATTTTGTTATTAACATTCAAGACAATCCTTACTTTAATTAAAGACATTGTCCAACAGCAACAGTAAATGATAGTGTATTTTGTGTACCAATATCAAATGAATATAATTAAATATTGAATATGTGAATATTAGATTTTAGCATATTGTTGTCATACAAATAAAACATTCTGTGGAAAAAATGTTTTGTTTTGTTTTTTTGTAATAAATTTACCAAAAGGTGAAATATTCTTGTGAAAGTTTCTGTTTTGCTATATGGAGTTTATTCAGTGGCGAAAAAAAAGAACTTTAAAGAAAAAAAAAAAAATCTTCGTATTACGTCAAAGAGCTCTAGTAACACCAGATCAGTTAAACAAAATAAACAAATCCACCTTGGTTTGGTTCACCTCAAGCAGGTATTGAAATTCAGGCCTGTAGTGGGAGGAGGGGGTAGACTTCTCAAGCAAAGGTTGTGTGACAGGGTTAATATATTCAAGCACCTCAAGGGCAGTATATTTTTAGAACTAGCTGGTAAGACTAAAACCGCATCTCAGAAATGATGGCGTAAAAACCACTACATAACCATGGTCAACAATGTGGTTTCAGCATATCAATCATTTAACATTCATGTTAAAAACTACAC
Source organism: Pelodytes ibericus (assembly GCA_036172795.1). Classification (NCBI taxonomy): domain Eukaryota; kingdom Metazoa; phylum Chordata; class Amphibia; order Anura; family Pelodytidae; genus Pelodytes; species Pelodytes ibericus. The sequence goes on along the minus strand of CM069860.1, from coordinate 164,352,975 downwards.
TCTGGAGACAGAACAGTCCTAAGCAGCGGCAAATGTACCAAGTTACAATTTAGTGAGACGACTCATTAAAACGCAAGAGGCAAAGTATGGATTAATTGGCGCAAAATGCAAACCTAATGCTGGATATATAAATACATAAATTATAGGCATTCCATGACTCCATGGGTATGGCTAAAAATAACCTATACATGATATAAACACAGGCAAAGAAGGTTGCTTTGTAGTACTTTTAAATGCATTTTATATGGCAAAAAATAATTTAAAATGGAAAGAATTATTGCACTGATTTGTGTTAATAATCACTTTATACATAGGTGCAAATACACAGCATGTAACATTTGCACTACTGTGCCCCAGTAAATGCTGGCCGTTGGCATGCCAGATGCTTTTGGTTATGATCTCCATGATGACATTTGATCGACTAAACAGAATGTAAAATATCTGACAGCAGCTGGGGTTCAAACATTTATCAGTTACCTTCACACTGGTAATCGTTAAGGTACACTGTGGCACACACCACTTTTCAAGGAGCCATGCTTATGTGAAGCAGTACTTGTATTTCCAAATAACCTAGCGTTCTGAAATAGATGCACGTTCAAAATGGCAAATCAGGAATGGTGAAAAGAGTCAAGTTTGTACCTGCAGATACGCGGGGACAGTCCGGTAACATGGATTCCACCGATGTGTCGAGAGGTTCACAGCTGGATACCCAGTTACAGCAGTTCTACAATGACAGACACCAGTTTGGGTAAAAAAAAACAGTCATGGGTAGAGTACTTTAATATTCCACCAGCTTTCAAGCACGACAGTAATACAATAACAGTGCACCCCAATAACTCAAGGTAGCTAAAGGTTAAAAACAAACATTTTAATTTAGATACAAGGAATTAACAATGATTTTAAACAGTATGAGGGTCATGTATAGAAGTCACACCTGGTAAGGCAGTAAAAAAAAAGTGCATTCTCTGAGAATATCACATATAATAGCAACGGAACCTTTTCTATACATGCCACTTGAGATTTTCAGCACACTTTGCAGTACATACCTGCACTTTTTTATTTTATATAAGTGGGATGGGAGGGCACCAAGGCCACCGGAGCAACCAGTAAGGTCATTTGGGGTGGAAGATTTGCCAGCTGTGTGTGGTATGTATTGGCGCAAGTAGACGGCACAAATATCAGCGCTACTTTCGTGAGGTGCCAACTTATACACATGACCCACTAAGTTCTTTAAAAAGCCTGTAATAAATAATATAGACTAAACTAAAATTTCAATGGATGTATAAAATAAAAAAATAAAAAAAAACGAAGTCCCTGACTTCACTCAGTGTCTAAAGTCTGGGCACACAATTGATGATGCTCTCTCACTGTGTTCTGAATACTAACATGGGTGGGAAATAATAAATGGCATAATAATGATTGATTAGTAATCATCCATCACAAACTGTGGGCAATATATTGCATTGTCTGGAAACGCTAATGCTCACGCTCTAAACAGAATATGGATTGAAAGCATGGTGACGGCTTAGCTACCTAACTCGAAAAAAAAGATCATCGCACTTATCAGTGTAGAAATAGTTACAGATCTACACAATATAGCAGTAAGGAAAAATAAAAATTAATCATACTTTATAAATAGTTGTGCGTCAAGACCCGCTATTTTTTCTACAAGATATTGAATGTCCAGACAGATTTCTCCCATCAATCACGTTAAGAGAGGAGAAGAAAAAAAAAAAAGCCAAGTTGATTGCTATTCTAGTAAACTAGCACTTATTGTGTATTTTTAGATGCTTGCTGTCCTAGTTGTGCACCATGGAATCCGTGCACATTGTGGAAAGATCCTTAACTGGTAGATCAAGTGTCTTATTGTATTTCCTTAATTCATTCTGTCTGGAAGAAGATGTCAGCTGTATAGCAGTGAGGGGAGAATTTCAAAGGCGTGAATCCACACCAATAAAGGCCAGGGAATGGGTATTGAATAGATTTGTCAAGGCAACCCTACTGTTCTGGGACTAGGGAGAGCAGGAGTGACATAAAGGAAGGGTTGCTGTAAGAGATTACAAAGTGAATTTCACAAAGCAAGGCCATTTTTGTGAGCAATAGCAGATCAATGAAGCAACAGAATTGTAAGGGAGGAAAAAAAATATTAAGAGGAATGGCTTCATCACACATATGCTTTCTAAGGAAAGATTTTACATTTTACAAGCCTTTGATCATAAAACGATATTATTGATTCATTGGTTGTCAAAGTGAAAATCCAAAGGGATAATAAAAAAAAAAAAAGGTGGGGGAGAAATCTGAAACCCAATATTCTGTATAAAATTCATTTTGTGATTAAATTAAAATATGGATGTCCTGTTAACAAGGCAATCATTGTGCAGTTAGTCTGTTACGTGCTACTTCCATCAAAATTGGAGTCGGTAAATTAGTATTGCCACTGACAGGATAAAGTATCGAAACTTCGGAAACCGCCGTACATTAGCACACAATTAACACATCTTTTATATGAACTGTGACTACTGCTTGCAAAGAGAAATAGTACGACTGAAAAGCACTGTCAAGATATGCAAATTAGCGATTTGCTTTATCATTCATCTCTGCTCTTCGTACATTCAAAATCCATGACTTCTATGGTTGCTAAAAATAGGCCGACGAGGTTTCAACAGAAACAGTATAAAACAACGTTGCGTTTCCTCCAATCTCTCGGTAATGACAGCAATTAGAGGATCAGACAAGCAGCTATTAGTTTATATATATATATATATATATATATATATATATATATATATATATATATATATATATAGTGTTTTTATGCTCCTCATGCAAAAGAATATTAGGATGCATGGACTCAAATAAATGGAATAAACACCAGTGAGGTTATTGTTTTATTTTAACTGCACTTTAGTATCTTTTCATTGCGGGAGGTGTGTGCAAGGCGTCAAAACAAGAGCAATACTGCATATCTTTTATGCAATTAAAGGGACTCTGTCACCAAAATAATAGTGTTTTTGTTCTGAAAAAGTCCCCTCGCCTTATGTTTGATGTCGTCTTATAAATCAGATCTCAAACAGAAGTTTATTTATAAGACTAGGATCCATGTCCATGACCTGGTTTCTCCTTGCATGCAGCAGGTGGATGTCTGCGTGATGTGCGCAGACTTCCTCCAATGCGGACGTGACATCCCAACTTAGAAACATAGAATGTGTCGGCAGATAAGAACCATTCGGTCCATCTAGTACTTTTATCCCCCGTTCCCGGTCTTATAGCTAAGATAGCCTTGTGTCTATCCCACGCATGCTTAAAATCCTTGACTGTGTTTACCTCTACCACTTCTGCTGGAAGGCTATTCCATACATCCACTACCCTCTCAGTATAGTAATATTTCCTGATATTATTTTTAAATCGTTGCCCCTCTAATTTAAGACTATGTCCTCTAGTTGTGGTAGTTTTTCTTCTTTTAAATATACTCTCATCCTTTACTGTGTTGATTCACTTTATGTATTTAAATGTTTCTATCATATCCCCCCTAGAAGCCCCAGAGGAAGTGTTGGGCTACATCGGATAATGTCTGCACCCATCGGCCAACGTCTAACGGCTGCCCCCACTAGACACCAGGGAGTCATAAGGAGCATTGGTCAGTCTGGGGTGGCAGATGGCAAATCTGGGGATGCATTGGCAAATAAAAGGTAATACAAATAAGAAATGCATTTTTAACTTTTATTAAATAAAAAAAGCTGAATATTTACTAGTAAAACATCTTTACTAGTCGTTTTATATTTGAGCCAATACTGTATTTATAGAGGGGACAGTGGCGGCTCTCTAATTAGGCGAGTTAGGCAGCCGCATAAGGCCTCGCACTCACGGGGGCCTCGCGGCTGCCTAACTCACCTTATTGCCTTTGATGTAACAGGGAGCTTAACGATGCCGTTAAGCTCCCTGTTACACTAACCTGGGACGTTTCCTCCGTGCATCTTCTCTCCTGCACGGAGGAAGGAAGCTCCGATCGCGTTTTTTTTTTTTAAACTTTATTGAACCCGCGCAGCTTCAATAAAGTTTAAAAAAAACAAAAAAACACGACCGGAACTTCCTTCCTCCGTGCAGGAGAGAAGATGCACGGAGGAAACAACGGAGAGCAGCATGGAGGTAAGTACTAGGGAAGGGGGGGGGAGGAGGGTGGCACAAACGAGAAAAGCCTGGCATAATGAGTGGCTAAATATTGGCACAGTGTGGGGCAAAATCCTGGCATAATGAGGTGAGGGGCAAAATCCTGGCATAGTGAGGGGAAAAATAATGGCATTATGAGGGGAAAAATAATGGCATTATGAGGGGCAATATCCTGGCATACAGTGGCAAAATCCTGGCATATTGAGAGACAAAATTCTGGCATTGTGAGGGGCAATATCCTGGCATACAGTGGCAAAATCCTGGCATATTGAGAGGCAAAATTCTGGCATTGTGAGGGGCAATATCCTGGCATACAGTGGCAAAATCCTGGCATATTGAGAGGCAAAATTCTGGCATTGTGAGGGGCAAAATTCTGGCATAATGAGGGGCAAAATCCTGGCACAGAGTGGCAAAATCCTGGCATAGTGAGAGGCTAAATCCTGGCATTGTGAGGGGCAAAATAGTGGCATTATGAGGGGCAATATCCTGGCACACAGTGGCAAAATCCTGGCATATTGAGAGGCAAAATTCTGGCATTGTGAGGGGCAAAATTCTGGCATTGTGAGGGGCAAAATTGTGGCATAATGAGGGGCAAAATCCTGTCACAGAGTGGCAAAATCGTGGCACATTAAGGGGCAAAATCCTGGCATATTGAGGGGCAAAATTCTTGCATATTGAGGGGCAAAATCCTGGCAAATTGAGGGGCAAGATCCTGGCATATTGTGGGGCACAATCCTGGCATAGAGTGGAAAAATCCTGGCATATTGAGGGGCAAAATCCTGGCAGATTGAGGGGCACAATTCTGGCATAGAGTGGCAAAATCCTGGCATATTGAGGGGCAAAATCCTGGCATATTGAATGGCTTAATCCTGGCATATTGAGGGGCTTAATCCTGGCATATTGAGAGGGTAAATCCTGGCATATTGAGGGGGTAAATCCTGACATTTTAAGGGGCTAAATCCTGGCATATTAAATGGCTAAATCCTGGCATATTGAGTGGCAAAATTCTGGCATATTGAATGGCTTAATCCTGGCATATTGAGGGGCTTAATCCTGGCATATTGAGAGGGTAAATCCTGGCATATTGAGGGGGTAAATCCTGACATATTAAGGGGCTAAATCCTGGCATATTAAATGGCTAAATCCTGGCATATTGAGTGGCAAAATTCTGGCATATTGAATGGCTAAATCACAGTGCATCCGGTGCTGTGAGGAAGAACAAAGTGCCAATCTTCTAGCACAACGTGGTCTGTGAGACCACTTTCAACATTGAGCACCTTTCCTTCTGGCTGAGTGTTTCTGTTAGTGTGTGATTGTGTGCTTTCTGAGTGTGTCTGTGAGTCAGTGTGTGCTGGCTGAGTGTATCTGTGAGTGTGTGCTGGCTGAGTGTGATTGTGTGCTGACTGAGTGTGTCTGTAAGTCAGTGTGTGCTCACTGAGTGTGTCTATGAATGACTGTGTGATATGTGTTAGTGTTCACATTTAGGACACAGCAATAACAATGTGAGTTAGTCAGCCGCACACAATTTGATCTATACCAAATGTTTATAGATGTTTGTAGAATAATTATGAGACAAATAAAATTCTAGGAGCTGTTCATTTCTGAAGCTGGGATTTGAGTCTGATCTTGAAATATGCTATTTCTACAGTTCATTTTTATTATCACTTGCATATATTTTATTTAATAATGTGTGTCCGTGAGGGCCTCATGTTCGACTTTCGCCTAAGGTCTCACAAAGTCTAGAGCCGCCTCTGAGAGGGGATATAGCATTATCGCAGACCTTTAACTGTTCTGATATATACGCGGGACACTCCTGCTGAGCTCTACCACCGTCCTGCTTTTCAGGAAAGTGGGATTCACCGGAGGTTGGCTACTATACATACATGCACAGCATTGTGCCGTGCCCAGTAGTGCGAATGTGTGATGACACTGCCCTGCCAAACTTAGGTGTGCCTGATGCTCGACCTCTGAAGCTCCGTCACCTGGGCATCCAGATTAGCCAGGGGAAATGTTGGTAAGTATGTTAATGATATATACAGTAGATTGGAAAAATTGCAAGCAAACATAAAAAGTGTTTCTAGTGTGTTTGTGTTCTTGTTTTTATGGAACAAAAGAACAACTGTAATGGAAAATAATTAATTTGCATATGGTACCCCAATGTGATGTCATAAATGAGTGCGCAGAGAAAACCTTTTTTTGGTTATCAAGGTAATTTTAATGAAATCCACTTAATATAATGAATATGTTATTTATAGAGTTTTCTAAACGCTTTCAGCACTATACTAATAAATAATAACTAGCGTTTATAGAATGCCTTTCTCCCAGTAGGACTTTTTAGCACATGCTCTCGTGTACTAATAAAGTTATTTAGAAAACTGGGCAGACTAGATGGGCCAAATGGTTCTGCCGACATATTGTATGTTTCTATGTTAATTGAATTGGCAGCTGAAATAATCGAGGTTATTATTACTCTACTGATGGTAATGATTTGTCATCCTCAGAAGGATGAAAAGCTGAGTTGATCCTGCCAGGATTCGAACCTGTAACCTTGAGGTTGGAGCAGGCTCTCCAGTCAGGCATTTACCAACTGAGCCCTGCACATTTGTTAGTGAAACCTTTCATGGTCCAGAGGGACGTGCGCCGCGACATGCAGCGCTAACGCAGCAATGAGTAAATGTATAGCATTTGGAAATATGTGCAAATGAGCAATTAGAAATACATAGGGACCAACATGTGAAATAGGTATAAAAGCTTTAGATATTAAATTAACATATGAAGAGTTTCCCACTAGAGAGGCTGCTATGCAAAATAATGTGTTTAATGTGCCTGATTGTGGAGATAAGAAAGCTTGTTTGGTTCTTGTTCACAGAATGGATTAACATATGAAAATCATTACCTTGGGGACTTTTAATGTCCTTAATTTGGGATTATTTAATTGTAAAATCATTCCTTCAGTACATAATTGCTTTTATATTCTCGGGTGACAGCGTGATAGGCCATAAATTTCTAATAGTCATAACAGGTTATGACCCAACTGAGCCAAAGTGATTTGGGACCAAACCTAACAACATGTTTGTCAACATAAACTGTATTTTACTAAAGAGACTATGTATGTAATTAGTTGTTGACTTATATTAGAAATGTGCATACAATATTTTCCCTCAGTAAACCAACTGATTTTGAAATGCCACTACTGTGAGTAGCAGTAAGGGATGAGTTGAAGCAATTTCCTGCTTAAAATTAAAACATTTGACAAAAAGTTGCACTTTTTGCTTCAGTAAACATTGCCTGCAAAGATTTTTTCAGGCCTCACATGTTTTAAGAAGAAGAGGGGGAAAAAAAACGAGTCAGGAGAAATGTATTTGAATATTACAATCTGGCTCCAAAAGTGAATTACCGTATTTGCTCGATTATAAGACGACCCTGATTATAAGACGACCCCCCAAACTTTGGATATTCCTTTAGGAAAAAACTAAAAGCCTGAATATAAGACTACCCTATAGGAAAAAAGTTCAACTTGTATATATTCACATGTAAAGTGCTTTTTAATAAAAAAAAATTATGATTTAAAAAAATGCATTTCTTGTTTTTATTTCCTTTTATGTGCCAATGATGCCTCTCTCTCTCCCCACCTTAGTGTTGTCTGGCTCTCCCCCCAGCGTTATCTCTCTCCCCCACCCTCCCTTTCTCTCTCTCTCCCCTCCCTTTGTGTGTCTCTCTCTCCCCTCCCTTTGTGTGTCTCTCTCTCCCCCTTCCTTTGTGTCTACCTTTGTCTCCCTCCCCTTGTCTCTGTCTCTTCCCCCTCCCTCCCCTTGTCTCTGTCTCTTTCCCCCTCCCTCCCCTTGTCTCTGTCTCTTTCCCCCTCCCTCCCCTTGTCTGTCTCTCCCCCCACTTGTCTCTTCCCCCTCCCCTCCCCTTGTCTCTTTCTCCCCCCCTTATCAGTCTCTTTCCCCCCTCGTCTCTGTCTCTTTCCCCCCTCGTCTCTGTCTCTTTCCCCCCTCGTCTCTGTCTCTTTCCCCCCTCGTCTCTGTCTCTTTCCCCCCTCCCTCCCCTTGTCTCTGTCCCCCCTCCCTCCCCTTGTCTCTTCCCCCCTCCCTCCCCTTGTCTCTGTCTCTTCCCCCCCTCCCTCCCCTTGTCTCTGTCTCTTTCTCCCCTCCCTCCCCTTGTCTTTCCCCCCTCCCTCCCATTGTCCCCCCCCCTGTTTCTCTCTGCCCCCCCCCCCCCTTTACCTTGTCTCTCCCTGGTGGCTAGTGGGGGCAGCAGGGGGATGACTGCACGATACGTGCAGACATCCTCCATGCTGCCCGGCACTTCTGTCTATTATGACGGACATCCGGTCCGTCATAATAGACGGAAGTGTCGGCAGCATGGAGGATGTCTGCACTATCATGCAGACATCCCGCTGCTGCCCGAATGTCCCTGGTGGCTAGCGGGGGCAGCCGGAGGATGTCTGCACGATATGCGCAGACATCCCCCGCTGCTGTCCGGCACTTCCGCCGGGACTTTTATGATGAAGCCGGAAGGACCCGCGCAGACATCCCCAGGCTGCTTGAGAAGGGGATTCAGGTCCCCTGCAGCTCTGCGGGGGACCTGGATCCCAGTCTTATAAGACGACCTCAAATGTAAGACGAGGGGTCTTTTTCAGAGCATTTGCTCTGAAAAAAACCTTGTCTTATATTCGAGCAAATACGGTATTAGCCACATAATCTTCTGATAAACCATACTAAGGGAACTATTAGCTAAAACAGAGTTACGAATGATCTGCGGTAAGACAAATATTTAATCTCACTAACTTTACTGTGCATTACAAAAAGGGACTAACCTGGTGATTTTCGGAGTTGGATATTCAAATGCAGTGTTAAATATTTCAAGCTTAAACAATACATTATGAAGGGACAAATGAGTTCTTCTAGCTGGACAAACTCACCAGGTTTGGACCATTGCAATGTATAGTTACATTCGGGAGATTTGAGTAATATAACCATTAAGGCAGGGGTGTCAAATGTGTGGCCCACCTGACTTAATTACTTCTTATAAATCTTAGCTCTATAAATATATGGTTTTGTTAGAATTAAGGTGATTTCAACTGTTTTTGGACTGCAAACATTTTTCTATGACTAACAATCTATTCTTCCCAGTCACTCTAAATTAAAGAAAATTGAATGCAGCCCAACACATATATGCATTTTTTTTTTTTATCATGAGACCCACTTCACTTAATCCCTGCACAGAAAAGTGAAAATACATGGTATAGTTGCCATTGTGGCGCGATTCACTGTCTACTACTGTTACTGCCGGAATAGAAGTTCTTGGGGAGAGAACAAAAGGAGCTTGCACTCTGGATAATCCATGATAAAAAGTTAATCTTTGATGGCAAGAAAAAATCAATCCGTGTACAGCAGCAAAAACATCTGGGGAACCGCACCTGACGCGTTTTGCGTGATTTGCATGCTTAATCATAAGTATAACTTATACTTTTTTCTTGCCATTAAAGATTCACTTTTTATCACGGATTATCCAGAGTGCAAGCTCCTTTCTTCTCTCCTTGAATTTCTACAACGCATGGTCAGCGTATACAGGAGACACCTGGTTCCAGACACACACATAGCCTAGACCCTTCCAGTGTTGCATAATTATCCCTGCCTTTGTGGATCCCAGTATTTCTTTTTTGGAAGACTTTCTTCTGATTGAAGTTCATCGGACTCATGCATGAACTGGATGGTTTTGTATAAAAAAAAAAGTTTATAGACAGATGTGCTCCCCATGGACTCATGAGGTCTTTCTGAACTGTAACTAGTAATGGTGAGGTAGTGTGGGTTATACTTGGCAGAAAAGTGAACATACAACCGAGCCCATAGGTTACATCATTATTAAACTGGAAATGCCCAGGCTGCTATTCTGGATAATTATACAAGGAATTCAATCTTGATGCTGAATAAAGGTAAATTGGCATGTTAAGATGTAGTACAGAGCAGATTGCTTCATATGCGACACTGATCTGATAATATATCAACCTCCCAATTTCAGTTTTTCTTATTAGTGTGTTATACATATGTTAGGAAGGACATCCTGAGCATTACACTAATTGTGATGCATCTGACACTGTTTAAGCATGTTTAACATATGCATCCAGGGAATCCAACCAATCTGTTTAAAACCTCTGCAGAACAAAAGTCATAAACTAAGAGCTTGATTTTTTTTTTCTTTAAGAAATTGAAAGATCTAAACACAAGCAATACAAGTCAGTCCATGGATGTTTTCTTTCGAATTTTATGAAATCTGACATCTATATTGCTGAACAAAAACTATTTTACAATCATTTAGAATGTGGTTAAAGTTAAATAATACAAAATCTTTTACATGCAAATTGAATCACTTTAATGCCGCACAGAACACATTTAGCATTTTATTTATAATAAAATAAACTAACAGGAATATAATAAAGTTTTTTTCAAATTCAATGTATTTTATAACAACCAGTGGTTGCAATTTTTGTATGCAGCAAGAGTTCTAAATAGGTAAAATGTTAAATAACAATGAGTACATTCACAAACTTCTTTTAAACAAAAAAAATAAAGATCAAAGGAAGGTATTGAGAATTACCGTATTCTTTTTTAGAAAATGTTCTGAAATCAATCCAAAAATTCTTGTACAAGGCAAATCACAAATATAAATAATGCGTTTATTACCTCTCGCATCCATTCTCGAATTGTTTTATTGGCTTCCTGATGCCACACATTATGAACAGAATCAGTCAGGGCCACGGCAGTGACCTTACTTTTCACTTCTGCTTCACGCTGAATTATCTGTTGGGCAAAGAACAAAACCAGGTTTATGAAACATTTGCAATATGGGAGATTTCAATCCAGCTGAGCTACGGACTCAACAATTACCGCCATTCAACTGCGTGCTCTCTTTGTTTGATCTAAACTTAACTGAGCTCTCCTGCATTGCCTGAAAATCATGTTGTAAAAGTTCACGCACTAACCAATGAACAGTGCTTCAAGGGTGATAAAGGGCATTTTGCTGTTCATAGAAAGTTTTTTTTTGCAGAGATGGCAACGCAATAGTCTACCACAAACATATCAAGCAATATTTCTTAAATATTTCTTAAAGCACCATATCTGCTTATAAGATACTGTTTGAGATGCAGCATGGCCACATGATGGTGTGATCCCACCTGTCTAACAGAGTCCTGCAGGTTAGTTTGAAGCTGAATGATATGTCTGATGCTGCCAGGACACTGCATGGAGCTGCAAAGTACCGCCTCTTCCAGAGTGTGCTGCCCGGGGCAGTTGTCCCAGTTTGCCCCATGGAAGGGCCGGGACTGCATGCAAGTAAGCAGAAAGACAGCCACTGTATGTATAGATATGTATATAGATTTCGTAGTCTCTTAGTTCTGAACACATGGTTCACACATTCTAGAAAATATTTCCCTGAAGTTTGTTAATTTGTGGTTCTACTAAAGCAAGGTCACATTGCACCCTTTGCTCACTAAATCATCTGACACTCAAGGGGTTTAATAACCATACATTTAGTAATAAATGACATTGATAAATACACATGCACATTGATCTATACATACGGCTCAGATCTGCTGCCTCATTCAGGTCAATGGTGGGTTGGTAAAGTACGACTAGAGAACTTCCTAAACAGTTTCCCTGGACTTCAAAGTCTTGGTCAGCATGATGGGAGTTGCACGGCGAGTTAGTCTATGCGTGCCATAAAGAACTTCCTGCAGCTGCCACATGTAGGGTTGCCACCTGGCCGGTATTTTACCGGCAGGCCGGTAAAAAATTGGCATCAGGCCAATGTTAAGTGTATGGAGACAGTACCAGAAAAGGTGGCAACCCTAGCCACATGAGAACTCATGTATACAATGAAAACACACTCTAATAGGAAAATGATAAGTGGCATACATGTGTCTGGTGCTTTACAATGTGGGATTTGCACATATGTTTAACTGTTCATAGCATATGGCAATAACAGAACAATTAATTAATACAGCAATTTTTAAACCATAAGTAGCACAAACTACATAATCTCAACTTTCTGTACCAAATGTGGATAACTAGGAGTCCAAGTTTGTTAGTAAATATTTATTTTGAAACAGCAGCAAATTATGGTTATAGTAATTAAAAATTAATAAGAGTATTGGAGGATCTTAGTTATGAAGATAGTTGCATTTATATATGCAAGAAAAATGGCATCTTAGAGGGGATATGATAACATGATATAAATAAGTGCAGGGCCAATATAAATAGCTCTCCAGTGACCAGTTCAGTAACAGAAATGTACAAAGAGCAAGAAGTCATCCCACGAGACAGGAAGAGCAAAACATTTATAGACAGCAAAGGAAGTGATTCTTTACAGTAAGGAAAAGGACAATAAAAGTATGGAATGTTCTGCCAAGAGAGGTGGTGCTATCAAATACTATAGATGCTTTCACAAATGGTTTGTATACTTTTTAGAAAAGCAGAAAAGCATACAGGGCTATAGAATAAACTATATTTTACAGCTTCTTGATCCAAGGACAAATCTGATTGCCTTTTGGAGTCATGAAGGAATTTTCCCCCAAAGGAGCAACATTAGAAATAGCTTATTGTTTTTTTCTAAAGAATCCCATTCCTTGGTCCTATCCTTATCCTCAGCATCAGTCATCCTTCATATCACAGTTCTCTCATGCCCGTCACCAGAAATACAGTTCTCTCCCACCCCAGTGTCAGAATCCTTCATACACCAGCGTTGCAGTGCCAACGATCATTTACCTTGGCATCCCAGACTACACTCACCTCCCTTCCACTATAGGCCCACACATAAAAGAAATACAATTCAATAAATAGTTTCAATAGAGCTGAGAGGTCACATTTCTTATAGAGGGGGAAGGAGGAGGTCCAGGGCTAACTGCCCTGATCCCCGATGATTATTTTAGGGACCCACCGGGGTCTTTTCTTTTTCTGTTCATCTATTTTATTTAATTGTATTTATTTGTATTTTGGGAAGACTTTTTCTATTTTCATAATAGCCGAATTCCTCCTGAAATGAGTCTGTTTCATCCCCACTGAAGTCTATGTTGACGATAGAGCTATGCGATAGAGCTATTCTCGGTTCAGGCATGTTTCAGGTTCAATTTCAGATACTTTTCGGTTATGTTTGGAATCTATTATGAGTTCCCAGTTGCACATGGGGCATATTGGGTAGCTCAAATTTTGGTTGCCAATATGTTCCCCGATGTGCCCATAATCAGCCTGGACTTTGGAGGCATCAATTCAGCGCAGAAGTCCAGCGCATATTAAGCAGACCCTAATATTTCTCTGTGGGTATCGCGTATATAAGGTCCTTTTGGTTGGTGTAGAACACAGAACCCTGACACATGCTAACCAGGAGGGGAAAGTACTCCTCTAGTCCTCTGCATAATCCCATACTACCCAACACTTCGAATCACGTATTTTTGTAACACTATTTTCTGAGAGAATATTGAATATTGTTGCAGCTCTATGCAGAGGAATCCGTTCAAATCTGCATGCAGCCATACGCCTGCAGGCAATACAGAGAATGCAAAATGTTCACAGTAGAAAACAGAACTTAATTGCATTCTTTAATACTGACCCATTAACCCACAGGTACTGATGCTGAACTGTTACTGGAAAGGTTTTACATGAACCTGTACATAACTAATTCTGAAAGTCTACTTCCAATCTGTACCAAGTATGTGATGAAATTCACAATTGTGTGCAATAAAAGATTAACAAATGTATTTGATATCTGGGCACTGGAGGTAAAATTGCCACTTGTAATTATAATTCAACAACAAGTTGTCCCATTTCTGCAGGTGAGGGGGGAGGCCCTCAATGGCTTTGGAACTAGGTGCTCTAAATCACACGACAAATGTAGACTATAGCCAAGTCTGACTCCCTCAGCAGTCTTTACGAGCATCTTTCAAATAGGCCATTTATAAAATAAAAGTAAGTGTACTACAGCTTAATACATGTTCATGTTTGGTACTGCAGCTTTAAAACAAATAAATGCTATTCCAGGTATTATCTTCTTTTCAAATCTATGTCACTGACAACATGAGGCTAGAAAAACCTGGTATTTAGGGGTTTGCTTTTACATAAACTCCATGAATTTTGGAAAGATCTTGATTAACATACCCCCAGTAAAAATGGTGTAACATATACATTTTTTCACACTTACTTGGTTGCTATTACATGGGGATTATACCATCGACCACCAGGGCGCCATCAGGCGGGGGACGGACGATACACCTGTCCCAGGCCCACTGGGCCCCAGCCCTTTAAAAAAAATGCGGACCCGGCATCTAGTAACAGCCGCCGGAAATGACGTCATGTCATATGATGTGGCTGTATGTAAGAAACATTACTGAGGGGACGAGCAGCATCAAGGTAAGTACTGGGGAGGGTGGATTGGTTATTAATGGAAAAATTATCAGTGGGCTATTAAATTATAAGTGGCACATTAATGAGCAAATTATCAGTGGGCTATTAATGGACAGATTATCAGTGGGCTTATAATGGATAAATTATCAGTGGGCTTATAATGGACATATCAGTGGGCTATTAATGGACATTTTATCAGTGGGCTATTAATGGACATATTATCAGTGGGCTATTAATGGACATATTATCAGTGGGATATTAATGAGCAAATTATAAGTGGCAGATTAATGAGCAAATTATAAGTGGCAGATTAATGAGCAAATTATCAGTGGCTATTAATGAACAAATTATAAGTGGCACATTAATGAGCAAATGATCAGTGGGCTATCAATGGACAAATGATCAGTGGGCTTATAATGGACAAATGATCAGTAGGCTTATAATGGACAAATTATCAGTGGGCTTATAATGGACAAATTATCAGTGGTCTTATAATGGACAAATTATCAGTGGGCTATTAATGACATATCAGTGGGCTATTAATGACATATTATCAGTGGGCTATTAATGGACATATTATCAGTGGGCTATTAATGGACATATCAGTGGGCTATTAATGAGCAAATTATCAGTGGCTATTAATGAGCAAATTATAAGTGGTACATTAATGAGCAAATTATCAGTGGGCTATCAATGGACAAATGATCAGTGGGCTTATAATGGATAAATTATCAGTGGGCTTATAATGGACAAATTATCAGTGGGCTTATAATGGACAAATTATCAGTGGGCTTATAATGGACAAATTATCAGTGGGCTATTAATGGACATATCAGTGGGCTATTATAGACATATTATCAGTGGGCTTATAATGGACAAGTTATCAGTGGCTATTAATGAGCAACTTATCAGTGGCTATTAATGAGCAACTTATCAGTGGCACATTAATGAGCAAATTATCAGTGGCATATTAATGAGCGAGGGGAGGCATTTTTTGCAGTAAGGGGCCCTGAAATTTCTGATGTCGGCCCTGCCGATCACCATAGTGTGTGGTTAAATTCATGGATGAGTACACTACTGTGATATTCACATGCTTGTAACCATTTTGTATATATTCAAGTTGGTATGTTATTTTGCAGATTTAGAAACAAATACTCATCCTCAATAATAACTATACCTCGTAATTATTAAGTTAAGTCTTTAAAAAAAAAAAAAAATGTGTGCCCTTTTGCAGGGGCCCATGACTGCAAACTGTCAAATGTTTGTATCAGTGTGAAATCTTCATTGCAGTAGGGTGTAAATTGACACAAAAAAATTGCTTCATTACTGAAATGGTGTTAATTTTTCCCTAATGAACGGGAATAACAACATTAGCAATAATATGTTTGCTATTTAGTAAAATGGAAGACAATGTTATCAAAGTTGCTATGCATTAGACTCAACTGTAAAAATGACATCTGGGTGACTTGATAATTGTTATCCACAGGAAGTTTAGCAGATGACTTCCTGAAGCTGAATGACTTCTGCTCAGATAAGATCCGAGTATCAAGTCATTAGAAGTTATATGTGTAAAGGGCTTATACTGATGACCGGAGGTTCAGTATACTAAGTTTGTTTGTTCTTTTTTACGTGGGATTCTGTGATTGAAATCCACTATTAACAATTTCCCTACAGCGCTTTCAACGCGGCATTGCGCGGATCCTGGATGCAAGTGGGTGGGATGATTAACAACCAAGAGAAGTTTTAGTAGTTTGTGGATCTTCTGCTCTAAAGAGTTATGTGCACTTGTACCTATGCAAATATTACCTTACTAGTTATCAGTGTTTATAATGTTAGGTTTAGTGGCTGCGGTCTAACTTTATAACTATTTAGAAAAGGTAATGCACTGCATGGCAATATGCTTGTACCTTGCAATACTTTGTTTTTAAAATGGTGGCAGTAAAGAATTGATTGACAACATAAGAAGAGACATAGAAGTTGATCTAGAAATTTTAGACAATTACATTTCATATTTAAGAACTACCTCCAAGGCATTGGACTGAAATATAAACAGCAGCCTCTGCCAATACACAAGTAAATAATAAGTGCATTCTACTTTTTCATGGATGTTAGTTTATTTTTACCTTTTAAGGGTGTGTGGTAGGTGTTTGCCTGGACCACATTTCTCGTTTGCAGGCAAAACATATGCAGTGATAAGGAATTTCTTTAATGCATCATTATAATATATTGTTTACTAGCAAGCTCAATAAATTAAAGTGATCAAATAATAAGGTACAATAATGGTCTACTTATTTCATAAGACTGACAAATTTTGTATTGTTGATTTCAGATATGTCTTTTTTTATGTGACTGTTTTTAATAAAATATGTAATTAAACAAGTGTGACTGGGTGCCGCCATTTTGTGAAATATAGTGTTTTTGGGTGCCATCCTCTAGTGACTTAAGAGCACAAATATCTCATTTTGGAGCTGGGGACAAAGAATACAATACAGTCTATAAGTCAGAATTATGATCATAGACTTGCATTGAATGGGGTAATGTAACAATTACATCACAAAGGGCGGAGTTATGATCTTGTTTGATCAGGTTAATATCCTCTCTTTGTGTTGAAAGGCAGGTAAAAAAAAAAGTTGTACACAGCCACCTGCCCGCTAGAGATAAACAGGAGCCAGTAAGAGACATAGGGTGTATCTTATGACATCATCATGCAGGCTTTGGCAACAGTTGTAAAGTGAGCCTGACTGGAAGATTTTGAACGATGCTGCATCATGGGAAATATTCACAAAATGGAGCCAGGAGATAAACACCTAATTTTATTTTTCCTTTTATATGTAATTCAATCATATATAAATCATATGCCACCGATTTTTTTTTTTATATATGTGTTTGTTTTAAATGACCAGGTTATCTAGTTACATCTTATGTAAGTGGTAGTGTCCCTTTAAACCTTAGCTCGCTATATGTAAATGTTAAAAAACAGCATGCATCTCAATTTGGTTTAACGTTTCCTTTTAATTTCACAACACATCAATGTCCTGGGCATCTTCTTTCCAGGAGTATCAAACATGATACTGAACCTCAATCTTATTGAAGTGACTTGGCACAACATGACTATGTACCTACTGTTACACACATCCAAGTTACTGAGACTCCATAGGTAAAGGTTCAAAGCATATGTGAACATTATCTTCCTCGAAGTTCAAACAGAAAATGGAGTTGAATTGAATTACCACATACTTTTAAGAATATAAACTATAAAAATGCACGTGTTTCTTAACATGGTGAATAAGAACTTATTCACTATTAAAACTAGATCTAAGTTTTCAAAACTTGCAGAATAAAATGAATTAAATGGTGTCAGTATCTTTTACTAGATAAAACAATAAGACATTTACCGATTTAGAAAGAAATAATCAATGTATATTGGAGAAAAAGGAAGGAAAAAATAAATAAAAACTTACATAAATTAAATAAACTTGTCAAATGTTTTCCGATTGTTAACTTAATAAATAACCAGATTATATTAGAATTGGCAGTTTTCCTCCAAAATGATGCATTGGTCAATTTCGATATTTGATCATTTTTAATTAATACTAATTGTACATATTTGTTCAGTTGGAATCATACCAGTATAAGTCTCATGTATTCCATGCTCAAGCAGTCCACATATTCACACTCAGACTTAATGATCAGAAATATTCATCTTTCAATAGAAGACGAAGGCAATCCAAGGAGTTACGCGGACAAATGAGGACAATTATTAGAAAATGGGCCGGATACTGGAGACATCACTGGTGAATAAGAGGTTTCAACCTTTTTAGTGCTCGAGAAGCATGGAAAGATTTAAACCTCAGCTATTTAAACAGACCGCAGCATTTCCATTGGCACAGCAGGATAACACAACATTCGCTTTCCTGTGCTTTGATGCACTAACTTTAGTTCTGCAAACCTCCGTCAAACATGAGGAAGGAACAAGCCTTAGAAACAAACGCTTTGGGATAAACTGTGTCAAATGAGACTTTGAGGGTTTCTGGCACATATGAAACAAACTTGCTTAGTCACTCCTTTGGATAACACAGGGTTTGTTGTTTTTGCCATTTAAAAGGAAAGGCAGCAATAACGACTGTTTCCTGATCTGTTAGAAATTAAACTGCCGTGTGCACAAATACCCAGGTATTACTGCAAACCATTATCACAAAGAAATAATAAACAAGCGGTAACGATGTGTAGCCCGGGTGTTTGAAGTGTCATTCACTAGAGAGGAGGCATGTTGTGAATACACATGAGAAGACACTGAGAGTGTCCAAAAAAACTAACCTGAAACATGTGATTTCAAAACGCAAACAGTGGAACACCGCAAGTCAGTAATCCAGAAGAACAAAATGGCAAAAATAAGAATAGCAGGAAAGGGTGATGCTTTATCTATAATTTTTTGAGCGAACAGCTGTACCTATGAATGGAAGTTAAAAAGGGAAAACATGCACCATGCTCCATTATATGCATAACAAATTAAATTAAGTAGAACAATATATTATTAAGGGTCTAGTCAATAAAAAGAGAACTGCAGGGGATTGAGATGGGAATTTCAAACTTTAGGCCACAGCAGAGTTGAAAATACTATATGATGCAGCTGAATGGGAGAATTTTCAGCTATTTTGGAATTAAGTGTGAACTTCCCGTCTCCGTTCCCTGCAATGCTCTCTTTATTGAGCAGACCCTTTAGTTTAATAAACTTACAAGTTATTAAGTGGCCGTTTAAAAAATGTGACATGTTGCTGTTAATTTCCCTCATTGGTGGTAAAAGTATCCATTATAGTAAGAAGACTAGGCATGCTCCAATTCCATAAATTAAATGTGCATAAAAAAAAAAAGGATATGGACCTGTCTAACCTCATCCACTGTCACAGCAGTAATAGGAAAAAATAATATCATTTCCATATCTCCTTCCAGGACAATCCTTAAGAAACCTAACTATTTAAATATTTATAGAGGGTAAGATGGAGCCAGACCCTTTCAATCCTGGATAGCAATGGTATGGGAGAAAACGGTTACTGGAAAGCTTTTACTGTAACTGCAGAATCAGCAGACACACCAATTGGAAAAGAAAGAAACAGTACTACATATCCAGAAATGCAGCTGAAAGATACATATAAAAACTAAAGCTGTAGATATGTTATGAACTAATTTATTTATTTATTTTACAAAACTGCTATCTCATTTTTAATCTAAGTAAAGTATTAGTGGTTGTTACCACTTATGTGTAGAGTCCTAGTCCAATGGCTTGCACACAACAGAAAAGTTACATTTCAACAGTGAAATAACCTACAAGCACACTGAATTCTACCTGCACCTGCCTTACATCCTGCACACCATGCCACTGTCAGTGACTTGGGACTGAAGCCGGTTGCCCTTACTTTTGTTTTAATCAAATATGAAGTTAAAATGAGCAACAGATTAACATAGATGCTGTGAATGTGAATGACGGGCATGGTTGCATGTGAATGACGGGCATGGTTGGATGTGAATGACGGGCATGGTTGGATGTGAATGACAGGCATGGTTGGATTTATAAGCCAGGCACATCCATACATTTCTCTAAAAAACTATTTCTAGATAGGGCACAAACAGGGAATGTCCAACATCTGCAAAAAGTGGACATAGGACACACTGATGTAAAACTAAACCTTAAATAACAGCACCTTGGTTCAGTTGGAAACGTGTAAAAAGGTCACTCGATAGACAAGCGTGTAATATGCCTTATAGAAAACCTGATCTGGAGTCGGGATGAAATCTACATGTATGAAAAACTTACAACATACAACATGCTGCTTCCATTATTAGTCAATTTAATATTTATTTTTTCAAGAGTGAACCCAGGAAGTAGGAATATAATTGGCTACTGGGTGAAGATTAGAAACAATGATGGTCCAATGACATCATTTAATGGAATCTCATAGAATGCATACAGTCACTTGATCTATTATGATCTATAACTAGAACATTATCATTATCGATGAGTTTAATGAAGAAGACTCTTTATCCCTACTATTATCTTCCCTTTTATTGAAGGGGCTCAAATATATAAAATGTCTGATATGGTGAAATCAAAGACCTAAATACAAATACTTTTCAGAATGATGAAAAAAGGAGCAAAGTGCAGATAAGGCAGATTAGGGTTGACAGAGAATTGTAGTCAAATAAAGTGATCTCAAATAGACTCAATTTTAAGAAATATTTAAACATACCATATAACAACATTTTTAAACATTATATATATTTTTGTTTTGATGCAACTAGCACACAGTGGCTCTTTTGATGGCGCAAATGATTCTATATATAGAGGCAGACAATAATTTTGGCACAATCCCCTCTAGAATGTAAACTTGCGAGCAGGGCCCTCTACCTCATGTCTTAGTCTCAAAATGTTTTTGTCTAATTTTGTTTGTAATTCCCTTTTTATGCTCTTTACCAAGCGCTGCACAAATTTGTTGGCGCTAAATAAATAAATGGTAATAAAATGTAATTGCACTACATGGCAGAAGCACCTAGTGTTTTCTCATTCTCTATATTCACATTACAAACAATATTTACGTGACGGAGACCCTTTAAACTAGTAAAAATGGGTGAACACAAATACTTGGTTGAACATGCTTAAAAATAATTAATGAATTTTTAATTGGTATTTATTTTACTATCACCTTCAAATTAATTTCCACTAAACTAACTTGGTACAGAAAATCGTCTTATTATTTAATTTTTAGTAAATCGGAAGAACCATTAGTAAAGTGTTTCCAGTATATATCTGAAATCGTATACTGTAATACCGATTTTTTTTATTTTTAATTGTATACTTTGTACAATATTAATGAAAGATAAAATGGTAAATATAAACTGCAAAATTGCCTACAGCTATTTTGCTATGAATAAGCTACAAACGCCTGTATATTTGTAGCGCATGTTAATTCCTGTGTGATACATCAATCACACTTCTGGTTCATATATAAAAAATCAAACAAAGAGTGATGTTGCAAAAAACAAATTTGTGGCATTTGTATTTGTCAATCAGTATTTCACAGATAAAATGTATTGTTGGTTGAATAAGACAGCAGAATGTGACTAAAATATGAATTAAATTATTCTCCTTGTATAAACTCACAATGGGGTAAAAGTGATAAATGAACTGACACTAAATTCTGTAAAAAAAAAAAATAAAAAAAAGGGCTAAAAATAACATTTGAGTGGGGCATAAAAACATAATAATAACAATGCCTTTAACCAGGAAGTATACATTCACATATTTTCTGGTTTTCAAGTACGTTCTGCAGATTTACGTTTTTCCCAACATCCACGGGATGTTACTAATACCCAATTTAATGGTACTCATTTCATCTACCTCAGAAGGATGAAGGACTTAGACAACCCTGCCACGAATTTAACCTGTAACCCTAAGGGTTCAACACATTTGACAGATGATGCATATATAACCGTCTACCCTGGGGTGTCTGTATAGCTTAATAACATTCATAGTCCGAAGCCTTAACAGAGCATGCACGGTACCTTTTAGCCATGCATTGTTAAAGCATAGTTTCATTAACGTTTCATTAACAGCATGATCAGCGATTTTATCAAGTTCACTTTTACACCACTAATATTCACCTGGTGCGAAAGCTCTCACTCTGTTTATAATGGTGAAATGCCAATCCTGCTGTTAATGCTAATGTGAATAAATTGCTTTGGCAATTAATGAATAACTATATAAATATATTTTTCTATATATAAATATGTGTATCGCTATATACCTAGAGATATGTCAACATTTCTCTCTCTCTCTTTATATATAAACCTACATCTATTATATATCTATAGGTCTATATATATATATATAAAAAAAATAGTATATATGGATATATATTTATAGATATAGAGAGAAATGTGGACATATCTCTAGGTATATAGCGATACACATTTATATATAGAAATATTTATGCAATTATTCATTAATTGCCAAAGTAATTTACTTGCTTTACATTTAAAAGTCCCCAATACAAACTCTGTTTGTGAGGACCAAAAGACGAGTAGAGAAAAAAAGTTCTGTAATCATTGGAAAGGTGTTTAGCATAGTGGAAGTTTGTGGGACATAGAGATTATCTACAGGGCTCACTGATATGAGTACCCAGTACTGTGCACAGCACTAATGAAAAACTCAAAGTTATTGCTCAAGTCTTTTTAACGTTGCCCCGAGTAACCATCGAGTATATACAGTAAAACATGTTATCTGCTATATTACCCACAGGGAGGTCTGAAACGCCATGGATCATAGTTCTCTGTGAGTAGATAGTGTAGCTTTAGGCTGATGGACGACTTGCAAAGATGGGTAGGTACAATTACTTTGAAACAGTGGAAGTCAACTGACACATTATTTCTTCTCTATATTGTGATAAAAGTGGAGAATTGGCAGCAAATTAAAAAAAAATGTCAGAGACCATTCAGCTAACTTGTCTTAACCACTAACTAGTTGAAATTGTTAAGCAGGGTGTGAGTGAACAGTGGGAGAATATAAGTGAAATATAGTGATTTAGTTTTAAATTGCATTGATTGATTCATTGTAATAACTCTTATTTAGATGGATCGTAAAAAGACAACCATTTCAGGTAAACAAATATAACAATAGTTCCAGGGTAGAAAACATTTTTGTCAGAATGTAGAACAAGTAACTGACCATGTATTTACAAAGTGTATTAATTCCATGGATACATACTCATCACTCTGATTTCAGCCAGTCTAAAAATGTCAGATACGAAGAATTTGGGTTTTGTGGGTGGGTGAGAATCTTAGAAATAAAGTAAATGCAGAATGTGGAAATCTGGATTGCTTGAGATCTGTGAACAGTGATAGTGGAAGTACATTTTTTAAATCAAACTTTAATGTTACAGACTTAAATGTAATATTTTTATCAAACCATAAAATACTGACGCTCACGTGAATATCCACCACATAAAATTATAAGGGGCTTTTATTAAAATTGTTTTGAAGATTTACTGGGACACAATTTACTTTATATGTATAAATACAAACCAACCAGAAATTATAACTTGGACTGACACACAGTATGGCATGTTAGATAGTTATGGACAAGTGAATACATCTATACATCACTAACGGCTAGTAATGTAAATATAACTATCAACCACTCTCCATTAATTTTTCAACTGTACATCCCTTAGGGAAGCATTGCAGATGATTTACTAAACAAGTGAAATCATAAATGGTTTTCACAAATTTCTAGAAAGAAAATAGAGGGTGAAATTAATAAAAATCGTTTAATACACTTGATTTTTAAGCACTTCATCAACTTACATCAGACTTAATGAGTAGTTTTTTTTTGTTTTGTTTTTTTTAAGTCCAAGTAAATTTCTTGTATTGTTTTTCTTTAGCAGCTGTTACTTTCTCTATACATTAAGAACCCATCCTAGATTTAAAATAATCCAGATATGTCAGCTGTTAAACACAGCAAACCTTCAGTAAGACATTTATAGTTTGAGTGGCAATGTTAAAGAAGGGTTAACATTTACATTGCATTAAAAAATTGTGACTAAATTAACTACTGAAATTCCACTTATTGTATCTAGTATTTAAATAATTCTATTTACTTTGATTTTTAAAAACAACCGACTTTGAAAAACTCTTATTTTTGCTTATTTGTATTACATACACACTTTAAGAACTAATTACCTTACTAGGTAAAACAAGTTATTAAAATTGAATATTTGAGCTTTTCTTTCTGTCCAATGATACTATATCCATTATTGTTATGTATACTTTGCGTCAAATTGCTGAATAAAATGGAGAGAGAGCCATTTTTTTTACATTAGGATAAATCCACTTTACACAAATAGACTATGGATGTATATTAAAAGCAATATCTGGTTACTGTAAGTGTGATTTCAATCTTCTGCAAATCAAATGATAAACGTATTTTCTTATTTTGAATCATCATTACTATTTTTCAAGTAAATCTGCCATACACGTATACATCTAGAAACATATTTGTTCTAATATGTCTGCTTTCTTAACTATATGTAGTACTGTAAAAAAAAAAAAAAACATTAACATAAAAGTATAAAAAAAATTGAATTAAAAAATCTTTCCTATTTTAACTCAACGGAGTTCAATAAATAGCCTAACCTTTTATTTTTAATTGTTTATTAGAAAAACACAAAAAAGTAACCTTCCATTTCGACTGAAAGAAAATTCCCAGAAAGGGCCATGAGAATCCGAAACCATCTAGTTCTATACCTTAATCACTGGAGACAGCATAGACTGGAGGGTTAATAGTTGGGAAGTACAGCTGTGCTCTCATCCTTAACCCTTTCATAATCTGTTAACACAAAGGAACTGTAGCGATCCGCTATAACACACAAGGCAAACTAAACTAAATTTTCAAGTTTTTTTTCTCCTTATTTTACATTCCATTAACGAGCAATTTATATAGAAACTTAAAAAAAGAGAAAAGAAGAAAATAAAGTGAAAAGAAAGTAATTCAGTATGAAAAAATGCTGAATGCGGCAGTAATGGTTTGAAATAATTTCTGATATAAAATGTGAAGTGCTTCTTTTTTTTTTACCTGCTTTGCGCCTTTCTAGGGATTTCGAATTTGTGACAGTGAAATGCGTACTACTTTCAGCTATGTTCTTCCACACCAACTCCACACACACACAGACACACACACACAGAGAGGTATTGTAGCCTTTACATTTGTACTATTCATTTTAGCTGGAGGAAAGAAACTATTAGCTACAGCATCACAGTGTAAAGTTCATGTTATTTGCTGTTCTACACACAAAATGCCCAGAAAATTAATGCAACGATCTTGGGATCTGAAATTAAGTTTTGATAGCTAAGAGCAATAAACTGCTAGTGGGAGAAAAACCTATTAAGGAGGTTCTGGCATCTGATTGCTAGAAGACGCCTGCACATAACATTTGAAATGATGAAATGTGGGATATACCATAAGCTGCCCCTTATTGATTAATCAGTGTTTTGCTTATGAACTGATAAGGCATAACAAGGCAATGCCAGTTCTCGTTAAATGACAGATCTATTACGAAAAGGTCAGACTGAGACCCAAACTGTCCTAGATTATATGCAGAAGAAATTAGAAAAGTGCCAGGGCTTTAAAAATAAATAAATAAATAAATGAATGAAATGCTACATGCATTTAATATAGAAACATGTCGACATTTGGATCCATGAAAGCTGAAAAAAAGAAACAGGCATATTCTTTAAAGGAAAGGTTAATCGATTGGTGTCCCAAAAATGTGTGGCCTGCAAGACTATATAAACATTAAATAATACCGGAGGCAAATTACCTTAATTAATATTTTTAAAAGAGGGTAGTTGTACAATAATGTTTAAATCTCTCTCCCCCTGCAAAAATTAGCAATAACATATCTACACAGGAATAAGTCAGTATACACCGAAACCACTACTAAACATAGTAATCTGATTTTGTATTACACTGGAAATTTAAGAAATTGTGTTTTTGTATGTAGTTATAAGTATTTACTTATTTATCATTTTTAGGCACCACCAGAACTTAGACTTTTAGAGCAGCTGTATAATTATTTAAATATAAAGCCAAAATCAACTGATACCTAAATGCTGCCAATTCTATGCATATTTTTGTTGTACTATTGTCTTTAATACAATAATTATAATTAGGAGATCCATAAATACTAAATATGGTTAGCAAATGAGTTATAATAATATGCCGCACACATGAGGTCTAATTGCTGATCAATAAATTGAAGCTGGTTTTAGAGCTGTAGACAGTGATATATACAGGGACTGGGAATCTTTCCGTAAGATCTTCTTTAGATTGGACAGAGTTATCTTCTAACAGTCTGTCCTTGTACTTTAGTGAAGAATTGTAGCAGCATAGACAGTGCGTTCTGGTCTTTTCCTCTGACAAGTATTACACTTTCAGACTGAATACATTCCATATTCTACAATAGCTTTGTTATTTGTCCAAGGAGACTTGAGATAACAAAGGGCCATTTCACATTGAAACAATTAGGAATTCATACTTGACCCTTTCCATGCTTGGAAGACCTGTAAGCACATAGCGAGGGCAATAATTGCTAGCCACATCAGCAAGGAAAATGTTAAAAAAAAAAAAAACTCCCTGTCTGTGCATGATAATACTGCAGTGGGCATCAGCTACAGGCCTGACAGATTACTGTAGTCTATGCTGAAAGCCTGTCTCTTCCAATCTAATGTTTAGCATAAATGGCTTAATCAGGAGTTAAAAGATTCTCAATTACACATTATAAAGCTTTGCTTTTTCATTCAACAAGCAGTTTTTAATTTGTTTTTTCGCTTACCTCTTTAATAGTTTTTCTTCTTTTTAGATTTAAAAATATGAGCACTAAGTCCACTAGAAAATAACACATAATTATATTATAAATAATTCTTACAACTAAAAGGTATAAGGCATAGCTAGTAAACGCTACCAACCTTTACAACAACAAATTTAAGAAAATAAAGCAAATAAAAAGAAAATTCACTTGGTATTTGGAGTCAAATTTTAGTCATGGGGTATTTGATAAAAATATTGTTGACAAAGAGCTAAATGACTTCATATTAGCTGTGCAATAATTAGACACTCATTAAATCTGTTTGAAGACTTATATTTTAGTTTTACTTTTTATTCGACATAGGAATTTATTGAAGTAGAAAAGATAACTTTTTTTTCCCTTTTCCTTCTCATAGTGTAGAGTTGATATTTCACACCTCTGCTGTAGTATAACCAAAACACATCTTAAGAGTCATATGGCATCTATAAGGATCATATCTTCAACATATTATATATACTATGATGTATAGTTGCCTTATTTGCACATCTTTATTCTGCTTTCTAGATTAGCATTGAATACATTTCCCACAGACCTATATCAATTCAGAATCATTACAGCTGCCCATTCACGTTAAAATTAGATTAAGAGTTCAATCAGCAAAAGGGAATTAAGTAAGTAAATAAGTGAAAGTAGGTTTAATGCTGTAATAGCAGACAGCACTTTCATGATGTACATATTAACCTGCTTACTCTTAGAAGAACTCCCATTAATTAGAGGTCAGAGAACACACATTCGGCTATCCTGGGTCTCTGGCTGGGCTCTGTGTGCTTTTTTCGTTGTTGCTTGTGGTCATTGTTAATTAGGTTTATTGTGTATATGTCAATGTCAATATCGAATGCCATGGAATCGGCTAATTCAGTTTCTAATATTCTGTACATGTGTTTTACATTCACAAACATTCTTATCCACGTATACATAAAGACTTTTAAAAATCTAATGTTACTACTTTTTGATCACTAAGCTGATCTCTGTTTGACCTGTAGTTAAATGAATCCCACTAACTATTTCATTTCTTCCTGAAAGATTGCCACCACATATGCCATCTAGAAGTTGACAAGAAATACAAACCTCATCCCAGGGCAAACTTGAGCTTCTGGCTTGGACAGGAATGACATTGCTAGTCCCAGAGGTATGTGGCTATTCACATCTAGGTATGGTGTCTGTGTGAGAGGTACTTGTGGCAGCCCCTTTAAAATTAACACTAGGTGATGGCATTTGAGTAATGAATGGAGCACTTTGCTACATGCTTCCAAGAATTTGATATACATATATTTCTGAATAAAACAATCCTAGTAAAAACCTTGGAAGTTTCCCTGAACATTCCTGTGAAAAGCAGCAATGGAGGATGAGCAGTGCCCCCTAGTGGCCAAGAAAAGCAGGGAGGTGTCTCTAACAATGTCTTTATTTTAATTGCATAATATTTGCAGTGGCAAAAAGTACATAAATATTTTACACTATAAATACAAAACATTAACATACTGACTACACACAAAAAAAAACATCCCACGTAAACAGATATTAAAAATGCACACTGCATAAGTGAATCTACCAGACAGGTCTTTTTATGCTGCTGCTTTTAATACATTTGACTTATCCACATGTCAAGGCAGGGGAAACGACTAATCCCGCATTCTATGAGAGCTCTGCGGCCTAAGTGAAAGGTGATATGATCGTTCCAGTTTGTTCTAGTTACAGGCCCCTGCCATCGTGTGCTGTACGGTATTGCAGTAAAGGAGTTAAAAAGCAGAGAATCTGCTTCAGATAGCAGGCCATGCATAACAACGGGAGTCAGAAAGCGGAGTAGAAGCACTCACTGTGAAGATGTCTAATAGGCGCTGGTGAATGCACAATGTAGGCAGCATGGGTTGAATGACTAAATTGGAATGTCTGGGGCCCAGTCAGGAGGTTTCTGAACCACTGCGAATTCTAATTCTGGGTTTTAGAAAAAGCTTTTCTCTTTTACTGGAACCATTATTTGGAGAGTCTTCCTTGGCGTCCGAGGAGTTATAGATTACTGCTAGATACTTTGAAGTCCTGCTGAACACAATAATGCACGTGCTGATTTGTATATGTGTTGTAATCTGACCAATTTCCACACATTTATACACCTACAGACACACTTCCACATATATTATATGCTACCTGCAGCATTTATGACGTTCAGGTGGCAGGCATTACGACGATTACATTTATTCACCAATAGACCACGAAAACAGATTTTAGGGATATAAGGGATTATGGCAAAAGTTGTAAAAGTGGTCAAAACACAGCAGGAACGTTCCATTGGTTTCCATGGAGACGGCTCCACTTTGAGAACTTTCCTTTGATAAATAACCGCATAATATTTATATATTTATTAGGAGATCCATGGAAGATTGTAAATTTGTTGGTAGTAATAGAAATAACAATTCTGGTGAAATAGAACTGTAAACACTTGTGACAACACATTGATGTCCCCAGTGACCTATATCTATGGGGGTCTATCTGTATTTTAAGCAGCAAATGTTATTTGCATATCTATCTGTATGGATCTCAGTTTATCGGTGCATGGAGAGTGGTCCACAGGGATTCACTTAGAAATCTCCCATAAGTACAATATACCATTCATGTCAATTTATCAATATCGTATTACACTGTCGGTCGGATACATAAACTATTCCACCCTTTGGTCTGCCTCTCATCAGTGAGCTGTATTCCACTACTGGACTGCAAATGGGTGGATATCCACTGGGAGACAATACACATTTGATATATAGGAAAACTGTTGATCATGAACAGCAGAACCAGATTTCTTCAAACACTCAAGCCAGGGTGTCTGGGGACATATTATGTTCACATATATATATGTTTATAGATGCAATAATAATTCGAAGGATGTTGCATGCCCCATATTATACTTACAATGGGTTTCTTTACACATAACCTTTGTTTAATAATTATAGATTATGAAACCACCAGCTTAGTGTTTTAAAGAGAGATTTATGCTAACATCACTTTAATACTGTTAGAAAATTGGCCCTGTTTTGCTTAGTTGCAAACCGTTTAATTGGTTATGTTTGTTTAGATGATGTCACTGGTATAGGACGGGTTATACCAAGCAGGTGTATGTGTTTGCCTATTGGTTTGTTGGGTTTCCTGTCAGACTTACATTCTCACAGTCCAATAAGTGGCATATGTTTCAGAGAGAGGTCTTATCACCTTGGACAGACTATACTAAGATGAAAATCTCCTATCGCTCTGTATTTCCATTATTTTTTATTACCAGTTTATCATGGAAAATGGAGCAGTCAGAGGAAACTCTAATACAAAGAGTGAAATGCCATTAATGTACTGTGCCATGAAGTTACCTGAACAGTGTACACATACACGCATTTTACATCAACCATGAGAAAAGTGTTTGTGATGGATGTTTTTATTTTGACTGAGAGGCTGTTTTAGCCATTTTTTTTGTTTATATCAGCAAACAATTTATACCAGTCTTTCCAGGTTTACCAATACAAGTCTTCTCCTGTGCGCCTTACAAGACCGAGTTCGACATTCCCATTAAAGGTTGTATTGCTGGATTGCCACCTAAATCGCAAGTACTGAAACCGATGACAAAGCTTCACAGGATGAAAAGATTTTACCCGTAAACTAGGCTAAACATTTCTGACAGTCCCCAGATAGGATGGTAACAGGCATAAAGCAATTAAGCTAATAACATCTGTTTTTTTGGTTCATTCTCATCTTCTAGAGCTTCCAGCCTCCAATCTGATGTGCCAGAGAGATGTTAGTGACACTATCACAATGCAGCATCACCATACACATCCTTGCCTATAAAGATAAGGTCAGCAGCAATTAAAGTAATTAGGTCTGATCTCGCAGTACCAGTGATTAGGTGCAGCATGTTAAAGGAACTCCATCATCTAAACATTGTTTGCAGTGTGAATGTAGAGCATAAACATTATTTATACATTGTGTTAGCAGAGTTCCAAGCACATGCATAGATAAAGAAGTGTTTTAATGTGTGTGTGTGTGTGTGTGTATGCAGTCTCTCTTTTATGACATTACTTTGTCACACCATGTGGACATTACATATTTTGTTTTGTAGCAGTTTATACACATTTTGTGCCACACAAATTCAAATTTTAAACACATTCTTTTCTCAAGCAATGCATTGGCCTGTAGCTCCAGATTATTTGTTTCCCCATGTTCTATAGTTCCTATATATAGCCATGTCTACATCAACAAAGTAAATATATATATATATTGAAGGTATTATACTACACAGATGTCAAACTGCAGCCCTTTAGCACTTGGACTACATAACTCCTATTCTCCTTCCATTAAGCTTGCGAGCAGGGCTCTCTACCTCAAGTATCAGTCTGTTCTAATTCGTCTAACTTAGTATGTGTCCCCCTCTATACATAGTACCTGGCGCTACGTAATTGTTGGTGCTATATAAATAAATGTTAATGTAATGTTATTATTATGGGAAATGCAGACAGAGAGACGCAGTTTAAACCCCTCCATCTTTTAGGGAGTCCATGGAAGAATAAAGAGAAAGAAATGTTTAATTTACAAAATATATAATTTTGATAAGTGCAGTTCCAATAGAAATAATAAGAAGACAGTAATACAGTGTTTACCATGGTAGTGTACATTCAGATATTCTATGGTTTTCAAGTCTGTCTTGGGGTTGTTCATTTTGCATCCAAGGAATGTTCAAAGAAAATATGAATAAAATGAAGAATATCCCTGGTATTGAAGTTTCAAATTACATGTTACAAATAAACAACTTTTTTTTTTTCCTCTATAAAGTTTCAAGGCTTTGTATGGGTGAAAATCTCAGAGACCTGCCGTTTTGTGACGGACAGTCCTCAACACCTGAAGAATGGAAAAAGCCACTGAGTTACAAAGGAAGAAAGACAGAAGTATTGAAGTGGGCAAGTTCCCAAGCTCTCCTTTTGTGAAGATGGAGAATGAGGAGAAACAGAAGTGCAACTCCATAGAAGAGACCGAAGAAAAATAACATTAAGAAATAAAGCCAAAATAGATAAGGCTAATGTTCACATTTAACAGGTAACAAGGCATCTAATAAGAGTGAAACTTAAATTCAGCTGTCATATTTTGGTTAAATTAAATGATTGTAAAAACGCCACCTAAAGAATATATCCTATATAAAGGATGACAACAGATGGCTAATTGTTTACTGCTAACCCATGGTGAAGTGCTGTATATAAGAGGGGAAGCTTGCAAGTAATTAATACGCAGTAAGTGGCTCTTAAAGGCACATTATCGCTTTGTTACAGCTTATGGGAATTAAACATCTCATGGTCAGAACTTTATCATGTCATATCCCTGGGATGGAAGTGAAGAAGTGGGGTATACTGGTATCTCACAGAAGCTGTTTTGTTCTAGGACACTGGTTCTCAACCCGTCTTACCTCAGGACCCAAATTTGTACTTTATCATTAAGTCACGACCCAAAAAGAATTTAATTTTTGAGACCTTATAATTTATTCCACAAAACAATTTGCACAGTATTCCACAGTGTATATATGCCCTGTTCAAAACATGAAAACAACAAAAAAAAAAAAAAAAAAGGGCATTTTCACAAAATGGATAGTGCAGTAATCGTAGTGAAAGAGAAAATGAAAGTGTTACTTAGCTAAAAACCCAATAAAATAAAAAGCCATTGAAACATATGAGATATGTCCATTTTGTTTCTATATTTTGACTTCAACTGGAGCAGAGCATAGAAGGCACTGTCACATAGATAGGTACATTAAAGACTCACTGCCTTGTATCTGCCTTATCAAGCCCAAACTCCACTTGACCCATCTCAGACAACGTTTGGAATTATATCCCCAAAGTAAACGGGGGAAGTCTTGGCTGTTTCCTAAACCTATATATTAGCGGCACTATCGACACAAGGAGAATCCGATCTTTGGCGGGTTTCTCAGTTTCAGACGATGAATGCAGCATGCATCATCATTCCTCCTCCAATCAAAAGTCAGATATTTTAACTATGCTAAGTACACGTCCGCGACCCACTCTACACCAGTTCAGTACACACTTTTGGGTCAGGACCCACCAGTTGAGAAACACTGTTTTATAAGACATTTCCACAAAATGACAAAATACCCTGGATATCACTGGTGCTCAGAAATATAGATTAAAGAGAGACTGACGTCTATGTTATTATGCGTCTTCAGCAAATAACAGTGTTATTATGCCAATATATTTTTTATATAGTTTTTGAAAATAAATGTTCTCTGCTGCTAGGTATTGCACAATAGATTGCTGGAGGCCTTTGTCTCCCTGACAAAAAACACTATGCACTGCTATCAAAGAGATGCATATGCTTCATAGAGGCAAATTTTGCACCTTCATGATCACTCTGTGGTTTTTCTCTGATAAACTCTATAATAATGATGAGAAATGTCAATTTCAAGGTACACTACTACTTACATAAGATGTAACTAGATGTGCCTTTAAAACAAACACATATATAAGACATATGGCACTGTTTTTTTCCAATGTTTGAATTAATGCATTTAAAAATAAAACTAGGTGTCTATCACCTGCATCCATTTTATGGGCAGAACCTGCACGATGATGTCATAAGATACACCCCTTCTCGCTTACTGGCTCCTGTGTGTCACTAGTGGGCAGGACTAGATGGCTGTGTACACTTTTTTTTTTTACCTGCCTTCCAACACAAAACATACATTTCTCTGGAAGAGAGGAGATTGAGTGATGTAATTGTTACATTACTCTCAAAGTCATTGCACGTCCATGGTCAGAATTCTGACTTATAGACTTCATTCTGTGTCCCCAGTGCCATAGTGAGATCCTAGTTCTGTAAAGTCACTGGGGAGTGGCACCCACAAACACTAGATTTCACAAAATGAAGGCACCCAGTCCCACTTGTTTAGTAAAACAACTCAAATTACAAACACAAAAGACATATCTGAAATCAACAATGCAAAATAAAAAACCCCATAAAACCATTACATTTTTTGGTGGGAATGTCCCTTTAAGTGAGAAGGGGAAAGAGGCAAACAGATCTCAAAAGTAATGTGGTCTATTTCTTTTGACAGTATTGTGATAAGTGCATGATGTACATCATAATAAAAACCCACACAAGCCAATTACATTCTCCTAGATACTGTCTGGAATATTTAATAAAATAAATATGATTTGTCTAATTTATTGTGAAAATACAGGGTGTATGAAGAAAAGAGAATGCATGTGACATGGTATGTATAAAAATTTTGCTTGTAAACACTATTTCTTTACACTTTGAAAAGACTCTAAAACATTATTTCTGCATGTAACTCCGGTTCATCTATTTTACAATGAAGAACATTTTGCCGTTGGTTTTTGAGAGCCTGTTTTCCAAATTCCTTCAATATTAATTCTCTCACACATTTAGTTGGAGCATCACCACCACCAGGAGGGAAAGAAGGGCAAAGACCAATCATATGCCAACACTAATACGCCCCATTTTATGAGAAATGTACACTGTTTTTTTATATACTTCTTGGACATTCTGAACAGCAGGCATGTCATGCAGTATACCCATTTACATAGTAACCAGTCCTGCAAACCCACTGTCTGCATCAACATTACCGATAACAGAACAATTCTTTATGAAGTTCCCTATCACCATAAATTAATTATCACATATCATTATGCAGTATATAGAAGAGGGAAGTGGCTCCCTGCTAGATCTACCCATTTTTAGTTTGGCTGTAAGAACTTATTCAGGTCAGCTCCACCCCTGTCTAATTCCAGAATAAGGGGAAATGAGAGTCTCCAGGGCACAAAACTACTAGTGTTGGCAAGTATACAATATATTTTTTTTTATTTAGTAAGTGTTTTAACAGCAAATATACTTTGAGATTTCTCTTGTTTTCAAGTACCATATTTGCTTGAATAAAAGACGACCCTGATTATAAAGCGACCCCCCAAACTTTGGATATTCCTTTAGGAAAAAAACCTAAAGGCCTGAATATACCTATAGGAAAAAAGTTTAACTTGTATATATTCACTTGTAAATTGCTTTTTCATATTTAATAAAAAATGATGATATATAAAAAAAACGCATTTCTTGTTTTTATTTCCTTTTATGTGCCAATGCTGCCCCTACCCCCCAGGCTTGCCCAATGCTGCCCCTACCCCCCAGGCTTGCCCAATGCTGCCCCTACCCCCCAGGCTTGCCCAATGCTGCCTCTCCCCCTTCCTCCCCCAATGCTGCCTCTCCACCCCTCCCTCCACCAGCCCAATTGCATTAACATTTGCTGCATATTACACAGGGCCGATCCTGGGCGGGTGCACGGGGTGCACCGCGCCCAGGCGCACCGGGAGGAAAGGCGCTCCGATGAGCACCTTTCTCCCTCATTCTGGAGGTGCGGCCCGCAGGTGAGCGCCGGCGGTCACCGCACCTCCTAAACTCATTGAGTACAGCGCGACGGGTGCAAGCTCCGCCCCGTCGCGCTGTCTGATTGCCGGATGTCTGGTGACATCCGGCAGAAGAACTGCATGACGGTGTTCTGCCTCTGCAGACACCGTCCGGAAACGTCCTCCTCCCTCCAGGGAGGGGGACCAATAGTAAGACGTGCTTTTTTTTTTTTTTTTAAAGAAAAGAAGTGTGTGTGTTTCAATGTGTATGTCAGGGTGTAAGTGTGTGTTTCAATTTGTGTGTGTGAATGTGTGTGTGTGTGTGTGTGTTTCAGTGTGAATGTGTGTTTCACTGTGTGTGTGTGTGTGTGTCACTGTATGTAAGTGTGTGTGTTTCACTTTGTGTGTGAATGTATGTGTGTGTGTTTCAGTGTGAATGTGTGTTTCACTGTGTGTGTGTGTGTGTGTGTGTGTGTGTGTGTGTGTGTGTGTGTGAATGTGTGTTTCATTGTGTGTGAATGTGTGTTTCACTGTGTGTGTTTCAGTGTGTGTTTCACTGTGTGTGTGTGTGAATGTATGTAAGTGTGTGTGTGAATGTGTGTTTCACTGTGTGTGTGTGTGAATGTGTGTTTCACTGTGTGTGTGTGTGTGAATGTATGTAAGTGTGTGTGTGAATGTATGTAAGTGTGTGTGTGAATGTGTGTTTCACTGTGTGTGAATGTATGTAAGTGTGTGTGTGAATGTGTGTTTCACTGTGTGTGTGTGAATGTATGTAAGTGTGTGTGTGTGTGTGAATGTGTGTTTCACTGTGTGTGTGTGAATGTATGTAAGTGTGTGTGTGTGTGTGTGTGTGTGAATGTGTGTTTCACTGTGTGTGTGTGAATGTGTGTGTGTGTGTGAATGTGTGTTTCACTGTGTGTGTGTGTGTGTGTGAATGTGTGTTTCACTGTGTGTGTGTGTGTGTGTGAATGTGTGTTTCACTGTGTGTGTGTGTGTGTGTGAATGTGTGTTTCACTGTGTGTGTGTGTGAATGTGTGTGTGAATGTGTGTTTCACTGTGTGTGTGTGAATGTGTGTGTGTGTGTGTGAATGTGTGTTTCACTGTGTGTGTGTGAATGTGTGTTTCGCTGTGTGTGTGTGAATGTATGTAAGTGTGTGTGTGTGTGAATGTGTGTGTGTGAATGTGTGTGTGTGTTTCATTGTGTGTGTGTGTGAATGTATGTAAGTGTGTGTGTGTGTGTGTGAATGTGTGTGTGTGAATGTATGTAAGTGTATGTATGTAAGTGTGTGTGTGTGTGAATGTGTGTTTCACTGTGTGTGTGAATGTATGTGTGTGTGTTTCACTGTGTGTGTGTGTTTTTCTCTGTGTGAGTCAATGTGTGTGTTACTGTCTGTGTAAGTGTGTGTACATAAGTGTGACTGTGTGTATTGCTCTGTGTGTGTATAAGGGTGTCTGTGTGTAATGGTGACTAAGTGCAAGCCCACCATCAGGGGTCCAGGTCACAACAGAAAAAAAAAAAAAATCCCCTGTGTTTAGCAGGTCTGCGGCTGTGTGGGAAGCGTTAAGTGCTCCCCTCCAGCTGGGGACCTGCTAAACAAAGCAGAGCACCAGGAGACAGAGCAGCAAGGAGGTAAGTACTCGGGAAGGGTGCAAATAACAAGCATAACGCTGGCATTTTAAATGGCATATTGAAGGGCAAAATATTGGCATATTAAATTGCAAAATACTGGCCTATTGAGTGGCAAAAGAATGGCACATTAAATGGCAAAGAATGGCATATTAAGGGGCAAAATATTGGCACAGTAAATTGTAAAATACTGGCATATTGAGGGGCAAAATATTACTGGCATATTGACCAACTGCTCCCAACCACCCTCCATATTACACTAGACTGGGATAACATGCTTGTTAGAGTAGGTGGGGCTAGTGGGAGACATTGTCGGCGGGGGGGGGGGGGGAGAAAATGTGTTCAGTAAGGGGCCCTGAAATTCCTAGTGGCGGCCCTGACTAAGTGTGTCTGTGTAAGTGTGACTGTGTGTATTTATGCATGACCCTGTGCGTAAGTGTGGGTGTGTATGTAGGCAGGGCAACTTTAACCGGTTAAAGGGGCCACCGCTGCCCACTTGACAGTCCCCATCCAGTCGGCGGCTATTTCCCGCCTCCTGCACTGAGTGTGCATAGACGGAAGACTGTGCGGAGGAGACACGAAACAGCAGCAGCAAGGTGAGTACTGGGGAATGGGGGGAGGGGGTAATGCTTTTCTTGGGAAAACTGGTGGTGGCATATTAATGGACAAAATGACACTGGCATATTAGTGGCCAAAATGACACTGGCATATTAATGGTCAAACTAACTGTGCTATATTATTGGATAAACTATCTGTGGCATATTAATGGGCAAGCTATCTGTGGCATATTAATGGGAAAACTATCTGTGGCATATTAATGGGAAAACTATCTGTGGCATATTAATGGGCAAACTGGCAGTGGCATATAAATGGGCAAACTGGCTGTGGCATATTAATAGGCAAATACACAGGATTATGAGGAGGGAGAGACATACATGTGAGTTATGAAGAGAGAGACAGCAGACATGGGTGTATAGAAGGAGAGACAGACATGCAGAAAAAAAGACCACCATGGGGAGCATGAGGAACAGAAAGATAGACATGGAAAAATATATGGGGTATGAAGGGAGAGATATACATGAGGGTATGAGTTGAGAGAGAGTTATACATGAGGGTATGAGTTGAGAGAGAGTTATACATGAGGGTATGAGTTGAGAGAGAGAGAGAGTTATATATGAGGGTATGAGTGGAGAGAGAGTTAGTAACCGGGAACGGGGGACTAATAAAAGTACTCCAAAAAAATTGGGCAGACTAGATGGACCGAATGGTTCTTATCTGCCGACACATTCTATGTTTCTATGTTTTATATATGAGGGTATGAGTGGAGAGAGAGAGAGATACATGAGGGAATAAGTGGAGAGAGTTATACATGAGGATATGAGTGGAGAGAGAGTTATATATGAGGGTATGAGTGGAGAGAGAGAGATACATGAGGGTATGAGTGGAGAGAGAGAGATACATGAGGGTATGAGTGGAGAGAGAGAGAGATACATGAGGGTATGAGTGGAGAGAGAGAGATACATGAGGGTATGAGTGGAGAGAGAGAGATACATGAGGGTATGAGTGGAGAGAGAGAGATACATGAGGGTATGAGTGGAGAGAGAGAGAGATACATGAGGGTATGAGTGGAGAGAGAGAGATACATGAGGGTATGAGTGGAGAGAGAGAGATACATGAGGGTATGAGTGGAGAGAGAGAGATACATGAGGGTATGAGTGGAGAGAGAGAGATACATGAGGGTATGAGTGGAGAGAGAGATACATGAGGGTATGAGTGGAGAGAGTTATACATGAGGGTATGAGTGGAGAGAGAGAGATACATGAGGGTATGAGTGGAGAGAGTTATACATGAGGGTATGAGTGGAGAGAGAGAGAGAGATACATGAGGGTATGAGTGGAGAGAGTTATACATGAGGGTATGAGTGGAGAGAGAGAGATACATGAGGGTATGAGTGGAGAGAGTTATACATGAGGGTATGAGTGGAGAGAGAGATACATGAGGGTATGAGTGGAGAGGGAGAAAGACATGGCGGTATGGGAAGAGAGAGACAAGTGAGTGACTGACTTGGTGGAATATTATTTATTGCTCCTTGTGTACTTCTTTTCCAATGATGCTCAGCCAGACTAATAGGAGACTTTGGCTGGTTGGACATCATGGGAACTGTAGTTAAAACTGCTAGCCAGCAAAAAGTCTCCCATGTTGCTGGCTGAGCATCATAGACATAAATAAAACCACTACACTGTTTTACGGCCAAATAAATATCTTTATTTAAAATAAAAGCTTGTGTTGGTCCTTTATCTAAAAATAAAGTTTGTGCTCTTCACAAGAATACCCCCACCCCAATAATGAAAAATTGGTATGCCTGGAACATACATGTGTAAAGGGGAGGGGTTTATCATATAGCCACGCCCACCTGGGGGCGCCAAAAAAATCCTGCACCCAGGCGCCCGTGACCCTAGGATCGGCCCTGATATTACATATTATGAGACAATTTGGGATCTAGCCACATACCAAGATACTTATAGACATTTTACCAAGGAGTCGGGCTATAACACAAAATGGTCTTGATGTACATTTGAGGAAATCCAAACAACATGGATACAGATTTTCAGTGTTGACGAATAGTTTGTTGCTAGCTATCCATCTTTCAACCATTGATCCTGTAGCTTGGTTTCCACTTGCGATAGTTTTGTCCGTTTGTATAAATGACAGTATCAAAACTGTATAGAACAACCAATTAACATAAAATCATATCAAAATGGACACTCCAAATAAAAACCTGAGCAAATAAAGCAATATTAAAACTGACACCTTAAAAATAGGCATGAGTTTCTTCCAAAAACTGTGAGCAGTAACTAGCTTCTAAATGAAGTTCTAACGGCATATATTCATGATCTAATGCCCCAGTGAATTTGCATTTGTATTTCTATGGAATACTTGTACGCATTTGTAAGTAACCTGTGCAATGTACAGATTAAACACCAACAGATGACCTAAAGTTCACTTGCTGCCTGGATTGTCTCTTTAAAGATTTGCAAAGTCATTCCTGCTAAATAATATGCAATATGTTGTAGGTAAAACTATTCCACCCATGGTCCATACAATTTATTGAACTAAAACGCACAACGGTATTTACATAGCAAAACGCCGTCCTTTTAATAAGATGAAAGTTCCATAAAGTGCCCTAATACATACATAATCAAGTCCCTCCGTCTTCTCCAGCTGTACAGTGGCTAGGTACTGAATACTTTTAAATATTAGAAATTGTTTAAAGACAACACAAGCGATGCC
This sequence comes from Pelodytes ibericus, assembly GCA_036172795.1. NCBI lineage: Eukaryota > Metazoa > Chordata > Amphibia > Anura > Pelodytidae > Pelodytes > Pelodytes ibericus. The sequence continues at coordinate 164,312,687 of CM069860.1, read as the reverse complement.
AAAACTTGGGAACAAATATTTGGACAGTTATCAAATGCTGTGTGAGCAGCTATGAACACAAAAATGTTTTAAGATTATTTTTATTTAGCTTCTATGTGCTTTCAACTTATCAAACATTGCCATTTACCTTCTAACTGGTAGGTATTTCTCTTTAGTGGCTCCAAAAACTGCATGGATGCTTAGCATGCTTGCCAATATGAATACACATTTAAATAATGGTCAACCCTAAATCTTGACTCCTCGTTTAACTATTGGATAAATTGACCGTGGGAAATGTTTTTATTGCATATAACTTTTGGACATTTCAGTAGGCCCTGATATTATATATATACTTGTGTAGGCCCCACTGGAGATGTGGCTTAGAAAGGAGAGTGTCAACGCTACTGAGCATAAATAAAACGCCAGAGAATCAGAACATCTGAGGACAACGTTAGGACCAAATCAGGACTGTCCCACGTAAAGCACAGCATTTGATGGTAATGGCTTTCCTCTTCGTACTTTATATGTAAGTAAGGCGAGCAGTGCCTGAACGCCTATCATGTTTACAATACATATATGCTGCTAAAGGCAGAATGGGGTATTCAATAAATATTGCTTCAACTCAAAGCTCTAAATCATCACAGTACCCATGGCTTGTGCCTTGAGTGGCAACAGTGTCTACAACGCCCATACCCATAGGCCCTCAAAGAGTTAAAAAAGCAGTATTCTGACATACAGGAAAAGATCACAAGAACGTATCAATAAATACCAATGAATGCCTCTGTAAGTGCTGCGCAAGCCTCTGCAGAGCATCCAACTGGGTGTCCTATTGCCAATATAACCACTTGCTTTGCAATGCATCGAGCGACACTCTGGCAGTCTGAAGGTTAAAGCAGATTGCAGAGCAGCAGTCTCCTTCTCAGGGCACAACAGCCTATGTCACCAAATGCCAAAAGATGTGTTGAAAGAGTGGCAGGCCGCGCTTTAATTAGTTACATAACGCCTTCCTGACATTCTGGCCAACAAGCACTTCAGGTTGTTTTCCATGAGTAGGCAGGTGTCAGCTGAGAAAGCTCTTGGGGATCATTTCCAGTGAATGCAATGGGTTCTGTTCATCATGCAAATATACACCACAGAAACAAGCACTCAATGCCAATTCTCTGTCTGTGGAAAAGGAGTGTCTGAAGAAGAACAAAATAATAAAAAAAAAACTCCACTCCAAAATCCCTGGACAGAGCAGTGCAGTCACAGTCATCTGCGGGAGCAATTCTCAGAGATTGAGAAACACTGGCATTGTCACAGCAAGTTATTGTATTAGCTACAGAAAGGGGGCTTTAACAGAGGATTAAGTGGAGTTGAGTTTGGAGGATGTATGTGTATCTTGGCTTCAGATGGCGAGATGTGTGGTATCCTCTCAAAACCAAACCAAAAAAAAATAAATGAAAAGGATGCTCAAGTAAAGGACAGGTTGCTAGGCTGACTATATAGGCCACCATGATTACACTGTGAAACATCTCTACGCACCAGCCACCCTTAAGCACCCAGCTGGCTGCCAGTGCACTTGTGAAGGTCTTCCACTAATGGATTGGTAAACGGCTACTCAGATAAGGATCCACTTTTCTCTTTCAATTGAGGCCATTCTGTCTTCCAAGAACAGAAAAAACTTCAGACAGAGGAGACGTACAGTAATAATACAGTATCAACATGAAATAATGCCATTCTGCTTTTTGCCGTCCTTAACAATAATCTCTTAGTACTTGGCCCAAATAAGATTTGCTTTAAAAGATCTCATATATTGATTTTATGGGAACCGGTCACCTAAACACTGTCTGCATATCATAGGTTGATGTCACAAACAGCGAATATCACATGAACATGTTGAAATTAATTTTTCTCTTATAATATGCCTCTGCTTGCATAGGGCAGGCCTTTGGTGTTCAGGCACCCTGCGTGGGTCACAGCTGCAGCACCCATCCTTTGACAGTCGCAGGCGGTGGTAAGGTATAGTTATTGGATAATAAAACTGTTTTTGAAAAATTCATTTCTTTTTTCAATTCCTGACTGAACCCACATAACTTGCCACAGTATCCACATTGTACCCACAGGACTTGTCACAGCACTCAGCTTGCACCCCCCCACAGATCTTGCCACTGGTGTATTTAGGTTATGTGCTGCCCTAGGCGTGATTAAACTCATGCAGATTCCATAGGGTATATCTCAACAATTTTCTAACCAAGTGATGTTTCCATATAATCAGCTTGTTTTCACAGTAAGTACTCTGCGTCCAAATACTATTCACTTTTAAAATGAGTAGGTGTTGACATTCCCCTGAGGGATTTACACATCACAAGCTGCTAAAATGCCTCCTAGATTGTATGGCTCTCCTACAAAGGCAGTGGAGTGGACTTTGAGTCTAACACTAAAACAGGTTGTAATATATTTTTTATTTCTAGTTAATACAACATGATTTCTGTAACACAGCAAGATCCGACCATGTTTACTTTATATAATAAGCCAAACCGCCCATCAATACTATGCCAACAGACTTATTCGAATGGAATTGTTCTACAAGGAGAGGTGTTGTATATAGTGAGTACCAACATTCACTGTGTACATTATTATTCCATTATGTATCATTATATATATATATATATATATATATATATATATATATATATATATATATATATATATATATATATATATATATATATATATATATATATATATATATATATATATATATATTTATAATAAGGAGGGATTGTTTTTTATAGGGACAGATTCTTTGCCGGTTGATTATGTTGGTGTCACAGGTTAGTTATAATAAGGGGAATTATTGGAATGTAAAATTTGCACTTACTGGCAGTAAATCATATTAGATGGCACTGTTTCTAGGGTCCATGGGGGTGATTATTATTATCATAAATGGGGGGTATGGATGTGAGCATGGGAAATTGATACATGTTTAGGAATCCATAGGTGCCTGGAATGATTGAGATCAGTGATAAACAGCACTGCAGATTCTGTGGATTTCATTGGCCATGACAATTAGCCTTCCATTTAGTAGTGATGTTTGTGGACTTCATTGCTCACTATGCCAAATAGCTTTCTGAGTATGATGGAGGAATTTAGTCCATAGAATCAGTGCAAAGGCGGAGCCATCCCTGTGTTATATCCATGAATCACTGTAATATGGGACTGTGTTGAGGGTGTTATAATGGGAAGGTACACATTGCTGACAGGCTATTAAACTCAGTATCAGGACCTTTAGCCCCTCCCTCACCCCTGTACATGTACTACCTCCCTGTACACAGGATAAGATGATTTTCTTCCTGTTCTGACTGTGCACATCTTTCCTCCTTGGTGTATGGCTCTGAGGGAACTGTAACTAGTGACCCCCCCCCTCGCGCGTCTCATTTCTCAATTACTCTATTTCAGTCTACTATACTGGGTGGCAGGAAATTGATTATCCGCGGTACTGAGGGGTGGACGAGGGGGTATGTCAGCCAGCTGCCGCCCCCTCTGATATGCCTGGGTCTTGCCAGAGCACCTAGATTGCACACACAGGTCTTGCTAGAGCACCCAGCTTATACCCACTGGTCTTGCAAGAGCACCTAGATTGCACTTATATGTCTTACCAGTGCACCAAGATTGGAAACACAGAACTTGTCAAGCACCCAGCTAGAACCCACTGGACTTGCCCGAGCACCTAAATTGCACACACAATGTAGGACTTGGCCAAGTACCTAGAGTGCACCCACAGGAGTTTGCCAAGCAGCTAGATGAGTGCAGCTAGATGAGTGCATCCACGGGACATGTCCAGCACCCAGAGTGCATCCACGGGACATGTCCAGCACCCGGAGTGCATCCACGGGACTTGTCCAGCACCCGGAGTGCATCCACGGGACATGTCCAGCACCCAGAGTGCATCCAAGGGACATGTCCAGCACCCGGAGTGTATCCACAGGACATGTCCAGAAGCCGGAGTGCATCCACGGGACATGTCCAGCACCCGGAGTGCATCCACGGGACATGTCCAGCACCTGGAGTGCATCCACGGGACATCTCCAGCAGCCGGAGTGTATCCAAAGGACATGTCCAGCACCCAGATTGCACACACAGGACATTCCCCAGCACCCAGATTGCACACACAGGACATTCCCCAGCGCCCAGATTGCACACATAGGACATTCACCAGCACCCAGATTGAACACACAGGACATTCCTTCGCACCCAGATTGCTCACACAGGACATTCCTTAGTACCCATAATGCACACACACAGTACATTCCTTAGTACCCATATTAAACACACACATACAGGACATGCCCCAGCACCCATATTGAAACCAAAGGACTAGAGACAGGTTTGAGACAGGCAGACAAACACTCTCACCTGCAGCTGCCTGTTAGTCTTCTCTGATGACACCTCCCACATATTTTAACAATTGAGGGAAAGAGGAAAAGAGCGAGACAGACCAAAAGGTGAGAGGGGAGATATGGGACAAGAGAAAGACAGATCAAAAGGGGAGAGGGGATATATGGGACAAGAGCGAGACAGACCAAAAGGGGCGAGGGGAGATATGGGAAATAGAGACAAACCAAAAGGGGAGATGGAAGTTATGGTAAAGAGAGCCAGACCAAAAGGGGGGAGGGAAGCTCAATTTGGTAGGGACATTGAGTGGTCCCACCCTTTTGTGACTCCATCCATATCTATATCCAGAATTATTTTGAGGGAAAGGTGGCAACCCTAGCTATTCAAATTTTCTGGCAGAAATTAGTCAATGCAGGTGGATAACCAATCTCAAGGGGCAAGATGGTATAGCTACTGAAATGATTTGTAAGTCATGTCTCCCTATTGGTGGTGGATAAATTATGATCTACTATAGGTCACTACAAAGGTTTCTGGTTAATAGACAGACTTTTACCTTATGTACATTATACAACACACTACATTATTTTATATGAAGCATGCTACCTTTCGGCAATCATGTTACAGTAGACCATTTTTTTAACAATACCTAGTACAGATACTAAAAGCCCATTAAAGGAACAATAGAATGCCTGGCAAACTATAACCAAGAAATTGCCATCTAAATGCTATTCACACTAATCTACTATTAGCAATGCTCTCTGCCATTTCACTGGGTGATATTTCAGGGTTCTGTACACGTAGATATCAATGAATCACTGAAGATGAGAGACCTACAGAAAAGTGATCACCCTAGGCAAAGACAACTCACAATGCATTGTGTACAGTCTGATCCTGATACTCTAATTCATTAGGGGGAATATCACAGGCAGCTAAATAAAAATGTTTTTTGGGTTAAAACAAAAAAAACTGTGATCCGTTTTCAAAGAACCCTTATATCTCAACCTGAAAATAAAATGGAACGGGTTTCATGATTCTTTCTTTCTGCTCTGAATCCGTCTGCTGTCTGGCTCTGTTTACTACCATCCCGATGGTTGATAAGAAACATCATGTTATTGGCTTTTTATTATTATTGCCATGTCTGTTGTTCCAACAGAGCAGATTTAGGCGACAAATCACTAAGCATGACATGAACAGAAAGTTACCACCACTAAGTTTGTTTTTTAAAGGAAAAAAATTGAAACCGTCAAAAAACATCCCGAATATTGCATATCCTGCCACAACCTTGGCCATAAAATCCCTTAGCTTCAGTCAGTACATTTTCTAAAGTTATTGGGGTAAAGTTACTAACAATAAAAATAGAAGATAAAAAGTAAGTAGAAAAAAAAGGAGGATATGTGGATGGAGCCACTTTACACAGTTTAGTTATGCCAAAAATAGAAATTCAATTTATTTAGTATGATCGGCACATACAGGTACACAAAGTGATTCCATGTTTCATGCCATATTGGCACTTAATCATAGGTGCTACCCAATATAAAATTTCTAAATTTGGCAACTCAGTATAGCCTGATTTCAGCCTGAAATAGTACATTTCAGTGTACTGGACCCATAAATTAAAATTGTTAGCCCCCACTGGCACACACAAAGTGCCCTGTGAATAAAAATATACCTTTTCCTGATGTCCAGCAATGATCAACAACACCCTTGAAAATGGGCCACCCAAAAGAAAAATGAATCCACCTATAACTAAAAAAACAACAACTCATTTTAACTTAAGGGGCCAGTTCATTTTTTGTGGGGCCAGCAGGCATTTTATTATTATTTTATTTTGCAATAGCTGATTTTCTCCCAACATGGAACATGTTACTTTACAAGTTATTGTGAAAAAATGCAGTAAATACGTTGCTGATTGAAATAATCCTTATATCTAATCTATCTTTATATCTTATCTAAATCACATACAGGGTTGTTTATTCCTAAACAAAACACCAGAAAGAATATCTATGTTACTATTCCATCTATAAAGAGTATAACAAATCTATAGATTGTCTGCAGATTTTACATGTTAACATCTCTAGCACAACAGAACCCGATGTCAATGCGTGTCTGCCAGCGAGAAGTAGAGGTGTTTACAAGAATATCAATATTACATTTATTATAACAAACTATAACATGCTATTAAAATTAACTTATTTATAAAATGCAAAGTTTGTTGTAAAAAAAAAAAAAAAAAATTAGTTTTAGTTTTATTAGTTTTAAAGGAGAGGGTGTTATGGGCACTTGCATTAAGGACAGGTTTCGTTTCCCCTCTTCTTCCACCTTGTTACTTACAGTGGATAATTTTGTAGCTTCAACTGTGTTCTTTGTGTTATCTAACTGGCTTCACGCCCAGCTTTGCAAGTAAGATGTTTAGACTATAGATGCCATTTTGTCCTGCCAGGCCAGGTTGATACAGAGTGAGGAGACTATGTTGATGCAACTGCATTAACAGAAGAATGGGAGATTAACCTGAAAACAACCAGGACGATTTTATTTTACTTATTGTAAGCATATATATTTAACTTTATTTACTCTGCTTTTATGATAGTGGCTTATTAAGTTTTTTTATATTGTCTATATTCATTTATATTCAATAAAATATTTTAAATGACAGAAGTTTATTGCTTCCAGCCCCATATTTTGATTGTATTCTCAATTCTTTATAAATATAAATAGAGAAACCTGCCGATCTATAATATTGTTGTTAAAAGATATTTGTACGGTTAGCCCTGCTAAATTCTATGCAATCAAGACATTATAGACGGAATAGGGTACTACAGTGGTTACAAAGCAATGCCACCTGACAGGGCCATCCTCTTGTGGTATTAGACTGTTCTATATTAAAAAGATCCTGCTGAGAACTATTCTTCAATTCATTTCCATATTGTAAACATAATGAGACCACTCGTGTTTATTAGTGGGTAATGAATGTTTTAATTGTATATATATATTTTTAAATATTCCCTCCCTAGCAGGGTTCTCTGCGTGGTGAGTAAACAATCGTTTGAGTCACCCGAGACTCTGATTAAGGATTATTTCACCAAATGCATGCACAGCATGTGCTCAGTGAATCAATTTAAGGCTCTTACTGTGAGATCTAACATCCGACTGAAGGGTGAGTAAAATGGCCGCTCTTTCCCCAAGCAGAGAGCACTGCAGAGGAAGGTAAATAGGGTGAAGTCATTTTCTATCAACTTGAAAAAAGTTAGTGGCATAGCAAGAGGGACTGAGGGGGGCAGTGTGCCCCGTGAGGGACTTCTTTGGGGCAGAACTTTTCACGTGAGACACATCCTAATTTCTACAGCTCATCGCGGCCCCATACGCTGAGCTGTGCTGCGGATCCTGCTGCAAGAACCGGGAGCGGCATCCTCCCTGCCAGTCTGACATGGAAAATGGAGTAGACGCTCAAAATAAGTGCCGGCTTCATTTTACGAAAACGCAGTGTGCCCATACCCTGATCTGGTCTCTGCCTAAGTGTAAGTCACTCTGGGAACCAGATTAGTAGCAAAAATATGCTGTTTTGGCACTTTTTTTCCTTGAGGACCAAAATGCCATCCATTGAGAAAGTGTTATACCGCAAGGGAGGTGGCAAACTCAGTGACCTAACCGGGTGACAAAAACTCTAGCTATGCCACTGAAAAAAGTACACTATTAATTTTATTTAATTGGCGCAGTATGGCTACAGTTATACTTTCATCTTGCATACCATGATGGAGAGAGACAAAAGTTTAAATCTTTCCAGATCAAGAATTTCAATTTGAGTTCATGTTAGACATACAAATATGAATGAAAACAATTCACAAAAGGCTTTTGGTCCTTTCTCAACAAAAACCAATATATTGCCCCTTAATATTTAACATATATCTTCAAGCAAAGGCAGGAGTTAGGTAAACGTATTTTTGCTTATAATAGGAAAATGTATTTATTCTTCTGAAATGTGTCTACAATGGTTGATTTTCCTACTGAGCAATACAGAAGCACCTGCAGAAAAACTTAAATTCCCATGGGCTTTAAAGATCTTTTACTAAGGGGCACATGAAATGAAGATCTGGCCTTGGTACAAAAAAATATAAGTGTGGTTTCAGCAATAAATACATGCTTAAAATACACCAAGTGTGCAAAAATAAGAGGGGGGGGGGAGGGGATGTCTAAATATAGAAAATCGAATCTTTGAACCTATCGATACTATATTTTGGACTCCTCAATCTGGAAGAATAAATCTTTAGTTTTGCATACCATTATCTAGCTCATAGTAATTTAGTGAGCACTATCCATAGGTAGGAGTTTGTTTTCAATGTGAATGGAAAATGAAACTTCTGGAAACGTCTGGATGACTATATCAGTTCAAGAAAGTTGTTCTGTAAAGGACCATCTCCAAGCTTTTCAGTTTTTTTTTTATCACTAGTGACCATTTAAATTTCCAATGGGGATTGACCCGTCTGTGTCCATTCTTCCCAAAATGAGCTGGTCATAGGCTCCCATGCACATACATGGAACACAACGCAAAGTCACACAATATCAGAGACATGGTCACATGCAACAGATGTCTTAATGCATCGAAAAGTCACGGGGACTCTTTATGCACTTGACACAATCATGCATTATTCAACATGCAAAACATACAGAGCGGGGTTGTCCTAAAAACATTTACAGTAATGTTGCAAACATGCAGTGCTGTGTTAAAATAGTTCCAGCCAAATAATCCGCCACCCATAGCTTTTCTGTAGCAAAATGTAAAATGTTTAAAAGGTGTGCTGGGCCAAACCATATAGATTTGTCTCTAAAAAACCGCTTTTAAATAGAGAAGGGAATCAATAAATCATCATCTAAATGTAACCCCTTTGCCACCATATGTATTGCACACATAGTAAGCCATTCTAAATACGATTTAAATCACTTCAATACCTTAAATTCAGCCGGGATTGTGACCTAGGGAATGTTGGCATCCCTACGTCTGACATGATCAATAAATCTCGCAGTTACAGAGCAGGATGACAAATTTTTGTGCAAAACCTGTCTTCCGATATGTATTAAAACGACAATAATGCAAGGCATTTGCTCTGAAAATTCTCGAATTTCAGTTTGATAAGGCGACTAATTGGCATGCACCTTGAAAGAAATTTCTATTGTATTTTAACAGGAGTGCCAACGTGAGAAGGTACAAGTTGGAGGAATAAATCCAAGCTGCATAAACAAACAAAGATCACTGTACTGGGAAAAGACAGCCTGATCTCTAAGGTGCATCTGACAAAACTGAGACATCTGCAGTAAAGTTTTACCTTCTCCCTAGAATGTTTCAGATGAACTCCATGTAACACCGTCTTCCAAGAAAAGACAAAGTGATCAATGCGAGAACACATCAGGCTCTCTTGGACAGGCCAATCAATGCAAGAAAGAACCTTGCCCAGGGCCTTATGCAAATGGAAACACGTTCTGCAACCTAGGGAGGGAACATGCGCAATAGATCAATGGAATCTGATAAAACCTTACAGCTATATCAGCCTCAGACAGTAAATATATAATGATGAATCCCTCATGTTTTCAGTGAACTCTTAAACTAGGTTATTTTCAGCAGCAGGAGGGTAAGGAAAGCTCACCAGCCTGAACGTGGCTTAGAAATAATAGAGCGGCTGAAATGAAGTTCATTTAGCTAAACTGTGATTACTGCTAATTTAATATTTGGGCCTGGTGGGGTTTTTTCTCCAGATAACATAATTCAGGACACTCTATACATGAAAAGAAAAGTTTTATGTTAAAACAAATTAGAAAGAATTCTTACTGAACAGCAAAGAGGTCAGATGGTGAGCACAGGACGCATCATTTTGACAAGTCTACGTGAGTGCAAATCTGGGTGCTGGGGTAAATCCTGGCTAAAGGCCCAGCACCTGAGGAGCGATCAAAGATCAAATGTATAACTAGTAACAATCTATTCAAATAATGCTGACAATTGTTTATTGTACACTGTAGCGTTTCTTTTAGATTAAAAAAAAAAAAAGTATGGCTGTCTACCTATTAACTTTTTACCTCTTTTTTTAATTACACCCCAACTACTTTTTATACAGTAAACACACTTGGACATAGACCTATTAGGCCTACGCCTATTTGTATGTCCAATGTTAACCCCACTCTACAGAGCTGCATGGTATGACAATGTAAACAATATTAATTCTCTTGACATGACTGAATTGGAGCACCAAAATCACAGTTTGTCTTGTGTATTATCAAACTTCCAATGTTTAAACCTGCCCCTGCAGCAGGTGGCATACCTTCAGTAAAGACAGAGAAACTGTGCAGCATCCTAGATGCTGATTAATCTCAGCAGATATACTGTGCTGTGGTTAATGTGCATGCATGGAATGCTTTGTCCTGTGTTGACCAGAAGATTCACCAGATAGTGAATTTGGGACAAGAGTCCTGAATTGGGACAATTCAGCATAGATCAGGACAATTGAGGGGCATGTACTATTGTTGGATTATCTAGTCACCTTTTGTCAGCCTTGTTCAAAAGCCATGCTGAGCAGAAATAGGTAATATATGCAAAGTAATTTCACTGCACACGTTCAATTGTCAAATGGCTCTCCTTGGGGACCTCTGGTATACCACAAAGCACTGTTTATGTATGAGGTTTAGGCAGAAAAAAAAAATATGATTGCGTTATCAGTGACTACTGGTACATGTACTTAATTTTATGTGAAAACAGGTAAGCTAAACTGACCTCAATGAATGCAAGAAAAATGGATGTGCTGACAGCATGATAAGAAAAATATCAGCGATGGATTGACAGTGGAAAGGCTGCAAATGGGAAATTCTGTTTGGAACATGTTGATTTTAACAGGGTGGGGCATTGAACACAGGACACCTGACAATGCTGTTGAGAAAAGCTGGTTAGAGGTTAAAGGTCAAGGGAGGAGAACACATTCAGATGTCATCAGCTATGACAAGACCCTGAAAGCAAAGTGTTTTATTGCACCACGAGAATAATAAGAAATTAGAACAGCAATACTATTGAGGCATTAAGCAGTAAAGTATATCCTTGGGAGAAGTGGAGTTACAATACAATAGCATACTGAACACCTATTTAGCTTAGTAAAATAAATGTTGGAGAGTTGAGTGGGAGTAAAGGGCAAATTACAGCATTTCTTAAAGGTTTCATTAAAAGCAAAAGTTAAAAACTGCCATGGCATGTGAGCAAAAAAAATCCCTCGCTCGTCGCGCCTTGCTCTGTGCAAGGGATAAATCTGAATGCAAATCTGGGTGCTGGGGTAAATCCCATGAGTGCAAATCTGGGTGCTGAGGTAAATCCCATGAGTGCAAATCTGGGTGCTGAGGTAAATCTCGTGAATGCAAATCTGGGTGCTGGAGTAAATCCCATGAGGGCATATCTGGGTGCTAGGGATAATCCCACCTAAAAGAGCCAGTACCTCAGTGAGTGCAAATCATGTATGCATGTATGTATGTATGTATGTATGTGTGTGTATTTAGATACATATACACACACACACACACACACACATATATGTATGTATATAACATTACCAATTATTTATATAGCGCCAACAATTTACGTAGCACTAGATACAGAGCATAAAAGGGAACTACATACTAAGTAAGAGAAACTAGAACAGATCGGTATGTGAGGTAGAGAGCCCTGCTCGCAAGTTTACAATCTAGAGGGAATGGGGTACATGAAACACATAAGGGAGTGAAGAGGACAGAGGGAATGTAGTTGTAGTAACAGTAATGTGGATGGTTGGTACCAGGTGGGTTTGGCCAAAGATTAATTGTGTGCATTTTAGCTGGATCAGTTATAAGCTACCTGATACTAACAGTGATTGAGAACAGCGAGAGCTAGGTGGGATCAACTAGAGGTAAATCAACCAGTATGCTAGTTGGATGGGTAGTAAGCTTCATTAAAGAGATGAGTTTTGAGGGATTTTTTTAAGTCTGAAAAGGAAGGAGAGAGCTGGATGCTCTGCGGAAGGGAGTTCCAAAGAGAGGGGGAAGCTCTAGGACAATCTTGGAGGCGCAAGTGAGAAGAGGTGATGAGGTTAGAGGAGAGTTATAGTTCCATTGAGGAGCGCAGAGGTCGTGCAGGGAAGTATCGGTTAACGAGGTAGGCAATGTACGGAGGGGCCGAGGAGTGGAGGGCTTTTTAGGGTAAAGATAGAATTTTATCCTAGAGCAGACGGGGAGCCAGTGGAGGGTGTTGCAGAGTGGAGCAACCGAATCAGACGGATGAGCGAGAAAGATGAGTCTGGCAGCTGTGTTTTGAATAGACTGCAAGAGAGAAAGACGAGTGAGAGGAAATCAGAAGGCTGTTAGTGTAGTCAAGGCAAGAGATCACAAGCGAGTGCACTAGTATTTTGGCGGAGTCTACGAAGGAGAGAGAAGAGTCAAAAGTTACCCCAAGACATCGGACAAGGTCAGCTGGTACGATTGTAGCATTTTCAACAGTGACTGTGAAGCCAGGTGTAGGGACAGAGTTTGAGGGAGGGAAGATGATCAGCTCTGTTTTGGAAAGATTAAGTTTCAGGTAGCAATCAGACATCCAAGTGGAGATGGCCGGCAGACACGCAACTACACGTGACACTACAGACGGAGTGAGGTCAGGGGAGGAGAGGTAGATCTGAGTATCATCCACATATAGGTGGTATTGGAAGCCAAAAGAGTGGATACATACATACATACACACAGCCATAAAATTATGATCACTGACAGATGACAAGTCAACAGAGGCAGTGTGCTTTGGGCAATGTTCTGCTGGGAAACCTTGGGGCCTGCCATTCATGTGTATGTTACTTTGGCACGTACCACCTACCTTAGCCTTGTTACAGACCATGTACACCATTTCCTTTGAAACAGTATTACCTGATGGCATTGGTGTAACGCAGGGCTCGACAAACCCCAGGCGCCAGGTCGCCATGGCGACCAGGAAATTAGACCTGGCGCCTGGGTGCTGTCAGCCTCATGGTCCCCTTGCCGCTGCCATCTGATTTTTCCGCAGCGCGAGGGGGTAAAGTCTGTGCCGACGGCCGATGGCACAGACTGCAAGCTCCGCCCCCTCGCGCAACGCATGTCTGAGTGCCGGGTGTCGTCACGTGACATCCTGGCACTCAGCACGCCGACCAACGGAGATCAGCTGCAGCATGAATGTCCCCCTCCCCTGCAGTGAGGTAAAGCAGCAGGGAGGGGGGACACATCAAGAAGAAACCCCCAAGAAAAGACTATGTGAGGTGGGTGTGTGTTTGTATGTATTGTAAAGTAGGTGTGTGTGAGGTGTTTGTATATATGTAAGTATGTAAAGTAGGTGTGTGTGAGGTGTTTGTATATTTGTGTGTATGTAAAGTAGGTGTGTGTGAGGTGTTTGTATATATGTGTATATGTAAAGTAGTTGTGTGTGTGTGTGAGGTGTTTGGATATATGTGTATATGTAAAGTAGGTGTGTGTGAGGTGTTTGTATATATGTGTATATGTAAAGTAGGTGTGTGTCAGGTGTTTGTATATATGGGTATATGTAAAGTAGGTGTGTGTGAGGTGTTTGGATATATGGGTATATGTAAAGTAGGTGTGTGTGAGGTGTTTGGATATATGTGTATATGTAAAGTAGGTGTGTTTGTATATATGTGAAGTAGGCGTGTGTGTTTATGAATTGTGTTTATGTTTGCGTGATTGTCTGGCTCCTAAAAAAAATTTCTGGCTCCTAAAATCAAATTAAATTTGTCAAGCCCTGGTGTAACGCACAGGGTCTAGGTGGTTAGAGATCAGGAGCTACATTGCAGGGTGGGGACACAGGACCTGGTACTAGGTAACTGCAATCCCTTGGAGGTTTGGGACCACAAGTTTTTGCAGCCACAACCAGGCCCTGTGAAGCAGCTGCTGTATCCAGGTCCCAGGGCTTAAGAGGAAATGAACTAAATGATAGCCAAGTAGAGCTAAAACAGAAAGACAACTGAGGAATAGCAGAACTGAAATACAGAGTGCAGGGCTACAGGACAGAGGCAAAGCATAAGATAAAGCAGAAATCAAACGAATGATAAATTATACAAGACACAGGGTAAAGGGACACAAGAGACACATACAAAGGAACAAACATAAATACAGGAACTAGCCTAACACCGTAGAGGACCAGTGACATGTTAGGACTGTTAGCGTTCCTATAGAGACATCTAAAAAAATAAAACAAAAAAAGAACTGCTAGTGTAGTCAGTACAAACAGAACAGCAGTAGAGAGGGGTCCACTGCATTCTCGTTAATATTTTTATTAGTGATATTGCAGAAGGTCTTGTTGGCAAAGTATGTCTTTTTGCTGATGATACAAAGATTTGCAGCAGGGTTGATGTTCCTGGAGGGATAAACCAAATGGCAAATGTTTTAGCTAAACTAGAAAAATTGTCAGAGCTGTGGCAACTGACATTTAATGTGGACAAGCGCAAGATTATGCACCTTGGGTGTAAAAACCCAAAAGCAGAATATAGAATATTTGGTACAGTCCTAACCTCAACATCTGAGGAAAGGGAATTAGGATTAATAATTTCAAAGGATTTAAAGGAATGTAGACAATGTAATAGAGCAGGAAGGAGAGGTATAAGCAGTAGAAAGAGGAACGTGCTCATTCTATTGTACAGAGCACTGGTGAGACCTCACTTGGAGTATTGTACGCAGTACTGGAGACCGTATCTCCAGAAGGGCTACTAAACGGGTTCATGGGTTGAAGGATGAAACTTACCAGGAAAGGTTAAAGCATCTAACATGTATAGCTTGGAGGAAAGATGTAACAGGGGGGATATGATATAAACGTCTAAATACATAAATGGGATCAACACAGTAAAGGAGGAGAGCATATAGTAGAGTAGCAAAGATTTGTGAAAAACAAGATAAGGAGTAGGTGCAATATACAACAGTGCAGCAGAGGTAGGGGGAGGTGCAGCACATAGTACCTCAATATACAGACACAAAACAAACAAAGTAACCTCTGTGCAAAGATAAAAATGTCTGTTGAAGCCTTTCATCGCTGTGTGACCGAGGAGGTAGTTTCACTACTAAAAAAAATGGTTTGAACATTAGTGTAACATGTATTTATTGCCATATAACTTTAAACATAAACAAAAACATGGAGTGTTCTCACAATAAAAATCAGGGCAATTACTATTTTGTATTTAATCTATAGCTGGTGCAGATGAATAAAAGTTGGAAAAAGCTTTTTTCCTTAATTTTTTTAACCATTTTTCAGACATTGCCACAAAGGGTAAAACAGTCCGGGCAAAACAATAGTAATATAAAAGCATAACCATAATGCAAATCCTTCATTTACATTTTCACAACCAGTTAGATTATAAGTCCAGGAGGTCAAATCCAGTTATAACCTGACCCAGGTAAATTCATATAAGTATCTTGGCATGTGGCTAGATCCAAACTTATGTTTTGGTCTCCATATTGATAAGCTTGTGTCAAAGCTACATCCTAGGATTGGCTTTCTATATAGAAACAAATCTAACCTAGATTCCACGGTAAGGAAACGTATTGTGCAGCAAATGTTAATGCCGATTTTAGGTCTTAGAACACAATACATTGTGTCGTTTTGCACTACAGTGCAATTATAACACGCACCACTGTAAAATGTTAAAAGAGTTAAACTGGCTGACGCTTGACTCCAGGTGCAATCTCCACCTAGCTTGCTTAGTGCATAACCACTTCTCTGGAACGCTCCCCCCCTACCTGAGCGGCATGCTCGCTCTTACTCCCTGCACATCCCACAATCTCAGATCCTGCACAAACCCTTCACTAGCGATCCCTCACTTTAAAAAGGAATAAAGTGACAAAATTGCTAAAGTGCGCTTAAACAAACTGTAAGGTGAAAAAACAGTAAGGTGAAAAAACAATGTGAATATATATATATACACCTTATTAGGTGAGGAATAATTTCGCTGACAAAACCTGTGCAAAAGAAAATGCAGTGGAACAATATATTGTGTGATCGAGGGGGATTAAATCTCTCCTCTATTATCTCATTCACAGACTTCCAGAAAATAAGTTGCACTTTAAAAGCCTGTATTCATCGGTATGGGGCGTGGTGTCGACCTCCTCTGTAGGTTGCAGCTCAAGAAAGGTACAACGTAAGGCAGTAGATTAGTATATGATTATAGAGATATTTAATAAGGAAATAAGTAGGAGCTTACACTTAGAGTTATCCTTATCCTGTATGATGGGCGCCTCAAACAATATCGGATTCGATGTCCTCTGAAGGTGCAGCTGAATGTAAAATGTACATAAAAAGTGTACTAAAAATGTACAAAGAGCTTAAAAATAAAACAGGTCCAATAGATAGGTAGATATAAATAAGGCAGGTGAGTCCAGTCCGCTACGCGTTTCGCCTATGGGCTTCAACTTAAAAAGGAAGCAGGTCAAGGTGCGTTCTCTTTCAGAGCTCCTCATTTGTGGAATAGCCTTCCTGTTTCTGCCAAATCATCATCAAGTCTAAAATCCCTGAAAATAAGTATCTCCCAAATCCTCAAAACAGATTGTACCTGTTATTAGTTTACAAACTGCTTCGTTGACTGTACATGTTGTTCCTTTTTTGTATAAATAATGATTTACCCTGTATGTTCTCCTTTCAACTTGTTTAATATATGTATGTATGTATCTATTTTTAATCTACTGTTAAATGTGTAACTGTGTAATTCCATTCTGGACTGGGTCCTCAGGACATACTTGAAAACGAGAGAAATCTCAATGTATTCTTCCTGGTAAAACACTTTATAAATAAAAATGATATATAAAATATTCTGTGTATCGTCAGACGTACTTGAGATATCGATTTTTCTTACAGAACATAATTAGGCTTGTACTTTTTTACCTAGGATAAATCACTGCTTATTTTAAATTTACCATAATACATACAAAATGTATGGCTCACAAAAGGTGCAATATTTTTTTAAAGGTCTGGATATTTTTTTTATAAAGGAGGACAGAGCTAGTCTATAATTTGTAGAGGTGAGTACATCATTTTACAGCTCAAAAGCTTTTATACACGGATATGGCTCTCCTTGAATGCAGACTTTCTAAGTTAAGCCATCTGTGCCTGATAAATGATCTCCATTGACTTTCATGGGAATCTTTATTTTTAATTGGCACAGAAAGTTACAGATAAGAGAGGGGGACACGGACTACATCTGTAGTTAAAACCCTCTTAGATACAGTCAGACATAGTGTAGTGTTATTTCCTGTGATATTTTTATATTCCGTATTCCTGCAATAAAGATGTCATTCTTACATTCACATGGCCTGAAAACAAAACCAATCTTACCTCCTAGTTCTGGTTCCATGCATATGTATACTTACGTGTTCAGCAATTGTCTTCACCTATAACATGCTGCCCTGAAGAATGTCCAATTCATATGTTTTAATAAATGAAATCAAGGTATGGGATCCCCTCCTTGATTAACTGGTTCCCACTGATTGTAGTTGATTTCTACATTTTGTGTGGTCTGTAGAGGCTCACAATGCATGTATAGTTAGTGTTAAGGATACTTGACGTATGAATTTTTTTTAAACACCCCCCACCCCACCCCCCAGACTAATAAAATATGTGAGATTTAAGTGGGTGGGTCAGTAGAGGATGCAAACTTTACAACTGTAAGTAAATTGAACATATTTAGAATACTGATATTCACATTATAATGAATCTATGTATTCTTTTATAAATTATTTAACTCTAGCAAACATGGGGGAAAAGGAAGGTCATTTTCAATTTGGGGTGCCCGTTAAACAGTCTGGGACCTCAATGACTGAAAGAGCTCCTGATACCCTTTATAATTATATATAATTAACATACAACTAACAAACCAGTCTATCTTTCCTGGCAGTGCCCAGAATGTCCCTAGCCTTCTGCTGTTTTGCCATTCTGGGGTTCTTTGCCCCCAGCAAGGCACTATTATTACAGATTTTAGATTGAAAAAAATAGGTCCAAGCTCCCCTCTTTTATCAGACATTCTGTTAGCTATTTATAAATTGTTTTACCAGGGAGAAGAATACATAGATATTCCTCTCATTGCCAAGTATATCCTGGAGACCAAGTCAGAACAATCTTACACACATATCAACATTAAAAAAAATACATCACTTTTGAAAATATAGGTCTTGAAATTACAAGGCCTGTGCACCTTATAGCTATCATATGAACATTTAAAACAAAACATATTTATACACTTAAATGATTACAGGAACTCACAGCTGTTATGGTTAATATGCATATTTGTAATGGTCAAGTCTCACATTGAGAAAAGTGAATCTATAAATATTACAAATTATTTATTCTATTATTAGCAAATGATCTCATTTAGAACCCATGCCCACACTAACACTGTGTTGCTACTCAATGTGTAAAGTACCAGGAACGTGTTAACAGCCATTTAGACAAATACAAACCATGCAAAGCACTGGATAACATGAAGGCTTTTAACTTGAAAATCAATGATGCTTGGCCAGCCAAAGACCATCCAGGGAGTTCAGCAAGAGAGCGAGATTTTATGACACGAGCAATATGTAAACTTGGCGTGGTTGGCTTTGATTCACACCACCACTCATCAAGAAACCTTAAGGGCAGTGATGAATAAACACACTAGATATTATTCCCCCTGTCTTATTTTAAAATAACTTGAAAATGCAGTGTTTTGACCAAAGGTGGTGTCTATCCAACTTTTTGTTTTACCACTTCAAACAAATCGCCCTCATTAAGGGCTAGTGGGCAATGTGCAAAATATAGGGTCAAACTGATTAAAAAAAAAAAGAGTTTGTTGTGCTACACACACAAAACTATTCTATTATTCCCTGATCCTTGAAGACCAATTATTCCCCAGCCAGCATGGAATATATTCCCTTTTCACAGTTTTTACATAAAAATAAGACTTTGATAGGTCTTCATGCCAAAAATCCTGTTTCCATTTCAGTTAAAAAAAAAACCAAAAAAAAAACCCAAGTATTTTGTTGTGTACAGAAAGCATACTTTTTCCAGAAATTATAAGTGTCAGATAAAATAACAGTAACTCAATACATGAAATCTCCTACGTTAAGATTCTAAAAGATACGGGGCAATAAAACAGCGGTTTAGAATAAAATCTAGTGCTTTATTGTTTAGAAAACAGCTTTTATGGCATCCAGGAAATAAATACTACGCACAGGTTAAACCTTTAATATGCCACAGTTCGTAGTAAAATGTAAACTAGAAGCACAGTTTTATGAATTATAAAAGGAAAATGGTAAATATACACAGGCACACACTTTAATAGTTACATTCATTTTATATGGTTCTTTCTCTGAAGTTATAGATCCATAGAATGTGTCATGAGTATTGGTGTTAAGTCATAATAAAACCAATTCTACTCTAGTGTAAGGCTACTTTTTAAACAGTATAAGTTGTTCCTATTAAAGTGTCAGGCTGTTATACCATTCTGATAATGCTGATAAGGTGGCAAGTGCTATGGATTCACAGTTTGTGGAGCGAGATGGGGGGGGGGGGATCTTTTTGATCAAGGTTGAACTATGATTTGATGTGTTCATATAAAAATAATGCAAATATTAGACTATAACATAATTGATTTCATTTATTGTGGCAAAACACTACTGAGATGGAATACCACAAGAGGCGCCAAGGGTGGAATGAATGGATGAATGAATAAATAAATGGATTAGAAAGGACATGGTATGTAATTGTTTGCTGTAAATATATATTTATGGATTATATTTTGTAATTTTGTACATTTTGCAATAATATATTTCTTTCTTTTTTTAAAATAAAAGGACACCAAGATCTATAAACTTATTTACTGCAGACTGGCCACTCAAGGTCAGAAACATTTGCCATCACTGCTCTAAAACATGACGCCATAAGGATTTGCATTTACCTTTTAAGTAGCAATACATACTTTTATGGAGATACACATTTCTAGGCAGATCTATATATTTTACATGTACATAAGTTCCATATATGCAAGGAAACAAACAGATCAGAATGATTTTAAACATAGTTGATTACATTCTTAATAATGTAAGGATTAAAAAGCACAGTTTATTTGCATATGTTTGTCCACTATGTGCACCTGAAACCAGTAGACTACTCTCACTCAAGAAATTGCTGGCTCCAAGATTTCAACATTTTTGTGCAGACGTTCAACAGTATATGCAACAGTATATGCAATAGTATATTTACGTCTTTAGAGAGCATCAACTGGGCCTTGAGCCTCATTGTTCTGACATGGTCTTTTTACTTTGATTTGTTCCTAATCAATTAACTCTATCAATTAAGTCTCTATATAGGGTTAACATAATCTTGAAAAATGTCATTGTAGGTTGCTGTTTAACAAAAGGAAATGATAGAAATGTCTCTTAAGTCGTATTCAATTGTAGGCCCGGATGTAACACTATTTGTATAGCTTCCACCTACATCTCAGACACTGAATTCTATTCTACAAAAAGGACCTCTGTCGCATTGTAACTTGTTTACAATAAATCTATTGTTGGTAGTTTTTCCTTTTTATATATTTATAAATGTATTTTTATCTAGACATTGGTTGGATCATAGCAGAAGGTTATGGAAGCTAGGCCTCTGAATACAAGCGTCTGTGGGCCCCGCTTTATTTTTAAAAAGTTGGGATTTCTTCCTATAGCACTTTCACATTGTAAAACCTGTGCTATGCGTGCGCATGATTTGCATGACATCATATGTGGGAGCGAACACAAGGCATCAGTCAGGCTTCCAAAGCCTATAGTCAAACCATCTGTAATCCAAACAAAGTCTAGGTAGGCTTGGCACTACAAAAGTAGAAACAAGAACAGATTTTGATTTTTAAACCCTACCAACCATAGGTTTATTCTATTTATTAATATTACATAACTTATAATGTGACACTGTTTTTTTTATTTACTTCAAAAATATAGTAGAACTAGGTATCACAATTGGTGTTTCTGATGGGGTGTGGCCTCCTCATAAAAAAAGGTAGTTATGATATATCTTATAAAAATCTTATAAAATAATAGCACCAAAATGTAGCACTGTAGCTTTATGTGAAGAAAAATCCCATCATTCACAAACATCAATATAAAATTTACAACTAATTAACCATGCACTTTAACTGCAACAACCTGACACTAATACCACACATTCAAAAACTCGCAATCATTGTATAATAGATTATGCGCGATATTGATTTCTAATATGCTACTAACATATGTCGAGGCGTTATGAGTCTATAAAACTTCAGTTCACAGAATAACACAGCAATAAGTCAAATTTTCTCACAAGATCTACAATTACACCATTTGGTATATGTAGGGCAAAGTTCTAGTATTGTTGTTCTAGGAATGGAGATTTGTTTTTGTAGCAGTTTGTGATCCATTTCAAGGGCAAGTTTGCGGTTTCCTACAGATTAAATAACAGTGTAGCAAGCTTTGAAAACTGCATCACACCTGAAATTGAATGTGCAATTACAGAAACAGAAAATATTACATGTTATCGTGTGTATCTGTTTGATGAGAACTCAAACAAGGTTGATACATTTTTTTCACCTCAAAAATAAAATTACCAGGCCTGAACATACCAAAGAATATTATAATATATTATACAAATACAACCTTTCCTTCAAATCTTTCTGGCATAAGCTGTTCATTCTGTAAATCACTATCCCATTGGAGCTTGTGGGTTTTTGTGTTGAGAGGGTCATCACAAGTAAGTGCCAGTCAAAGATCTCGGCACTTTCTGTATCTCTAGGAGGGCATAGTTTAGCGACATTACATTAACATTTATTTATATAGCGCCAACAATTTATGTAGCGCTAGGTACAGAGCATAGAAGGGAACTACATACTAAGTTAGACAAACTAGAACAGACTGGTACATGAGGTAGAGACCCCTGCTACAATTAATATAATTGATTACCTGATCACTGGGGTGATATTTCATGTCATCTGATACTTGTGCTACGTCAACTCTTCTTTGTTTCTTGTTATACAACCAAACAGAGAATTATAGAGGACAAGAATATATCTGAGAAGATCCATTTCCAATACATTTATTTATTTATACAAAGTGCATTACCAAGAAATATAGGTTGACACTTCTTTTCCAGTTTCTAATGGTGAAATTCACTTTTTCCCACGTGTACATTTTGTACCCACGCGTACATTTGAAACCTATTTACAATTTAGTTTAATTGTTTCCAACTAGTTTCTTTAAAGTCTCTGTGCAAGTCCTAGCTGGAGAAGTGTATATGGGCTGTCAAATGTAATCATAAATATTTAAGCAACAACTTCCTGCACTTATGTCAAAACTTTATTTCCCAGTAGAAGGGGTTTATTGTTTATTGAAGGGGTATTGTTCTAAAGCAAACCTTTTATACAGTATTTGCTTTAATATAAGACAAGCCCCCTCGTCTTTTATTAGAGGTCAGATTATAAGACTGGGATCCAGGTCCCCTGCAGAGCTGCAGGGGACCTGCATCCCCCTCGCTACCAGCTGATGCGCGCAGACATCCTCTGTTGCCGCCCGGAACGACCGCCGGGACTTCTATGATGAAGCCGGGTCATTCCGTATCGTGCAGACATCCTCCGGCTGCCCCCACTAGCCACCAATGATATTTGGACAGCCGGGGGATGTCTGTACGATAGTGCAGACATCCTTCATGCTGCCCGACAATTCTGTCTATTATGACGGACCGGCTGTCCGTCATGATGGACAGAAGTGTCGGGCAGCATGGAGGATGTCTGCACGTATCGTGCAGACATCCCCCGGCTGCCCCCACTAGCCATCAACGAGAGACCAGGTGAGAGGGAAGGGGGGACAGACAGACGGGGGCAGAGACAGACAAGGGGAGGGAGGGCGGGACAGACAGACGGGGGCAGAGAGAGACAAGGGGAGGGAGGGGGAGCAGAGAGAGGTAAGAAGGGGGCCAGAGAGGCAAGGGGGGGGGGGAGAAAGACAAGGTGGGAGGGGGGCAGAGAGAGACAAGGGGAGGGAGGGGGGGGACAGACAGACTGGGGCAGAGAGAGACAAGGGGAGAAAGGGGGGGCAGAGAGAGACAAGGGGAGGGAGGGGGGCAGAGAGAGACAAGGGGAGGGAGGGGGGCAGAGAGAGACAAGGGGAGGGAGGGGGGCAGAGAGAGACAAGGGAAGGAAGGGGGGGCAGAGAAAGACAAGGTGAGAGGGAGGGGGGAGAGAGACAGAAAAGGAGGGAGGTGGAGAGAGAAAGAAAAGTTTGGGGGAGGGAGAGACAACGCTGGGGGGAGGGGGAGGCAGCATAGGCACATAAAAGGAAATAAAGACAAGAAATGCATTTTTTAATATCATAATTTTTATTAAATATTAAAAAGCAATTTACATGTGAGTATATACAAGTTAAACTTTTTTTCTATAGGGTAGTCTTATAATCAGGCGTTTAGTTTTTTCCTAAAGGAATATCCAAAGTTTGGGGGGTTGTCCTATATTCAAGCAAATACGGTATTTCTTTTAAGTGTAAATATAGCTTTGGGAGTCCCTGATTCATCATCAGCCAGCCATGGGCAGCTGTATGTTTCCAGTTTGCTCGATCCTTCTGTACATTTTCAAGTCACTGTTCTTTAAACAGGGTTATTGTGCAATGAATGAAACGCCATGCTGCTCCTATACATACGGATCGCCCACTTTGATGACTGTGTCAGGTATACTCTCCCTATAATCAAATCTACTTAGACAGATAAAGGAATACAAAGCTCAAGATGGTTTCCTTCAAATGACTGATTTCACATGGACAAAAGGAGACTTATTACTTCATGACAGCGACTCTTCAGTCAGTGACACATGATCTAAAAACAACATATTTATGGCCTGGCATCCCACACATGTCCAGCAGTGTGTGAAAAAAGTGCTGTTAACAAGAAAATCAAGTATATAATAGAGAAGTCACACAAGGCCAATTCTAAGGCCACATATTTACAAGGTGATTTTTAGCATCAGAGCTCCATTTAAAAAGACTGGGTATAAACACATGTGTTCTACTCCTATTACGTTTTAACAAAAGGCATATTAAGTAAATATACTGCTCAGATCTTGGTTCGCATGACAGATATGTGATGTGCCTGTGGTTACATTATATTATTCCTCCCAAGCATGCACCTCCTGCAGTGATTGTAGTCTACAGAAGCCAACCCTCACTGAGACCATCTTGTCTCAGTGACAAAGCTCCTTTTTTACTTCTTACTTACTGGCCACTTCCTGTGACGGGGAAAAACTTTAACTCAGCTTGTGATAATTTCACAGGCCCTGAGCACCATGACCCCAGCAACCCTAAGGTCAGAAGTCAAGTCTTGTTCTGAAACATCTGTGTAGCTTATTATGAGAGAAGAACAAAAGTGGTGATGGGTTCACCAGCATGAGGAGAGAGACAAGTGATGAGACTTGGGTCATTTGTTGTGTACCAGGCAGCCCTGGCTGTTAATATTATATAGGTGTAGATGGGGGCCTTTACTTTATTGTCTTTGCACTGAGGTGGATAACACAAAATCTGAACAGACTAACCAAGTGTCATCAATCAGTATGTGAAGATAGATCTACCAAAGCAATG
This sequence comes from Pelodytes ibericus, assembly GCA_036172795.1. Lineage (NCBI taxonomy): Eukaryota > Metazoa > Chordata > Amphibia > Anura > Pelodytidae > Pelodytes > Pelodytes ibericus. Next base: position 164,287,706 of record CM069860.1, on the reverse strand, counting down.
AACGCTATCAGAAACCCACAAGAAATCATTGCAGTTTATTTATCAAAGGCACAATCTGAATTATTGTAACCTTGAAATTTCTCTTGTTTTCAATATGTCCCAGCTGTTTCTTGCAGGATGAAATAGAGAAATATAAACACAATTTGTTTAAAAAAAAAAAAAAAAAATCACAGGAATTATAAGAACTCATGTATGCTACTCCAAAAATACCTTAGACAATACATCACATTAAACATGTTAAGAACATTTCAAGTTAGTGTCTCGTTAAGTAACGAGATTGTTCAAGCCTGATTCTTAATACACAATTCTAGGAGCACCCGACCATCATTGTACACAGATTGCTTTGTTTAAAATGTATCTATGGGTTTCTTTCTTTTTAAAAAAAAATCTATGTTATTCTATCATGGCAGCTTATACATTCAATAGCTATATGAGAGATACTAGGAGTATAGGCAAAAATAAATGAAAAGCCAAAAAGCTCAAGCTCTGATTAGCACAACAATATGTTTGTCTCGCATGCACATAAAAAACAACAAAAAACAAGACACATTATTGTGGAAGCTACATCTTGGTTCACATTGCCAGGCACACTTTACAGCTAATATTGAAATAATTAGTAAACCAAACTGTAAACAAAGCATCCGTCTCCTTTCATTTTGTAATAGCGAATTACCAATTAAAGACACAAATTAGTTAAAAGAAACATGTTTTGGTTCCAATAAAGCACCTACTTTTAGAATATCTTTTTGTTAATTGGAACAACAAACTGTACTAGGTTACAAAATACATTTTCAACATTTAAATACAAAATGACATCTATAGACAGGTAACTGCTATCATTTGAAAGCAAAGTAAGAACCATTCTGCTTCTAGCTGCCATCCCTTTATTCACCCGTCAGGATATTTGCCTGTACTTGGGAAGTTATGATGGGCATGCCATCTCTGGCACCCACGTCAATGTTCAGCCATCGTCATGACACAGATTAAATAAACCCACTCAACTGTCCAAATCCTGCCAATGTGATTTCAATCGTGGCCATTACCACTTCATAGAGACAGGGCCCTCATCCTTTCCCACCTTGTTGAATGATCTGAATTACTTCACAAAAGGGGGCTTGTTTTCTTCGGACACTTCGGACACAGTGAGCAGAAAATGGCCCTGAGATTTACCTGGTGCCTGAGGGTGATTACATTAGCCCGTGCCTGAGATGAAGATAGTTAAGAGGTGTTTTTAATCCAACACTTGTAGCCAATTAATCAAGAACTAAAAAGCTATTCGAGAAACGCAAAACCCATACAAGCATTGCTAGCCATTCGAAAAATCAACATGTCGGCTGAAAGCTAAAAGCCTGTGTAATTAACAAAAGTGCCATGGATCAAGGTTTTTAACAAGGTTGTATGTTTTGAAATGTAGCTCTCACCCCTAACTCTCAAAAGAGTTAATACACCACATACTACTGAAGCAGCAAGCGTTTCAGTCTTAATGGACCATAACTCTCTAAGAGTGGGAGGCTCTACTTGAAGTCCTAAGCTCCTGAAGAAAAGTGTGAGACATGCAGAAATCCCCTGCAACTGGTGAAAAGAGGCATTCAATGTATTCCAAAATAATACCAGGATCTTAGGAGGGAAGCCATGCAAAGTGACGAATAAACTTGTGTGATGATACCTATATGTCTAGATTTGTGTCCAGTAAGATAGAAGCACTGTATAAGGAATCACGACTAACTCTTTGGCCATTCTGGTGTGGTACAGACCTCCGGCACATGGATGCTGCATATTGTGGAAAGGAATACTAACAGCTGCCTGCCTTTCCCCCAATGGTATTAATGTTTTTCCTCTACTCGCCAGCTTTTTGCTGGTATTAAGAACTTTATCTCTTCCTTCTCTGTGAATTCCAAAGGGAAAGAAACCTTTAAATTACAAATCGTAATAAAAAAAAAAAACTTCTATAGTACTCATGGAACGGATATTACTTCAGTCTTCCCAATCTCCAATATACACACTATAAAAAAAAAAAACGTGTGTGGCAGGTCTTAAAGATTATTATTATGGAAAGTAGGAATATGTAATTTAGAAATCAACGCACTAAGCACTTACCATATGCTATCAACCATTCTGCACTTTATAGATAAATGTGTATTAAATACAAGTGTGCTTACATATTTTATTCATATTAGATCCCTCAACCCAGCACACTTTTGGAAGTAATGAGGTACACCCTTCTTGTAATAAGAGATGAGGCATTCTGGGTGCAGCTGTCTGAGATCAGAGAGTGGACAGGTTGGCTAGTAACATTCCCCCGGAGTGTATAAAAACCATCAGTTAACTTTTTAAAATGACAATTTCGATATATTAATGTATTACAGGTTGGTTATCCCTTATCCAGAAATCAGTTATCAAAACGATCAGTAATCCAAACAATTTTTCAGATTTTACAAGTTACAAATTCCACACACACCCGTCAGAATGCAAGCACACAACACCTTATTCAGTGTCCAGTCCCCTCAAGCTGCAATATAGCCTTTCCATGCATGCTCAGATACCCCATGACCGCAAAGGGTAATATAATAGAACGTGTGCAGGCCTGACACGCAAAAGGCAGATTCCCAAAGATGCCTCACATTGTGATTTATTAACGCTACTAAGTATTTGTATTGATACTACTGTATTTCATGAATGCAGAAAATACTGGTGAAAATGATCCATTATCAGAAATGACCCGTTATCCAAAATACTTCTGGTCCCAAGTATTTTTTATAAGGGATACTCGACCCATATAACATACACACGAATCGGTAGGTGAAGCTCAGTTTACGGATTTACTGATTTATGTTCTGCCTTTTTGAACTCCTTTGCTTTAAAAATACACATTGTAATACTCAACATGTACTACAACGTTATACTAGCTGTCTGTATTTACCAGTCCAGTACCTGCCCAGGATGCTATAGGTTAAAGCATTTTGCTCACTCACAGTATTACTGACCATCATGCAATGTGTGGTGATTAATTGGTGTTTGGGAGTGTGGCAAAGTAGACTATTGGTAGATTTATATAAGTGACAAAGCTGAATATTAGGAAGAAGTCAAATTACACAGGTTTTCTTATGTGTAACAAATTTATATAATTCAGTTGACCAGAGAAAACTGTACATTTCCGGTCAGATTTCCAATAACTTCTATTTGAACGTGCAGTCTAACCATGTTAATGTGGAGACTACATGAGTTACCATAACTGCATATAAATAAAGAAAATGGTATACACATGTTAACATTATATGAATATACTGAGCAATGTTAGATTTGTTTAAAGTAATATCATGAACAATTACATCTTTAGACTTAAAATATGTTATAATTATGTAATATATTCCTGTCCGGGGCTACGTTTAATATTAGACAGAGACTTGCCTACGCTGCTGATTTCTTATCCTTAAAAGAGTGTATAAGAGGGGTGGTAACTAGCAGATGTTAAGTTTTTATTTTTAAATGGCCCATGGTTTGGGAGCCCAATATCCAATTATGTACTAAGTTTTGGTCATATGATTTACAGGAAAGACTAGCAGTGACTGGAGAACACAGCTGATTTTTCAAGAACCAACAACAGAGTCTGGAAAAAGTTGATATAAAACCAGCACACCAAAAAATAACAAATAAGTGTCTTACCAGCTCCACAAATGCGAGTCCTCCATAACTGTGCGCAACAAAAAACACATTCTCCGCCTGCGCCTTTGAAATGAAATTGTCCCACACATATAAGGCGTGCTCCTCTGGACTTCCATTTTCCTGCAAATACAAAGCCATCTTGATTAGTCACATGAGCGCATAATGTGCTTAACACAATTTAGTTTGCCAGCCAACTTTTTCTCTTAAGTATTTGGTTAAAAAAACACTGGATGTGGTTCCATTATTTTACCATAATACAGATACAAAACATATATATAGGATTTTTTCACATTTGTCGATTTTAAAATTTTAAATACCAAAAGTGCAAAACAGACAAAATGATACAACTACACGTTTGTCTTCATGCTTTGTCCATAGTTCTGGACATAGCATTTCATGTATTTAGCAAGTCTCACGTGCATATTGGATGCCCAACCATTCTGTAATGCTACCTAACCATGCCATCCATCTTCTGACTTTTATTATTAACTGCAGCAGATAACACTTCTCTCTATGTAGTATGTGGCCAAGATATAGACTCTCTTGCCATTTTATAGCAGTTATTAAATTACTGTTTGCACTCTTTGTAAAACTTTAATGTTGTTTAATAAATCAGTCCATGTTAGACATTGCAACCTTTGATGGAGCCTCATATTGAAGGAATAACTTCAGAAAGCTTGTTTAGATTATCCATGCCACTACAAAGCCATACTATATCCATAGTCCTCTAGCTGTTTTTTGGACTTCCCCATACGTATCTCAGCTGACACAACCAGATGAATCATTTTAGCATCCACTGTTGTAGTTTTAGTTTAACATTATTGTTTCAGAAATATTTCTGAAGATTGACCTAGTATTAATATCAGAAAAAAACCTCATGGCATTTAGTCACAAAAGACATAAAAATACAAATTTACAAATGACTGAAAGAGTTATTCAATTTAAATACCCAGTGCAGAATTATTTTTAAAAAACCTCCCTGTTTTTGCTCACTGATCTATTTGTACACCTAATGAATTACAAGTTTTTGTCATCGAAAATCTGAGTGCCGACTATTTTTCATGGTTTTCAAGTAGCCATATGAGTTTACCCAGTAGGCTAAAAGGCTTCCTCTTACATAAAAATAAATGTGCGCCCAAATGGGGCAGAATTCCACTAAGAACTTTCTGCTCCTCATGATTTCAAAGCTGCTCCAATTGATTTAGACCTGGGGACTGTACAGGTTACTATGGTAAACTGAATGTTCATGGAATCATCAGAGGATATATACTTTGTGATAAAGTGCCATAAAAGGATGCACATACAAAGATCTCCTTTGTGGGCAGAAAATTATATATATGTTAAACATTAATGTTTACAATAAGCCATTCAGATGATCGATTGGCCAGCATATTTTTCTGTACTGTGCCATAATGTTGCATGTAAACCAGCGCTGTATTTAGTGCGAGGCAAACAAGGCAAGTGCCTAAGGCGGCGGCACAAAATAAAAAAAACTTTCTTGCCGGCAGAGACAGTGGCTGGGGAGATCGTAAGATCTTTCCTCACCACTGATCCAGGGCCGGCGCTACCGTAAGGCAGCACAGGCGGCTGCCTTAAGGCGCCCCGATGGGGGGGCGGGAAAATCGCCCGCTCCCCCAGACCCCAGTACTTACCTCCATGCTGCTGTTCATGTCCGTGGCTGAGAGGGAAGCGCTGTGCGCTCCCCTCAGGCCGTGCGCATTCAATAAAGTGTGTTGAAACTTTTTTTTTCAACACACTTTATTTAATGCGCACGGCCTGAGGGGAGCGCACAGCGCTTCCCTCTCAGCCACGGACCTGAACAGCAGCACGGAGTACTGGGGTCTGGGGAAGGGGGGAGGTATAACGAGCATCTGACTGGCATAATATTCCTGGGCATCTGCCTGGCATAATATTCCTGGGCTTTGACTGGCATAATATTCCTGGGCATCTGCCTGGCATAATATTCCTGGGCTTTGACTGGCATAATATTCCTGGGCTCTGACTGGCATAATATTCCTGGGCATCTGACTGGCATAATATTCCTGGGCATCTGCCTGGCATAATATTCCTGGGCATATGAACGGCACAATATTCCTGGGCTCTGACTGGCATAATATTCCTGGGCATCTGACTGGCATAATATTTCTGGGCATCTGACTGGCATAATATTACTGGGCTCTGACTGGCATAATGTTCCTGGGCATCTGACTGGCATAATATTACTGGGCTCTGACTGGCATAATATTCCCATTGAAATACTGGTAAGTTTGTTGATTTAACTTTACTTCATTTTAAATATTGTATTTGTTACCGTTTTGTTTCTTCACTGCAAAATAAGATATATGCAGTGTGCATAGGAATTTGTTCATAGTTTTTGTTTTTACTATAGTCCGGCCCTCCAACGGTCTGAGGGACAGTATACTGGCCCCCTGTTTAAAAAGTTTGAGGACCCCTGGGCTAAATACTGGCATATTGAGTAGCAAAATAGTGTGTCTCAGGTTATGTGTGAATTGGTGTAACTGTGTGTGTGTAAGTGGTAAGGGTGTCTCTGTGTGTGACTGCAAGGGTGTCTGTGTGTTTAAGGGTTTCAATGTGTGACACATTTAGAGCATGCGAGTTGAATATTTAGATGTATTTATTTTCTACACTATACATTATTCATATATATATATATATATATATATATATATATATATATATATATATATATAATGTATGGAGGGTTAATGGTGTGGGAGGCGTGGCGGATCAGAGCAGGGGGGCACCAAAATGCACCTTCGCCTGTGTAGACGAAAATCCTTGCACCGGCCCTGCACTGATCTGTCTACAAGCAGGCAGCATGGGGAGCCGAACAGACAGCACAGAGAAACATCTGTGCTGCCTGTTCGGCTCCCCTTCCAATATGATTAGGAAGTGCTGACCGGTCTCGGTTATGGGACATGTCGTGGTTGTGCAACGTGGGCAGGGGGTGCCCGAATTTTGTCTGCCTAGGGCAGCACAAAAACAAGATACGCCACTGATGTAAACCCAAACAATAGCTCACCGTCAGGGCTGAAATGTCGGCTACTTTTCTAGTCATGTGTATTTTTTAAAAAAATTGTGCCCCTTTTTCTATTTATTTTCCCTATATTTCAATTGTGGATCATAGAAGGCCGGCCTGCCAACATGTGCCCCTCACACCAAGTGCAAAGCCTTCCTCCAATATTTTTGTTAGGTCAGTAGGTATTGATAAGCCTGATGAGTACCAAGAAAAAGCATTCCACCTAATTAGTACCACCACAACAGCACCAGACAACCTTTCTGGATTCTGCTCCTAAGAGCCAAGAGTATGAAGATAAGGCTACCGTGGGCACAGGACCACCAAACCAACATTCTGTCTGTTCTGAAGGCAATACAGGATTCTACCTAGTAGGGTTTGTGAAGCTTATGATCTATGAATATTACAATAACATTTTCAAAGATTCTATGGCATAATTTGACATGTAATATCACTAGCGTGAATTTGTGTTTAAATATTATCCATCAAAGCATAGAAGTGATGCCATGAGATTGGGATTAAAATATAACAGAACCAATATTCTGTTCTCCTTTGACACTTATTTAACCCCTTAGTGAAACAGGCTGTTTTTACATTTCTGCGGTGTTTGTGTATAGCTGTAATTTTCCACTGGAGACAGAATTGGGAGCCACATCCTTTCTCGTTTACCAACACATATTATATACTGTTATCAGAATCAGCACACCTGCTTCAAGAGAAGAAGCCAGGGAATCCAAGATGGCGTCTGCGCATGTTGTAAACGCTGGGAAAAACAGCTAGCGATATGTTTAACCTTCTATTAAATCTTTTAACTAAAGATGCTAAACTTCTGCATGTTAAAACTAAAGTTTAGTTCCACTTTAAGATATCGCTATTAAAACTCTTACCTGAAAATCTTTTTCATATCTATAAACGTTAAAATAGACCCCAGCTTAATAGTTTCTAATATTTGTCCTGAGTTTAGAAATATCCAATGTTTACATGTTATGTTTTTTTGCATGTCATCCGGCATTAACCTAATGTCGTTTCCCCCCCCTAATAATTTTCCCATACAGTGGCCTTTTGACCTTATCCCGATGATCATCTTAACCCTAACTCTAAACCTAGCCCTAACCCTAGATCAACTTAAACCTAACTAAACCGTGCAAGCAATCATATATGTGCCGGTGGGTTTTTTCAGTGTTGCCTGATGCTTCCACATGGAGGCACCATGGCAACACCATCTGATCGTCAGAGGCGATTATTGATCGCCTAAGTTGGTCATTTAGACACAGTATGTACAGGGGTTAAAATGTCGGCACAACACGTAGCGATGTTACCCTTTTTTTGTATCATTTTTCTGGTTTATATATTGGTAAGTACTTTATGTCGAGTAATATTTACACATACCTTTGTACATGTGCTACAGTTAAAATAAAAATCATTAATTACATGAAACCAGTAAAAAGTTGTAAAAAGGATTATAATTCAACATTTTTCAGGATTGTTTAGAAACTAGTAAAGGATACAAGAAGTTATTGCATTCCTGACATTACTTTACATAGATTTTCAGCACAAATATATTGTTATGTCCAGCTGCCTCTAAAGAATAACAATTTGAATTTACTAATGTAATAGACAAGCCATTAATTGTTAAATACCAAGTGAAAGAAACGCAAGAAACAAAGCCTTATCGACTGGTGCAGATTCTTACATGTAGGCACTCCATGGTCTGCATTTGTGATGGACTACCTGAGCTGATAACACATTGAATTATCTAAACAACATTTGCATATTTGTGTAATTATTTCCTAAGGTTAATTAGCTGCTGCAAAGCAGTTGGCCCTTTGAGACTGCTCACTGTGACAGGTTCACATACTTCCTGTACTGTTGCCAAATGTGACAGATTCTCTCCTGCAAACCTGACGCAGTAAAGTTTGTGTATGGATAGCCAGAGGAATTATCTTCTATAGCTGTATGGATACTCAGCGGGAAACAATACAGATTTCCTTGATCTGGTGATTGGCAAGCAGCTGGCTTTCGGAATATTTAGTATATTTAATCAAAGAAATGACAGTGGATTATTAAACCACATCATATAAGTCACATATTTCACAGGCCAAGATTGTAATCACAGTAAACTTTGGAAAGGACAAAGGTGATATAGTACTGTAACTATAGAACGATAATGGGGAGCAAGGTATATTATCCAAAACTTGTAGCTGTGCTCAGCTCCAGGGGCAGGCCCTCTGACCCAAACATTGAACAGCAAACAAAGTAGAAAGAATGTTTCAGAAACAATGCTGAAAATACTGACACCCAGTAATAAAGCTTTTATTCCTTATGGTAAAAAATCCCTGACTCCCAATACCAGTATCAATCACCTGATGCATTTCATCTGTTTAACACAAACTTAAATCATAGGTTTACCTAAGCTTTATTACTTAATCCAGCATGCCAGTATTTCTGCAGGAGAGCATTGTCTTAGGGAAATTCTGTTTATTTACTCTGATACAGAACTATACAGTATATTTTATGAACCTATCTACAGCCATTGCCTCTGGAAATGTAAAAAAAAACCAAAAAAACATTAATTGCTGATTTCTTGTTTTGGGAAACAAAAAATGTTTTTTACTTAATTGATTATCAGTAAATACAATGAGTAAGATGAACTTGACTGGCAAACTAATACAGAGTTCCACTGCACTCTTACATTGCATATTAGGTGAAGCCAATAGCTGTTGTGAAAATTCTTAAGCTTGACTACTCTTTTAGTATTCATATGTGGATAGATAAGCATCATGGGAATGGTAGTTCCAGAAGAACTAGAAGGCTGCATATCTTGTGAATAACAATGATCCGGAGTATAGATTCAGGAGATTAACCTAATCAAACAGGAACCTAACCCCGCCCTCATCGTCCAACTACAGGCTGAGTATTCCTCATCCGTTAACCGAAAATATCTGTTATCCGAAATGCTTAGGACCAGCAGCAGTGCTCTGGAAACTACATTTCCCTTGAGCGCTGGCTTCAAATGTATGGTGCCTGGGAGGGTGAAGCTAAGGAGCTTTGGATAAGGGATCTTCAACCTGTATCCGATGCTAGGACGTACTATGCTGTCCTGATTTTACAGTGCCTAGGACGGCATAGTGCATCCAGCGTTAAACAGCTCATGCAGCTCCCCTGTTGGCACAACTTTCTTCTCTGTGGTATAAAATTTGCTAAACGTTGACCCCCAACTGTACTAAACTCTCGACCCTTGAATGCCACTATCATTATTTTAAACTAGCAAACAAACAATAATTCATGACAAAACAATACAAATGTAAGAGTCCATTGCTTTAAAATAAGACAAGTGCCTACAGTAGGTTATATAGCCTCAGTAGGCTTCCTTCACAGTCTGCCCATGCATACGCTGTCAATAAAGATAGCCAAAGTCTAAATATATCTTCCTGCTGTAGATGTAATGTAATAAAAACATGAGACAGACTTTTGCTTTGTTATTTGTCTAAGGGGGTGTAAGGAGGTTTCCTACCAAGGACGGCAAGCAATTGACTGGCATTTAACTCATGTTTGTCAGCACAGGTATGATCCAGGCATATATGCCCAATTAGGTGTGGGTAGTTTGGTCTATATTGAAAATCAAAAGGAGACAAAAGGTAATGTCTATACTACAAGACAGCACTAAAAAGATAAGTACTGAAAACGGATCACTTGTGCAATATGCACTGTATTATATAACACTATACGACAGAGTGGCACTTCCATCAATAATAAAATCTGCTGTGGTATGAGAAGTCTTTGTTATGGCAATTACAATAGAATTTTTAATGGTAATCTTTAATGCCACTGCCTTTGTTCTCACAGCCATGCTCAGTGTGACATTTTAATTGCACACATTGTAATCAATGCAGCTAATCTATGTAACCTAACTGCTGGTCAGAGGAAGTGAATTTATTGAGCATGTAAATGTTTGCTTGGGAGACTACTGTATTGTCATAAGGGTATTTTAGAGACAAGTGTCGGTGTTTAATCAATAAGGAACTTAATCACAGATCCAAGTGAAGAAGTGCAGACATTCCTTTTTTTAAATTGCCAGTATCCTGTTTTCACAAAACTCTGTCTACAAGTGTTCAGTGGCAATTTTATATTGGTTATTTGTCATGCTGTATGAAAGAACAGGCATGATTGGTGCATGAAGTATTAGAGACCCCCGATAGGGCAATAGTAGTAAAAAAACAAACAAAACAAAAAAACAGAATTACTGCAAAAGTAAAAACCCTCTGATGAGTTCATGTCAGAGACAGACACATAATGCAAAGTAGGGTCACATTCCCCAACCCCACTTCAGCTGCAAGGAAGGAAGAATTAACCATGCCATTACAGTAAAGACGGACCCTTTTACGCGAGAAGCTAGAAAGTGAGACTGATGTCACATATAGAATCCCTGGAGCACATAGAAACACTTACCAGAGCTCACCAGACATATGCTAGCTGGTACTGAATAGCGAGAGATCTGCTGTGGGCCTCTGTATAACAAGACATCGAGCCGTTATAATATACACCGAATTATATCTATACATTTAATAATCTTATGCCTAAGCAAATAAATAGATTAGAAGTTACTTGTTACATGTTTTTAACGGTTGTGATGCTGTGGGCACAAGGAAGTATATGATGCGTCTGCACACGCCAAGCAATTAGCCCCTGCAGAAAGTATTTTGGGGCTGCGCTTTATTCCACAAAGGCACATATTAGGCATAAAGGCACACAGGAGATGGCACGCCAAGCACAGCAGCAATATATAAGTCAATTTGGTAATGTTTTGTTACCTGTGCACCTTATACATAGGTTTGCAGGGACGAGTGACCCAAAGGTTTAGTGCTGCACCCTGCCACCAGTGCAGTAGCAATGCATGCTTTTTACTCTGTGTTATGTTTCATTAAGGAAGCTCATTCCCTGAGCCAATGCAATGCTTCTGTGTGAGGCACAGTATCATAACATGTTATACTCTACTGTCCTTTTTAGTGTACAGTAGAGTTAATTAATTTGTCTAATAATACGGTACTCCATTCACTGCGGAGAGGATTCTCCCACTGCAATACATTGATTATAAGTTTTCTTTATCATGGCATAAAGAACAATAGAACGTCACCCTCATCACCCTGATCCCTAGAGCAGGATAATTTAATATATGACTCAATGTAAAAATTTGGAAACACACACACCAATCTCTGCATATCTCAGAGCAAACTAAGAGTATTGAATAAAAATCATGTTAGAACAAAAGGTTTTGTGAGAGACGAGAATTCTTGTGCCATACAAAGATTATCAAGACTAGACTTGTCACACTGTGACCTTGCTGGCGTCTAGCTAATCTGACAATATTTTGTAGTGCATTGTTTCAAATCAATAACCAATTAACAATGTACAAAAGAAGTTGCACTCTTTCTGAGGTTCCTTGTTAAAAATGGCTTTTGGTTACACATGGGCAGAAAGGTCACATTTATGACATCTCCTCGAGTCTTTCAACATCTTGCCACTGTCAGATTACATTACTTTTAGAAATTAATTGTCATAAGTTAAAACGTGAGCCTATTTGTTACAGGCCGCTCTTACGATGGCACGGTCAGTAGTAGTTTTGATATGAATTCTCTATCTCGAGCCTTCTTAATTTTTGCAGTTGACCTAACTGGAAGATTGGGAGCAGCCTTCTAACTTGAGAACCTTGGGGATCCATCCTTGGTTTAGATACCCACTGATAATTAAAAAGGAATTCTGCAGCTTCTCATGGAGAGATTGCATGCTATAATAACCAACACATTTAACTCATTAAGCCGACCAATGTTGAAACAAATGCTGTGCAGGGCATAATCAGACCTGTCTTGGAACACACCAAGTCTGTTACTTACTGTTTACAGAAATGATGTGCCATATAACAATACTCACAATATGAATCTTTTTTCTATTTTCCTGCTCATGTTAAATTTAAATTAAAGCTCTACAAAATGTTGAGATCTCCCAACTTGCCTATTACTTTGCAATAGTGGGTCAATAAAAACATCTATTATCAGCTGACATTTTGGTTAACTGGGCAGTTCCACCTAAAGTGTCCATATATATTTATCATGCAAAGAAAGGAAGAAGAAAAAGAAAACAGGTCTATTTTATGAAATTTTTCTCAATACTTCCAATCTCCTAAAAACTGCAAATAAAGTGGAATCGAGCAAAAGTCCTGCCTGTCTCTTTCTAAACCCTCCTTATTGGATGTCACTGAACCTGTGCAATAATTTTCAATGTAAAACTACAGGAGTACTGTATAAACAAAATCATTTACTAAACACATGCACAATAATAAGCAATGTGGAAGTGCCTCGAAGTCCAAGACGTTTCAAATTAATACATTAAACTAAGATTATCCCTGTTTGTTACTTGTTTTTACGTTTATGGAAAATTACAGGTAACACTAAGTCTAAGGATATGCAATACTGTATATAACATTTCTCATTTTATACATTTAAAATTGTGAGTAATACAAAGGAGCATTGATGTAATATTGAACTCGGACCATAACTGATATCTGTACGTACGTACGTACGTACGTACGTACGTACGTATGTACGTATATATATATATATATATATATATATATATATAAATAAATTGTGGAATAATATATTTCCTATAGGTGCTCAGTTTAGATTACATTTTATTAGCTTTTTAGTGTTTTGGAATAGAGGCTATTTTGTCTGGTCTCATCAGGCTCCTGTGAATACATATTTAACCTGTTAACGGTGAAGCCATTTGGCATATGATCGCTGTGAATGTCCCAGAAGCGCTAAGAGCAGGATTCTGCAAGACGGCCTTGTTTTGGGCAAAGCCACGTTCCAGGAATCAGTGAGTGTGACTAATTATGTGCGATGGGCTTGCAGGGATCCTTTTTTTCTGTCATATATACGTAAGATTGCAGGAAGGGGTTAACTAGATGCATGATGAAAACGACATGATGAACTGGCTGTGGATGTTGAAAATGATCGACAAAGCACATTCAGCAGCCAAGTTGGAAAGATAAATAATCCTGCTGCAAGTCCTTTGAGTGTCCTCAGTCTGACTTACAAAATGTAGCAAACGCTCAAACAGAGCGTTCGCTACATCTTCGGCATCCCTGTGTGCCCGAACTTCCGGGAAGTTTTGCGAGATGTCGGTAGGTACTGACAGTGTCTATAGAAACCCTGATCGGGTCCCTGCTTGCGTGTTCCTGGCTCCAGCCAGGAACACAGACGCCGTATGGTGCGTTGGTCGTTAAGGACCAAAGCAACATCCGACGGGAAGGGGTTAATATACCCTTCCTGGTCAAGTACTTTCTTTTTAATTATTTTAAGGGGAGATAAAGGAGAAAGAGGGGAGACTGCGGGGTATGTCTAGAGATAAGCTAGTCATAAGTGGAATTAAGTCAGTCAGGTCAGCTAGGTCTCCGTGAGTATTTCTGATGTCAGGCACAGTTGTTGAACGAGAAGGCCTATCTCCCCATTTCCGTTCCAGTTCATCCCAAGGTGTTCGATGGGGTTGAGGTCAGGGCTTTGTGCGGGCCAGTCAAGTTCTTCCACGCCAAACTCATCCAACCATGTCTTTATGTACATTTTTTGTGCGCTGGGGCACAGTCCTGCTGGAATAGATAAGGGCCTTCCCCAAACTGCTCCCACAAAGCTGGAAGCAAAGCATTGTCCAAAATATCTTGGTATGATGAAGCATTTAGTTTTCCTTTCACTGGAGCTAAGGGGCCTAGCCCAACCCCTGAAAAACTGCCATACTCTTCTCCGTCCTCAGCCAAAATGTACAGTTGATAACAGATAACATTTCACAAACTGGCTTATTGCAAAGGTGGCATCGTATCACAGTACCACGCTTCAATTCACGGAGCTCTTCAGAACAACCCATTTTTTCACAAATGACTGCATGGCTAGGTATTTGATTTTATACACCTGTGTCAATGGGTCTGATTGAAACACCTGAATTCTATAATTAAGAGGTCAGTCCTAACAATACTGTTGTCCATCTGTGATGAAAATAAAAATATACATAAAAAATAATGACACTGGAGGTACTGCACCATTTAATTAGGAATTCTCTGCAGCTCTTAATCTTTTTTTTTTGACACTTATTAAACAGAGAGGTTTACTGGAGTAAAATTACCCTTGATTTACCTTTGGGAATACCATATTTCCATCACTATTTGTCTCTATGCACTCAATATAATGGGAATGGAAATATGAAGGCTAGTGAAGATCAACAACAAGCACATAAAGGTTATTATCTATTGTTTATGTCTAAGCTGAAGGAAGTGGCCATGGTGCTGAATAGTCTCTAGAGAGTTCACCTACTTACGGGGAGCAGGTGACCAAGCAATCCCTGCTGAAGCCAAACATAGCAGAGATGGGTAGGCGGCTGCACATATTATATATGCTTCATCAAACAAGGTAAATCAACTATTCGGAGTCATAAATATTAACTGCTTACAGAGGGCAGAGGTTTTGGGTTCCAACTGTAGGCCATTGAATCTTTTGCAGATATTTAAATTTTGTTTTGTGAACAACGCTAATTATTTACAAAGCCTTTTATTTCAAGTGAATTCTGGATACGCTATGGAGCAAAGGTAATAAAACTGCAAGATAAAACATATTGAAATATAATGCAAAATGTAAAAATGATTGGTACTGGTGTACTATTAAAATTAAAGCAAGTGTTGCTTAAAAAACCCCATCAGCCCATGAAATTTTAAAAATTAGGTTAAGCGCCTATGAAAGAGGACATCCCAAACATAGGAATCTGTTTCTGTTTCCGCTGCTGCTGCAACACGGGCCATGCTGAGGTACATGGTATGCATGTGCACACATTCAGCGTGCAACACAATCAGCCTTCTGTGGCTGTTTCTCTATTTCACAAATATATGTTCACAACAGTGTTATATATTTGGTGTGTATGTGAAAAAGATGCTAAGGACTCCTGGTAGATCCTTGTGGTGGGCACACACACTTTAAATCACCATATACAGGCTGAGTATCCATTATCTGAAATGCCTGGGGCCGGCAGGTTGATGGATCATTTCGGCAGCATCAGCCCTTTAAGTCATCTACAACTTGCTCACATTGTATTTAGATAATGTAGATCACTTACAGCAGTGGCGCTGGTGAAATGACCTGGCCCACGGTGCTGCCGTTATGATCCGTTGAAACACGATGGCGCCTCCCTCCCGTCACAGTGCTCTAGAAACTACATTACACATGACCGCTGGCTTCAAATGTACGATGCCTAGGAGAGGTCACTCCCCATCCTGGGTACATAGTCATGGAAACGGCAGCGCAGGGGGAGACGGGAAAAGACTGATGCAGTGCGGGGCTTGCTGGGAGATAAAACCACACTGCGCATGCGGAAGGGAGATGTGGCCGCACCAATCCAATCAAGAGGGGGAGGACTTGTATATGTAAGTATGAATTCAATTTTAAATAGTTTAGAAGGGAAACAAACAAACAAACAAAAAACAAAAACTTACAGTGACAGTCTTGTTCACCCTTTGGTGACTACATGTTGCACCAAAGTCAAATAGGTGACTAGACTGTCCTTTTAAGGAGTTGGAACACACCTACAACAAATCAGTCAGAAAATTATATTATATCTAGTATTTGTATGGCACCTTTGCCCAGTGGGGCTCAATGTGCTCTTTTTTGGGGGTTTTTTGAGTTTGCTCACATAATTAACTAAGCTGAATCACCAGCTAAAATAATATGTATTACCTAATTGATGGTACCCATTTATCGACCTTGGGAGGATGAAGGGCTGAATTGACCCTGCAACCTTGCAGGTTCTGCAGTCAGGGTATTTACCAACTGAGTCACTATTCATCACACCTCCACATGAAGTCCGACTGAGTTTGGCCACAGAGTTGATGAACACAGTATGCTTTATAAAAGCAGTGATACACTGAATAATGCCTGCTTCACAGAGCCAAAATCCATCAACACGGATTTACATATATTATAATGCTAATTTAGAGGCTTTTGTGCGAGTGTGTGTGTTTTTTTTTTATTTTTTTTTTTAACATATTAGTATTCGCCTTTACACAGCATGAATTTTCTTACAAGCACGTATTGTATGGAAGGTGTGAATGTGTCCAGAGGTGAATATGTAATACACTCAAACAACAGAGTGAGAGAAAATGGTAGCATAACACAGGGCTCGACAAACCCCGGGCGCCAGGTCGCCATGGCGACCTGGAAATTGAGCCTGGCGCCCGGGTGCCGTTACCTTAATGTTCCCCTTGCCGCTGCTATTCATTTTTTGCAGCGCGAGGGGGGAAGTCTGTGCGGATTGCACAGGCAGCAAGCTCCGCCCCCCTCGCGCAACGTGTGCGTGTGTGAGTGTTCAGCCGAAAGAGTAATGAGGATCGGCTGCGGCACGAATGTTCCCCCTCCCCAGCAATGAGGTAAGGCAGCAGGGAGGGGGAACATTCGTGCCGCAGCCGATCTTCATTGCTCTTTCGGCTAAGTGCTGGGTTGTCAAGAGACGACACCCAGCACTCAGAAGTTAAGAAGGGAAAAAAAAAAACTTGTGTATATGTGAAGTGTGGGGGCGAGATGTATATGTGAAGGGGGGTATATATGTGAAGTGTGGGGGGGAGGTGTATATGTGTGAAGTGTGGGGGGAGGTGTATATGTGAAGGGGAGGGATGTATATGTGAAGTGTGGGGGGGAGATGTATATGTGAAGGGGGGGTATATATGTGAAGTGTGGGGGGAGGTGTATATGTGTAGCGGGGGTATATATGTGTATATGTGAGGTGTGGGGGGAGGTGTATATGTGTATATGTGAAGTGTGTGTGTGTGTGTGTGTGTGTATTTGTGAAGTGGGTTGGTGTGTGTGGGGTGTATATGTGACGTGTGTTGGTGTGTGTGGGGTGTATATGTGACGTGGGTTGGTGTGTGTGGGGTGTATATGTGACGTGGGTTGGTGTGTGTGGGGTGTATATGTGACGTGGGTTGGTGTGTGTGGGGTGTATATGTGACATGGGTTGGTGTGTGTGGGGTGTATATGTGACTTGGGTTGGCGTGTGTGGGGTGTATATGTGACGTGTGTTGGTGTGTGTGGGGTGTATATGTGACGTGGGTTGGTGTGTGTGTGTGTGTTTGCGTGATTGTCTGGCTCCTAAAAAATTTTGCTGGCTCCTAGAATAAAATTTAATTTGTCAAGCCCTGGCATAACAAGATATTCAAGATGTAACAGCCGGTGCAGAAATGAAAACAAAGTGTTAAAAATAATTAGCACAGAATGGGTATAAAGCTCAAAAAACACAACAGTAAGCTCTACCTCCTCAGTTTTATCTCAAGATCCCTGACAGACTAAACTCTTCAAAATGCGTCCATCTATTTGAACTAAGGAGGCTCTCCTTTGTGAGCTCATTCAGTATGAAAGCAACCAGATGTTTTTACCATCTGTAGCCTTTGTGAGATGAGTTGGTGGTCTCCATCTAGTTTTCATAGGACAGGTGTGCACATAACAAAATCACCATCATAATGTGTACACAGTTTGGCAGTCTGCAGAGATGACAAAAATGAATCTGTGGGAGATGGAACTGCTCCTTTTCACAACAATACAGACAGAATCTCCAAATACACAGACATGAAAGCTAATCAGAATTATCCTTGATTACTGTGTATCTGACCAAAGACAAAGATAGCAATATAGATATTTGTGAAGCTTATACAATACAGAATGAAAAACAGTATGTTTCATTTAAAAGACTTTAAATCTCCCTCATGTCTCTGTGTTGTATTTCTACCTATGCTGACTAGGCCTAGGTCTAAGGACGCAGAATGGAGGGTTGCAGAAGCAGACTGAAGGGGGCGACAGCAGAGCCAAAGCTACCATTACCGGTGATATATCCTCCCTCACTGCCTTGTACTGCCTGCACAGACATTCGAGCTGCCGCCACTAGAGCATAAGGGCAAAATCTGGTGCTGTGTACAGGGATGGGGCGCAATCTCATACTTTCTCAAATTACAAACCCTGATGCAGTGGGGGCGGGGTCTCATGAAATTAAATGGCCGCATTAAATTAAGCTCCTGCCTATTAAGTCTATGAGGGGCTAGCAGGGCCGTTTATTTTTCTGAAGAAAGGGTGTCAACCCTACTGCCTACCAGGTCCAGAAACCAGGTGTCTAGAGCTAAATCCTGCACCTTTGGGCTGTATATGTCTCTAAGACAGTTTAAACGCAATGCTGCCTTGTGTTTGCAAAGCACTGTGCATATGCTGTAGCAGAAAGAGGTGCAACCCGGAGAGAAGGCAGTGCAACAAATAAGGGTAGGTGGGTGCATGAGTTAAGTCAGGCCTAGTGCAGCACACACCACAAATACACCACTGACTACATCTACATCCTGTGTGGTCTTTAGTTTGCCCACTCCAGTTCCATTTGCTTGTTATAACACATGCATAAGTATCTGTTAGTAGTGTTTTACAGCCATACAAATATTACCCCAACCTGTAATCTAGAAGCCAAAAACAATTGTAAAAAGAAAGAGCGGAAAAGAACTAATGGAGGGGAGGATTTTAATGAGAATTCTTGTTATTACTTTTTACTTCCCTGTCACCGTTCTCTAGAAACCACATACTGAACATTGCAAGGTCATATAGGTCAGTGATAGCAAGTTCTTCCAAACCTCTATTATGTGGGCTTTCCAGAAAATGGGTCACTGACTGTTAAAAGGAACAAGCCGTTCTAAATTATGACCTACTACAGATGTTTTATTGGGGAAAGGAGTGTCAAAAAGTGTGAGGTGCCAAATATTCCTTGATAAATGGTTTATATGAAGGTCGCAGTGATGGAGTGTAGAAAGCCTTTTTCCTTATCTGCACCTCTAAAATTATATAATGAGGGGGTGTCAAACTGCGGCCCTCTATCTGTAGATAAACTACATCTCTCATAATCCCCAGGACGAACTTGAAAACCAGAGATAATTTGAATGCACCTTTTCTGGTTAAAAACTTTGTTATCATTATAATCTTCTATCATCCTAAACAACTGGCACGTAAATATGGGACATGCAGTCCATCAAAATCTAAAAGTCCACAGCTCTGACACATGTCCAGGGGTGTAACAGTCATGGTTGCAGGGGTTGCAATTGCAACCAGGCCACCGTGACTGCCCCTTTAAAATTCCGAACAGAGGCGAACCTTTGCTTGCATCCTGCTGTGGTTCCTGTGATTGGTTGCCAAGCATTCCAAGCCTGATCTAGGAGATCTATGGAACTGCTAGGCACATGCATGGTGACTCTTGCAAGCCTGGGGTGTCAAAAGTGATCAACTGCACCACAGAAAATAAGATGCAAAGTGGTGTAAGTGGAGAGGTTGACGATGGGTGGGGCTGGGAGGTGAGAGGGTGCTGCTAATGCTTCAAGCTATGGGTGGCCCACAGGAGCTGTTTGAGGGGCAAAGATGGAACACATGAGCTGTTTGGGGGCAAAGATGGCACAGCTGAGCTGTTTGGGGGGAAAAGCTGTACATGTGGCTTGGTTTAGTTGGTGGGACTCTGGGGCAATTTTTGCACCAAGCCCTGTGGTTTCTAGTTATGCCTCTCCTCATTCCAATATGATACGGATGTTCATATTTGCAGCCATTTAATATAATTTGACAATTGCCTAAAATGAATTAAATGTCCATAAAGCAGCAATTATAACTACAGATTGGTGCCGGGTCATACTGGATGTTCCTGTACAAATTAAACAAAATGGAACTTAAAAATAAAACAACACCCTTAATGTGCATGAGCTGTATGGTTTCTCTAATTAACACCTAAATAACAGTGCATCACTAAGCGACACATTACGAATTAGCCTGAAAATATGGTCAGTGTAAAAACCCTGAGGACTTTTTGTTGGACAGGCTTGCCCTAGGGAAAACAACATTTGGTTCAGATGAAAATCTGACTGAAGACATTGTGCAGATATTGGTAATGTGGAGTTATGTCCTTGATCCACTTATTTACTAATTATCTTAGGCAAATTTAAAGTTTCATTATGGCTGTTGCTGGTAAAACAAATTGGTGTAGGCGAAGAAACAATCAGAAAAGGTTAGGTATATTTAGCAAATGTAACCAACATTTCTCTAATTCTTCCTAAAGGACAACTTACTGTTGATACCAACAGTGCAGAAAATGCTAAATGACAAAATAGAGGAAATATCTTTATTCTTGCTCCCACTCTCCCCCTACAGGATGCTGGGAGCAGCCATACTGCAAATAATATCGGTCGGAAAATGGGCATCCCTGTTTATGACGGATCGCGCATGTGCTATGGCTGTCGCCAGTATCCAAGATGGCCGCCGCAGCTGCTGCTAGTCACCAAAATGGTGTGCCATTTTTTAACGTGTGCGAAACGCTACCTGCAAGAAGGGATGCACATCTGATCCATCCAGCAAGCACTATGGACCAGTGGGAGCTATAAAAAAGGTATTTCCTCTATCTTGTCATTTAGCTTTTTCTGCACTGTTATTAGCAGTGTTAAAGCTATTTAAAGAAACAAGTATTTCCCCCCCACTACGGTTGTCCTTTAAAACTTTGAATTTAAAAATCTTTTAAAAATACTTTGCGGTTTCAAACAATAAAATAAAGAACCTAGTAAACTGCAGTGTACACATATTCTATGCCTTCCAATTGTCCTACTTTGTGCCACACAGTCCAGATTTTGGGAGTCTGTCCCGCTCTTTGGGACAGAGGTAGAGGTTAGCACTGTTATATTTGAGACCACAATCGTGCGGTACTGATGATATTCTCCGGTGTCACACAACAAAGAATGCATACAGTGCATGCACAGTCTCTCTGCCAGTTTGGTGAGAGGGCCATGTGACAATCTTACCACTGTTGCACCGTGGTTTCTATTCACTTTACTGTTTAGCATATTCACATATGTAAAGGTACCCTCTCATATCCACATTGGACAACTGGCCACCCACACCGTGGACATGAAATGGTACTGTGATACACTTTTACTGGGGTTATTAAGTGGCGTATGTGATATATGTGTAATGTTTCTAACATGAGGTGTTGATAGACATCGTATCTGTCTCTGGCTGGTTCGGTCAGTTGATGGGAATCAATGCTGAATTATTCGCCCAATAATTATCATTATTTGAAAGTAAAGATTGTTTTGCTGTTTAAGGGTGCAGGGCACAGTAACAGGTAGGAGAGGGCGGTACATGGAAGGTCACAAGTTGTGATTCCATTTCATTCACATTCCCTTGGCAAAGGAAAATAAACTTTATGACTCTGTTTTATTGCTCAGATTAGCAGAGTTTTGAAAGCACTGAAGCAGAAAATAATTTAAATCTCAAAAAAATGCATCCTGTGGCCAATTATGCTTAACTCCAGCCGCAGCACATTAGTCAAATGCACATTATCCACAGGTTTGGTTTAACAACTTACAGAGCTGAAAATCAATCAATCTCCTGAAGAGGGAAAAAAATAATATTAATAGTCACTTCATCCGGTTGTAACAGGAAGGTTAGTGTTGAAATGTGTTTTTTATTTGCTAAACATATATTTTTATTGCTTTTCGTTTCAGCAAACTAGGCTCAAATAATGATTCAATGATCCCTTTTTAGCTTTGCATCCTCAAACCAGGTGATAAAGCACGCCGTTTATATAAGACTCAATAATGGTGTCAAAGCGCAGTTTCATTGATAAACGTTCATACAGGATTGGCTATTAGCATTATTTTGCAGTGTGTTGAAGGGCTATGTTTCTTCCTATACATCTTTTATGATCCATGACTATTTTTGCAGAATATACTTTTATTACACTCAATCATTATGCTGCCTTAGGAAAATTCAGAGTACAGAAAGTCTAATCCAAAAGCAAATAATAAAAAAATAAAAAAAGTCCTCATGCTTCCTGTGGGGTATGACCAAAATGCAGCATTTCATTCAGAAATGCAGCCCTTTGTCACAAGGGTTGCAACCTTTTATTCAAAAAGATATCAGCCGTGCTATGGCTTCCATAGACTTAATACTTGGCAGTAAAATACTGGGTGGTAACTCTAATATTTGTTAGTGTTAGTATAGAATGTACATTAGATATCCTAATTTGAGGACATGTATATTTATATTAAGATATACATACATATATATATATATATATATACACACACACACACACACACACACACACACACACACACTTATGCCCCCCCATTGTGTTTACCGTACTCATAAAATGTAAAACAGCTGTATTAAAAGACAACTGTCAACAACAACAAAAAAAGTTCTGTTTAATTGGAAAATGCATCAAGTGTAGGCATTTTAACTAGAAATGCTTTAATGAAGAAATACAAATAAAGTACCTTATTGTAATCCGCTCTACCTCTATAGCACTATCCGTGGGCAGACATTTTTTCATCAGATCATCATTCATCTGACCCAAGATTCTAAACAACATGTCTGCGCTCTGATAGAGTGAACCAAGAGGGCTCAATAAGGTATTCTATTTGTATTCTTTCATTAAATCATTCCAGTTTAAAATGCCTACACTTGATGCGATTGTTCAGTTAAACATAATTTTCTTTTTTTTTTGTCGACAGCTGTCCTTTAAGACTACTTGAGAGTGTTGACAGGCTGTCTTTGACATGCATGACTATATCGCTTGCTCCGGACCCCCATATTGATAAGATGTATAGGGAATTTGCTTAGAGGTTAACACTGCTCTGAGCCAGCATGCCCCCACGGCATCTATCCGAGAGTGAAACATGCAGACATTTTTCAAATAATAAATAAAGTAAGGAAAGTAAATCTACACTTTTTTTAAATTTCTATATAAAAAAAAAAAAAGAAGAAGCCTGTGCTGTGAGGCAGAATAGAGGGAGTTACGTAATCAGACAGTACAGCAGACACAGGTGCAGAGATATATGTCTGTTTTATCTAGGGAAGAATCAGCTCATGGGGGGTAATGCACTAAACAGCTAAGGTGGAATTACACCTTTTGTAAATGGGACTCCCAGGTGCATTGAAACGCTGGTGGCATATATCATTAATCCGCTGTAATTTTGTTTCATTGCATGAATAGGTGAATGGCACGACTGTGAAAATATAATTATATTTTTCTTAAGCATATAGCCAGAGCAGAGATCATTTTGCACTAGCTGCTCATTATGGCTAGCATGGTGTGCTTTGTGCTGCTTCTCTTTTGTTGAAATTAACTGACAAACGCTGTGAAGTTGTGGTAAAGTGGAGCTCGGCTCCATTAAGGAGAACGAGCCCAAGGTGACATGGGAGAGCAAAATTGCAGTGACAAAGTGCACCAAATAGACAGCATTAAGTCCTATGGGGCAGATGAAATAAATAGGTGTCTGGTATTTGTTTGAGCATGTGTCTTCATTTCAGCATGACAGACATATGTAGGTTTGTCTGGATTGTAACCATTGGTAATGCATGCCCTTCTATTGTGGGAGAAAGGTTTGAGGTCCAAGCAAAATGGTGCTGTTATAAATTGAAAAATAGAGTAGTCAAGCAAAACCAGCTTCATTGCTAAAGTCAGGTGACTTTTAGCATTGCTGGTTGTGAAGCTATTAAGCTATTGTTCTTCTGTTACTTTGATAGCACTGAAATCAACAAGTTAGAATGTATATATATATATATATTTATACCCACTACAGTAAATCAGGATTTCACCTGACAATTGGCAGATCTCTGGGTAATGTAAGCCATTTAAATTCCTTCCAAATGCCAGTCTGTATAGACAAGGTCCTGACCCACTATATACCACATACAATTATACATACTAAGTACAGTCTGAAACAGAGGAACAGAAGACTAGAGTAACATATGTAGCAGAATGAACCCATTTGGACGTTCTATGGATTCTAATTTACAGGTCCCAAAAGACACTGGGACGGCATAGAACGTCCTGAACTTAACAAGACGCAATCTTCTAGGATGCGAGTGGCATTCTTCGTAAAGATATGAGATTATTTTCCTGCTGATCTTGCCAAATGTAAAAGAGTTGCTCTGATTAAAAGTTTTTATTGGTGAAAATATATATGGAAGACAGCGTTATATAAATAAACAAAAACAAATCATAATAACAAAAAAAATATATAAAAAGAAAATTACTCAAACTATGTTTTATAGAAAATAATGTTTAATGCAAAAAATATATTTATAAAATACAAACAAAAATATATAATTACAATAACATGCAACAGATGCATATGCTTATATAAAACAAGGGATAAATCATACCACTGCCTACACCTCCAAATACTAGTATAACCACTGAGCGGGAGTAAAGATAAATGCAGGCAAAAAGTGGATAATACACACCTTCTTCCCCACTGAAGTACAAACAGGGAAAACTGGCCAGGTAACCCACACAGGACGCCACTAGGGACACACTTTTTTTTCTTCGTCAGCCAAAAACTGGCGTCCGTCTAGTGATGCTATTTATCCCTTATTTCATATAAGCATATGCATATCTGTTGTGTGGTATTGTAATTATTTATTTTTGTGTGTATTTTATATATATATATATATATATATATATATATATATATATATATTTTGTAATTAACATTTTCTATAAATATAAAATTATATATTTATATAGCGCTGTGTATTTCATTTATATCTTCACCTTTTCACTTCAGTGGTGATCCACTGCAGTTTTTTTTAAGACTAGCAGCTATTCCCCTTAAGAATTTCTTGCAATCTAATTTGTGTGAAGCCATTCCAGAGAATGCTCCCTCCTTGCCTGTTTTCTCTGACCTACGGAGTTTGAATATAAATAATATATTTTTTGGTGGTGGGTGTCCTTTTACACGCTATATATTGTTATAGTCATACATATATAATTTTAGGCGCCGTTTTTTTTTGTTTTTCTTTTTTTAAAGTTTTTATTATCTTAATTATTAATTATATAAAACCTGAAGGAAGAAAAACTCTTGAATTCTGAACTCTGGAATCATGAAATTTGCACAGCTTATTCGTGTTGGAATTTCTAGGTCAATGCAACTAGTTTCAGCTCTCTACATTGTTCCTTTCCCAAATTATGAGCTAATTCAGTTTTGAGTTGATTAGACATCACTTCAACTGCGAAGTTGATGGGTCATTGTTCTACATCAACAGTAATGTCATAATCTCCTTTTGTCCATGCCACCCTTAGAACTTTTGAAATCTATAACATAAGTACTTCAGGATAGAAATCTGCTGTTGTGCTACTGCATTAGTAGAAACATGGAAGAATATATGCAAACTTCAGAGTTATTTTTTTTATAGCCAACAACACAACTGACCTGAACAGCATGGACATTTGGGATGGAAAGAAGGAGACCTATCCACTTCACAGCACTTCCAAGAATTCTAAGCTAATGGGCCCAAAGTCCGGAAAGAATTGGGGTACATCAGGTCATATTGGAAGCTGAATTTCGAGCTATACAATATGCACTGATGTGACACCGAAAAACCTTGAAAACCGAAAGCCCAACGTAATACACCGTAATACAAGGAGCAGCGAAAAGAATCTAAATCTCAGCCGAAGCAGGGTAATAAAGCTATCCTTATATAAAAGTATATAATAACATAAAGGAATAAAATCCTAGGCCCATATAACTTTATATTGACAATATATGAAACTTGATTTCTGTAATAAAACTCATGTGTCATAGGGCAGAATATAGAGTGAACAGCATAAATATCAGGTCACATACAATGTCACAGTGTGCGTGCCCCCTGCTATATTACAATACTTGAGGTACCATGCCTAGAACAATCCCATGCTGCTCACATTACAAATGTTCACATCAGAGTAAAAAAAAAGGAAAGAGCAGGGTCAAAGTGTATTGATTATATCACAAGAGAAATAATATAGAATGCACAAGATATCACAAATAACCAGCAGGAAGTGTAATGTTATCACATGTAAACGAAAACAAAAACAAACATAACACAACTAACACAAGCATGAAAAATATGATACATTATGTTTAACTGAAAATCAAAACGTATATTATTCTGTTGTGAAACAAAAATAAAGTGCCTGTCACATAAGTTATGTCTAACTTTTGTTTGTCTTGCTTCATGTATTTGCAGGAAAACTAGCGTTGTCAAGAATATATCCACTTTCTCAGGGGGAAAAAAAAAATATATATATATATAAAATTTTAATATTAAATCTTAATACCTGCATTTTCTTCAATGAGATTATCCCTGTGGCATTATGTTCTTTCCACCTTATTGATCATAATCATTGGAAATTTAAGTGAAAGGTTAACGGGCTCATTAGGGGGTCCAGGCTTAGTGCTGGGTTCTATGCAGTATTTTTTTATCATAAAATGGATTCCGATTCAGGAGCGACTTGCTTAACTTTTTTCAGTATAACGCCGTGACCAGTGACTCTCCTTTTACTTATGTGTTTTTCATCTAGACAGCAGGTTTCAATGCTTTCTGCAAGGACTAGTATTTGCAGCCTTTCAGTGCTGCTATCATAAAGAATGCAATGGAAGTGTGTTGATGACATCACATGCAAGGTCGTGTGCGCATGAGCAGACCCTTATTTCTCCACATGAGGAAGCACGGTTAGAAGTTGTATGAATGTACTCACTCTAATGTACAGCTGCAAAGTCTCCTTTTCCTTCTGGGGATTCCGGTATTTCTCATAGTCCTTCCTTTTTTTGGTGTCTTTGGGAATTCGCTCTCGTCTTTCTCTTTTCTCTGCAGGCTCATCAGAGCTGTCTGGAGATGGCTGCTGTGCAAGGGGTTTACTTTTTTCTACTTCAATGTAGTTTTCATTGGGATTAAGGACAATGACGGCATAATTTTCCTGTGTGGAAAGAAAAAGAAAGATGAATGAAGAAGGTGTTTTGCAAATATCAGTTCTGCGGATTACAAGACCATTTCATTCAAAATGAAAACAAAAAAGTAAAAAAAGTAAAACACCAAATGCCAAACCCACCACTAAATTTAATAAAACATGTTCAAAAAATAAATACTGAAACGAAAGAAATGATGGTCTCTGACACAGGGGTGTTCATTAGGCATATAGTTTACACAAGTACACAACAAGTAAGTATACAACATGGCCTTTTATAATGATGGAGAATGGAATCAATGTACATTTCTCTATCTCTAAAACAAATATATATTTATGTTCAGTCAGTAGTGGCTTCAAGATCTCCAATTGCAATAAATGATTAGCTCTGTCAACCATTCAAGCAGCTCAGAGACTAATCGCCATGGGAGTCCACAGCATTTTGTCCTTAAGGACCAAAGCACCAAAAGGGCATCTTTGTGCTCCTGGGCCCGATCACAGCTGTACTAGTCAGGATGCTCTATGCAGTCCTACAAGCTTTTGGGTAGAATGTAGCCGGCACTCACTTGGAGTGTCAGCTACATTTTTCATTTCAGACTGAGGCCACTCAAAGTCACCTGACAGTGGGGATCTCGCTGCAAGTCCCTCCAGTGGAGTCTGCAGCACACCTCTTGGCGGGGAGCCGTGATGAGTTGTTACACTCTGGTTAGTATTAACTAACCCTAGCTGCAAAACATGTTTCCCATAAATGAAATACTGTGTGTGTCTGCCCAGAAAGGGATTCTGTGCATTGGAAGCAGCAGCTGGCATGAATGTGGACAAGATCAGAAAGAGGAAGAGAGCAGACCAAACCACTCTGACAGCAAGGGGAATTTAGCATTAACCCCTTAGTGACATGACTTTTTTGGCTTGTCCGACGCTTGGTGACATGGGCTGTTTTAACATTTCTGAGGTGTTTGTGTTTTGCTGTAATTTATTTCTGTCTCATTTAGTGTACCCGCACAAACTATATATCGTTTTTATCGTTATAAGAAGGGCTTTCTTTTGATACCATTATTTTGATAATAGCATATAATTTGATGTAAAAAAAAATAATAAAATATGGCAAAAAAATTGAAAAAATTATTTTTTTATGACTTTTATTTGAAAAATCGTATACTCATGTACAAGAGACAACAAAAAAACACTGCTAAAAGGTTTCTAATATATGTCCTGAGTTCAGAAATAGCCCATGTTTTTATGTTTTTGTGCTTTTTTATTCATGTTACAGGGCCAGAACTATAAGTGGTGCAAAGCTATTTTAAAATCCCTTCTTTCAAAATTAGCGATAGTGACATTGTAACACTGATTTCTGTACTAAATCCATGAATGACCCCCAACATGTACATATTTTTGAAAACTAGACAACTCAGGGCATTTAACTTGGGGTATTTTGACACATTTCATGTAGCCATTTTACCACCAATCTATGCCAAAGTTTGCAGAAAAAAATCTTTTTTTTTAATTTTTAACATATATTGCAATTTAGGTAAACATTACCTTAAAATGTGAAGGGGTATTTCCAAATAACACCTCAATATGTGTTCAGCAACATCTCCTGAGTACAGGGACACCACCCATGCATAGGTTTGTTGGTTTGTTTTGGGGCTAAAAGGCCACATTTAGGGGGTGCGCATTTTGGATTTCCAACTTGGAATTCTGACATGCAGAAAACTTGTGCCCATGTCCCATTTGGGACATTTTTAAAGCCAGAAAGTGTATTCTACCCCACAAAACCATATATTTTTTTAAACTAGACACCCTAGGGCAGGGCTCGACAAACCCCGGGCGCCAGGTCGCCATGGCGACCAGGAAATCAGACCTGGCGCCCGGGTGCTGTTTGTCACAGGGAGCCCTTGCCGGCTGCCATCCGTTTTTCTTTTACTTTCTTTTTCAGCGCGAGGGGAGAAAGTCTGTGCGGATCACACAGACTGTAAGCTCCGCCCCCTCGCGCAACACGCTGTAGTGCCGATTGTCACGTGACAACACGGCACAGGAACAGAAAGAGATCGGGCTCCAGCATAAATGTCACCCTCCCCTGCAATGAGGTAAGCAGCAGGGAGGGAGGACACTGTAAGAAATATTCTTTTGTTCTTTAAAAAAAAAAAAAAAAAAAAAGGTGTGTATGTGTGTATATAACTGGCTGTGTATGTGGTGTGTGTGTGAATGTAACTGACTGTGTATGTATGTGAATGTAACTGGCTATGTATGTATGTATGTGTGAATGTAACTGGCTGTGTATGTATGTGTGAATGTAACTGACTGTGTATGTATGTGAATGTAACTGGCTGTGTATGTATGTGTGAATGTAATTGACTGTATGTGGTGTGTGTGTGTGTGTGAATGTAACTGACTGTATGTGGTGTGTGTGTGTGAATGTAACTGACTGTATGTGGTGTGTGTGTGAATGTAACTGACTGTATGTGGTGTGTGTGTGAATGTAACTGACTGTATGTGGTGTGTGTGTGAATGTAACTGACTGTATGTGGTGTGTGTGAATGTAACTGACTGTATGTGGTGTGTGTGAATGTAACTGGCTGTGTATGTGGTGTGTGTGAATGTAACTGGCTGTGTATGTGGTGTGTGTGAATGTAACTGGCTGTGTATGTGGTGTGTGTGAATGTAACTGGCTGTGTATGTGGTGTGTGTGAATGTAACTGGCTGTGTGTGTGGTGTGTGTGAATGTAACTGGCTGTGTGTGTGGTGTGTGTGAATGTAACTGGCTGTGTGTGTGGTGTGTGTGAATGTAACTGGCTGTGTGTGTGGTGTGTGTGAATGTAACTGGCTGTGTGTGTGGTGTGTGTGTATGTAACTGGCTGTGTGTGTGGTGTGTGTGTATGTATGTATGTATGTGTGAATGTAACTGGCTGTGTATGTGAGGTGGGTGTATGCCACTGTGTCCGTGCGATTTTGTGATGTGCCGTTGTCTGGCTCCTAAATTTTTTGGCTGGCTCCTAAAACTAAATTAAATTTGTCAAGCCCTGCCCTAGGGTATTTCAAATGGTAGTATTTTAACACTTTCCATGCACTAATTATACTACCAGCCTATGTCAATGTTTTGGGTAGTAATTTTTTTTCACATACATTGTACTTTGGGCATGAATTCACAGATCCTGTTATATGTCAGTGCCAAACAACACCTCAATATGTGTTCAGCAACATCTCCTGAGTACAGGGATACCCCCCATGTATAGGTTGGTTAGGTTATTTGGGGGTTAAAAGGCCACATTTGAGAGGTGCACTTTTTGGTTTTCCAACTTGGAATTCTGACGTGCAGAAAACCTGCGCCCATGTCCCATTTTGGACATTTTTGAAGCCAAAAAGTGTATTCTACCCCACAAAACCATATATTTTTGAAAACTAGACACCCTAGGGTATTTCAAATGGTAGTATTTTAACACTTTTCATGCACTAATTCTACCACCAGCCTATGTCAATGTTATGGATAGTAATTTGTTTTTCACATTCATTGTACTTCGGGCATGAATTCACAGATCCTATTATGTGTCAGTGCCAAACAACACCTTAATATGTGTTCAGCAACATCTCCTGAGTACAGGGATACCACCCACGTGTAGGTTAGTTAGATTATTTGGGGGCTAAAAGGCCACGTTTAGGGGGGGTGCATTTCCAACTTGGAATTTTGACATGTAGTCAGCCTGCGCCCATGTTCCATTTGGGACACTTTTGAAGCCTGTCAAAGTATTTTACCCCATAAAACCATATATTTTGGAAAACTAGACATCCTAGGGTATTTAAAATTGTGGTATTTTAACACTTTCCAAGTGCTAATTCTACCACAATCTATGTCAAAGGGTTGGGATGTCATTTTTTCCCCACACACATTGTGGTTCAGGCAGGAATTTTCAGATTCTGGTATTTGCCACTGCCAACCAACACCTCAATATGTGTTCAGCAACATCTCCTGAGTACAGGGATACCCCCCATGCATAGGTTTGTTGGTTTGTATTGGGTCTAAAATTCCACATTTAGGGGGTGCGCAATTCCAACCTGGAATTTTGACATGTAGTCAGCCTGCGCCCATGTTCCATTTGGAGCATTTTTGAAGCCGTCCAATGAATTTTACCCCATCAAACCATATATTTTTGGAAAATAGACATCCTAAGGTATTTCAAATGGTGGTATTTTAATACTGTATAGGTACTAATTCTACCACCAGCCTTTGTAAAAGTTTGTGGTAGTACTTTTTTGGGAGTTTTTTTTCCACATGCATTGTACTTCAGGCATGAATTCACAGATTCTGGTATATGTCACTGCCAAACAACAACCCAATATGTGTTCAGCAACATCTCCCGAGTACAGGGATAGCACCCATGCATAGGTTTGTTGGTTTGTTTTTGGCTAGAAGGCAACATTTGTGAGATGCGCATCTCAAAATTCCAACTTGGAATTTTGACATGTAGTCAACCTGCGTCCGTGTCCTTTATGGGATATATCTTTGAAGCCAGCCAATGTAATTTACCCCCACCAAACCATATATTTTTTTATCGGTAGACCCCCATCACTACTTGTGGCAAGGGCTCAGCAGCCACCGATACATCGCTAGATGATGTATCAGAAAGCTGAATAGGGTCAAAATCGAACCCTGAGTCCGCGGACTCAGAATCAGTGCGTAAGCAGTGATCTCGAGCAAAGAAGGGGTTAATAGCTCTTAGAAGAGCCTATCTAGTACTGTAATACATTACAGTACAAAGAAATGAATCCATAAAACAGTGCAGACAGCAAAACATACTGTTGCTGTGCAAGATTACTGCTTACACAGTGATGAATGGCAGGGAAGGGGTTAATACACAGTGAAAGACTTTCATAAAACCTGCCAATTTTATAAAATGTTATTTTATATCACTAATACTGATCTGTCTCTTTCCGTCACAAAAATGTAAGTGAGGAGAGGGAGGCAGATCAATATTTGTGAATATTGATCCGATTAATTTTGATCTGACCAGGGCGAATGGTGAGCTTAATTGAGAAATCACCAAACCGCCTTTGCCACTAATTCGCTGTTACTGATCGCTATGCGCTCAGGCAGCTTAAAAAAAAAAAACTCAAATATTTTTACTTTACATGTAATCCCCTAGCGGGTATGTGTAAAAAAAATAAATAAAATAAAAATATGCAGACAGATAAAAATTGCTTTGGCGTCAATATCATTGCGTAAGCAGTGATCGACGGCAAATAAGGGGTTAATAACTCTTAGAAGAGCCTTTTTAGTACTGTAATAAATTACAGTACAAAAAAAATTAACCCCTGAAAAATGCACAAACGGCAAAAATAAATGCGCTGATGTGCACGATCACTGCTTATGCAAGATCAGTGGCAGGGAAGGGGTTAAAAGCAGGGAATTGCTTTAATAAAATGTTTTTTATTATTTGTGTGTTGTGTATTTATTGTTTTTTTTTTTTACTTTTACTTACTTTTAGAACTTTGATCTGTCTCTCTCCCTCACTAAAAAAAATGTGAGGAGAGGGAGGCAGATCATAACTGGTCAGATCAATATAGGGTTAATATTGATCTGACCAGTCAGTGGGGATGTTCAGGAGAGCATCCCCACTGCCTGTCAGTGTGCCTGGCAGTCACTGATTGCCTCTGTGAAGAGGCAATCGTGTGACAGCCAGAGAGCACAGGAAGCAGGAACTTCCTGCCTCCTGTGCTCTTGCCCTCAGAAGGCACACTTGCGAGGCAATCAGAAACACTTTCTGAGCATAGGAAGCGAAAGATTCGCTTCCTATGCTCATTTTTGAAATGCCCGCGTTTTAAAGGCACTGTGCCTTTAAAACCGGCATTTCTATCGCTCCCCGGAGCGATCGAAATGCCGACGGGCATTTTTTTTTAGTATTGTACGATGCTTCCACACGGAAGCATCGTTACAATGCCCTTAGAGCACTGAAAGCGGAAAAACTCCGCTTTCAGTGCTCGTTTTGACACAGGACGGACTAGGTCCGTCCTGTGTCACTAACGCCTCGGCACACAGGACGGACCTAGTCCGTCCTGTGTCGCCAAGGGGTTAAATAAAAGCTTTTTTGCTGCACTTACCAGTGTGCAAGGTGTTCTTAATGTCTAGTTAAACTACCCTAAACAGCCTACTACTTCCCTCTTCCTTGCTGCTACTCCAGTGGGCCTATTTGAATTTTCAGGGGAAGCAAGTGTACCCCCCCCCCTTCCGGGCACCCATGCTAACCACCTGTCCTATGAAATGATGGGTTCAGCCCAACAGCACATGATATATACCAAACCACCCTTGTTCATTATACTTATCCATATGAAAAAGTAAAAGCATCAATACAATGTGTGTAAACTATATTTTTGCATTTATAACATTTTTCCATCTCTCCTTATAATAACGTGTGAAACAAGACACAAAATACACAGAACATGAATATTATGCATTCAATATCATGGCAATCGTTTATTAGTGTGACATTTCCTGAGGTTTCTGCAAACAGCTTGTAGGCCAATAGGAAATTAATTTAATAATTGCAAAAACAGGTGAATATATTATGTAGAATAGCTATATGATATTGCCTTATAAATAGCTGGATATACAATACATATCCCATGCTACAGGCTGAACTTGTATACCTGTGATGGATGCACTATCACATTCTGTGATCACTGCCTTGTTCAATATAATTGACATTATAAAACTATATATATATATATATATATACACATACATACACACACATACACACATATAGCATTGCCTAAATCATCTATAATAACGCCACTTCTTATAATATTCAACTTTCTTTTTTTCCAGAATAATATAATTATGTTTGACTTCTACAATGAACTACATAGGATTCATACAGCCAGTGGATTTGCTGAAATTATGATTGTTTTGGAGGACTTCAAACAAAATTCTACATACCAAACTGCCAGGAGTAAATCAAGTGTAAACTAACAAAAAGACAGATTATTTGGTTTGGCTGTATTGTAATCTCCCAAACTATCGAGAACATCTTGTACAGTATTGTTGTCACTGTCAGGTAGACAGATTGTCATTTGGTGCCGCTCTACATTTGGACACACTCGGCTAGATATTAAAATGATATTGGCAGGAAGTACAAATCAAGATACTTATATCAGCCACAATTACAAAATTTCCTTTGCACGTCTTCTCAATATCTGCCCCACAAATTAATGTTAGAATGACAGATACACACTGTAACAGAATGAAATACACCTCTAAATATAAATATAAAACAGTTAAATAAATGATTTTTTTTTTAAAGGGACACTGCCACCAAAAAAAAACAAAAAACGTTGTACTTAGCCACCTAGTCCTGATTTACAGGAGCCAGTAAGAGAGCAGGGATGTATCTTAAGACATCATCATGCAGGCCCTGGTCACAGTTGTAAAGTGAGACGTGCTGGAAGATTTTGGAGAAGGTTGCATTATGGGTAGAATTCTCAAAATGGATGTTAGAGATAAACACTTAATTTTATTTTTACTTTTATATGCAATTAATTCAAACATAGAAGGGGAAAGGAAACAGTGGCATTTGTCTTATATATGTGTTTTGTAATCTAGTTACATCCTATGTAAGTGGTAGTTTCCATTTAACTCTTGCTTTACTAATACTAATATCTTTAGGTTTTACTCTCAGCTTGCCCTTTCAGCTGAGGCAGAGCTGATCTGGATGCTTGCTCACTGACGGAGACAGGATCAGCTTCCATGCTTCACAGGGATGCATGGAATTTGCCGGCCACAGTATAAAATAGTATGTCCCTTGTACCGTACATGTCCTACCCCTATCATACTAAGCCACTGGAATTGTCCTTCTGTGTAATATAGAAAATCACATCTAGATATCTAATGACTAAATAAATAAGAGTTAAAACCATTTCAAATAAACATACAGAAGTTTTATGAACAGCTAATAACACATTATTTGTTGCTCCATATTAATAAGGCACGGTAATGAAAAAAAATGATTAGCAGCTTTTACATATGTTCAGCAGTTGTGTTAATATGAAATAAAATATTCCTTGTTAACCTGTAGCTCCCAGCACTCTGCATGATCTAGCAGTAATAAACCTTCCTTTTTACTTCACTGGGCTGATGGCAGCAGATATTCTCCACTCAGGAAGGCCAAACACCAATGCCCATTCCCCCATTCTATTTTTGGAGGCACGCTCACTCTTTCAGACTAAAATCCCCTGGTCACTATTTTTAGGGGCTCAGAATGTTTTGTGTGTATAAATGTAGAAAAGAGCTCCATAGGTCTATAACTCTTCATAATGTGGGCTTAACTGTAGTATACATGTTTATAAATGTGTCTGGATAAATAAAATATTTTGTTGATGTCCTAATAAACTTCACTAATTATACAAATAAAATAATAAAAGAAAAGACAATCCTTGGGATCGTCCTACAACTGATGTAGCCCATTCAACTAAAACCAATTTCTCTCTTTGGCCATTTGAAATGCTGGGAGGTATGATGAAGGATGTAATAAAATGTTCACGAAAGTCAACCTAGGGCAGTGATGGCGAACCTTTTTGAGCCCGAGTGCCCAAACCGCAATACATGCCAAATTTTATTCCTCAAAGTGCCAACACGGCAATTAAACCTGAATACTGAGGTTTAAGTTTAGAAAAAAATCTCTAACAGTTGTCCGAACTAATTAACATCTGTTGTTTTAAAAGAAGAACAAAACAACAGAGAGTTCAATGATACAGTTTTTTTTTATTGAAAAATCATAAATTCTAGTAAATTAAAACACACTGGTGTCCGGTGGTGCTTTACCTTATTAAGGACCTATTCCCACCTATCCACCTGCAGTTTGCATGCATCTTACATGCTGCTTTGGCACAGTTTACATCAGTATTACATCCAGTTTTGGTGCAGCTTTCCATGTATGTCAATGGACATGCATTTTTCATCAGGTTTCTGTCCATCCAGCAGCACCAAAACTGCATGTAAACTGTGCCAAAGATGCGTACAAGGGGATATGTCTGTGTATGTGTACTCAGCTGTCTGTGTGTGTACTCAGCTGCCTGTGTGTGTACTCAGCTGCCTGTGTGTGTACTCAGCTGCCTGTGTGTGTACTCAGCAGTCTGCTGAATACACACACACACAGTCCGCTGAATACACACACACACAGTCCGCTGAATACACACACACACACAGTCCGCTGAATACACAGACAGACTGCTGAATACACACACAATCTGCTGAATACACACACACACAGAATGCCAAGTACACACTGTCTGCTGAATACACACACACACAGACCGCTGAGTACACACAGACCTCTGAGTACACACACACGCAGACCTCTGAGTACACACACACACGCAGACCTCTGAGTACACACACACGCAGACCTATGAGTACACACACACACAGACCGCTGAGTACACACACGCAGACCGCTGAGTATACACACAGACCGCTGAGTACACACACACACACACAGTCCGCTGAATACACACACAGTCCGCTGAATACACAGACAGTCCGCTGAATACACACAGTCCGCTGAATACACACACACAGTCCGCTGAATACACAGACAGACTGCTGAATACACACACTCTGCTGAATACACACACAATCTGCTGAATACACACACACACAGTCCGCTGAATACACACACACACAGTCCGCTGAATACACAGACAGACTGCTGAATACACAGACAGACTGCTGAATACACACACAATCTGCTGAATACACACACACACAGAATGCCAAGTACACACTGTCTGCTGAATACACACACACACAGACCGCTGAGTACACACAGACCTCTGAGTACACACACACGCAGACCTCTGAGTACACACACACACGCAGACCTCTGAGTACACACACACGCAGACCTATGAGTACACACACACACAGACCGCTGAGTACACACACGCAGACCGCTGAGTACACACACGCAGACCGCTGAGTATACACACAGACCGCTGAGTACACACACACACACACAGTCCGCTGAATACACACACAGTCCGCTGAATACACAGACAGTCCGCTGAATACACACAGTCCGCTGAATACACACACACAGTCCGCTGAATACACAGACAGACTGCTGAATACACACACTCTGCTGAATACACACACAATCTGCTGAATACACACACACACAGTCCGCTGAATACACACACACACAGTCCGCTGAATACACAGACAGACTGCTGAATACACAGACAGACTGCTGAATACACACACAATCTGCTGAATACACACACACACAGAATGCCAAGTACA
Source organism: Pelodytes ibericus (assembly GCA_036172795.1). Lineage (NCBI taxonomy): Eukaryota > Metazoa > Chordata > Amphibia > Anura > Pelodytidae > Pelodytes > Pelodytes ibericus. The sequence continues at coordinate 164,249,895 of CM069860.1, read as the reverse complement.
CACTGTCTGCTGAATACACACACACACAGAATGCCAAGTACACACTGTCTGCTGAATACACACAGACCGCTGAGTACACACACACACAGACCTCTGAGTACACACACACGCAGACCTCTGAGTACACACACACGCAGACCTCTGAGTACACACACACGCAGACCTCTGAGTACACACACACGCAGACCGCTGAGTACACACACACACGCAGACCGCTGAGTATACACACAGACCGCTGAGTACACACACACACAGACCGCTGAGTACACACACACACAGACCTCTGAGTACACACACAGACCGCTGAGTACACACACACACACAGACCGCTGAGTACACACACACACAGACCGCTGAGTACACACACATACAGACCGCTGAGTACACACATACAGACCGCTGAGTACACACACAGTCCGCTGAATACACAGACAGACTGCTGAATACACACACTCTGCTGAATACACACACAATCTGCTGAAACACACACATGCACGCTGTTGAATACACACACACACAATGCCAAGTACACACTGTCTGCTGAATACACACACACACAGACCTCTGAGTACACACACACGCAGACCACTGAGTACACACACACGCAGACCACTGAGTACACACACAGACCGCTGAGTACACACACAGACCGCTGAGTACACACACAGACCGCTGAGTACACACACAGACCGCTGAGTACACACACAGACCGCTGAGTACACACACAGACCGCTGAGTACACACACACACACACAGACCGCTGAGTACACACACACACAGACCGCTGAGTACACACACACACAGACCGCTGAGTACACACACACACAGACCGCTGAGTACACACACATACAGACCGCTGAGTACACACATACAGACCGCTGAGTACACACATACAGACCGCTGAGTACACACATACAGACTGCTGAGTACACACATACAGACCGCTCAGTACACACATACAGACTGATAAATACACACACATATACTGTATTGAGGGGTGCAGTGTATGTGTTTGTGTGTGAGGTGTGCTGTGTGAGTGGAGGTGTTGTGTGTGAGTGGGTGGGAAAGGGCCCCGCGTGCCACATAGGTTCGCCATCACTGACCTAAGGTGTCTGCTGGACATGGAGGTGTGGCCTGCGTGATATCCGCAGCGGTATTTGCGCCTTCAACCATCGGGAACTAAGTTTTGGCTCAGGGTGTATCACGCTGTAGGAGCATTGCCATCTGAAGACCCACGGCCGGTTTAAAAAAAAAAAAAAAACCCTGTGTGCGTGTAAGTGTGACTGTGAGTGTATTTGTGTGTGGGTAGGTATGACTGTGTGTGTAAGTGTGCCTGTTTATTTTGTATATATTAGACTGTGTGTGAATGTGCAAGTCTGACTGTGTGTGTGTGTAAGTCTCTATGTGTGGCTGTGTATGTATGTGTTGTAAGTATGATTGTGTGGTTAATGTGAGGTTTTTTTACGGTGAGTTTTATTGTTGTGAAATCTGTAATACACTCACTCATGGCACATTACTGTGAATTTTATTGCTGTGGTGTCTGTGATACACTTACACTGACATTTATATATATATTTCTCTCAATAAAAAAAATTATGTGGCACATGCGCACATACATTTCTGGTGAATTGTCCCTCTGCAGAAAGAACGTGGACACCCCTGCCTTAAGGTGTCGGGTCACTAATGTTATAGTTTGTCAAGTACACCAGATACATCATAGTTGTTGATGAAAATCTCCAAAGCCAGCTGAACTTGGGAGAAAGTCTTTGAATCACAGCCAAGTTTGCATTGAACTCTGGCTTAAATACACCCATAAAGAGATAATAATTCACATCTAAACACCGAAGCCTGCTCCATGTAGGAAAGAAAACAGACAAGACCAAATATATCTTCACAGTGGAGAGATGTGTTTCTTCCTATTGATTATGTAAATGACACGACTCTTTTGTCGCATTTTACTAGCATGCAGTCTATTTTACAGATGTTTTAGGAAATAAAGCAAACGTTTGAATGTTAGGATCAGTAGAACAGAGAACACTGTTTTAGACGTAGTTTAAACTTCTCATAAATAAAAATCTAAAATAAGCATTTTCTTTTCATTTATAGGCTAAAAATACAGTAATCAGTCTAGTTATATTTTTAATGGCTGCTATGGTAAATGGCAGACATGTACAAAGATCCTATGTTTTTATTTTATTGGAAAAATAGAAAATTGACAATACAATACACTTATAAAGTTACTGCTTATATAGATGACTATAAATGTGTTAAAGTGGGTCGTGCCTTCCTTTTACACGTGCAACATAAATATAATAACATTACATACAACATAGATCTCATCCGAAGCCCTGGGAGAGGGCAGGGAAATGCGGGGGTAGGAGTATATTTATTGGGCAAATTGGCTGTGGTTTATTAATGGCAAAATAACACTGGCATATTCATGGCAAAAGTAATACTGGCATATTCATGGCAAAAGTAATACTGGCATTTAAGTGACAAAAGTAATGCTGGCATAATGTAAAAAGTAATACTTGCATATTAATGGGCAAATTGGCTGTGGCTGGTTTTGTTTGTCTATTTATGATTTTGTAATGCACTGGTTTGGTTTGTCTATCAATGATTCGTAATGCACTGGTTTGGTTTGTCTGTTTATCATTGGTAATGCACTGGTTTGGTTTGTCTATTTATGATATGTAATGCACTTGTCTTGGTTTGTGCATTCGTTATTTATTTAGCACCCTTGTTTGTTTTTAAAGGTAAATAAAGGCATATAGTTCTTATGTTCTGTGTATGCGCTTGACTTTATAACTTCATTTTTATATATTTTTGTTTGTGGCGTGCCACGGAATTCTGGGAAGAGCGTTGGTGTGCCCTGGGTGAGAAAAGGTCGAGGAGCACTGTTTTACGAGACTAAAGCAGGTACTCAGACTCTAATTTTAAATGTGCCATGGAAGGATATTATAGATCTATAAACCAATTAGACATATTCCAAAATATCAGAATAGGATTGGTAAGGTTGTGAGATGGGTGGCGCTGAAATGAAATTCACACTAGCATCAAACTGTCTGGCAACTATTCCAAAATATAGGGTCAAAATGGAAAAAAAGAATCTGACTATGTTTAAAGGGTCACTAAACTTTCAATGCAGCAATGGAAGAAAAAGAAATAAACAACAGGGAGAAGGGAAACAAAAAGAATGGTTCCAATGAACATAACTGCGAGAAACTAGAATGTGGGGTAAAATAGCACTTTGGGATTTTTAATTTGGTTTCCTGACCGATTGGCACATTGGATCAAAAGCCTTCGCCATCACGGGTCTATGTAAATAAAATAATAGCGACCTATTGCATTACTTGTCATTTTTTTAAAACTTCATGAAAATAGATTTCATAAAATGGCCAAACATACTTGCATATACATGGAATCAGGCATACGAGGTGTTAAGATAAGATCTATCCAGGTTAATACGATAGCAGTAGATGGCTGTTTATCATACAAGTCATAAAACAGGAAGCAATTAAAGATAAGGTTTTATTTCTGCTTTATGGGCTTTTACTTAAATTTTAAAAAGAAAAAAGAGCAGAATAAAAATGAAAAAAATTGTTGTTAATATTTCAGAATTATACTTTCCTGTAACAATGAAGCAGTGGTGACCAATCCAACTGGCAAACATTACAAGGAGATGATGAACATTAAAAGCAGGACAGATTTGGTTATAGCTCATATAGAATTACTTTTAAAATCTACTTTGCCTGTAACAACTGTTACTTATTATTTTCATGATATGTGAAATGTTAATTTGATAATGTACAGTTCTATGACCTAATAAAATAAAAAAAATAAAAAACTACTTTGCTTGATTATGAGAAATCATTCTAATCCTAATTAATTAAATAAGCATAATGGTTTATGAAAACACCGTACATCTAGTTGGTATTCTGAATTACGCTATACACATCCACGTCAAGGACGAATTGGTATATCTTATGAACACTATGTTGGAGCCATAGCAACCAATCAGAAGCCTTGAAAGTAAACATAGTTGTTTAGAGAAGAGGTTAAGACCCCTTTATTTGGGCAGTTTTCTGAAGACGTGACCTGGGATAAAAATGAAAGAATATGCCAGTGGCCTGTGTTTTTTGTGTACATTTTTGGCAACTGTGCGTTCACGGTATTTTCTAAGCCAAGGCATATTTCGACTCCCTCCGTGAATTCCACCGCTACAAAAAAAAAAAATTCTTCTTTTTGCTGCCAATCCCACATTGTCCTAGCAAATTCCCATCTTCAAGCACTCGCAACAAAAAAATAATCACACTAAGCAAAGAAAATATGCCACAAAACGTTTTTAAAGGACCACCTGTTGTCTATTATTTTTGCATAGCACTTACTCATAAATCATAACACAAGGTAATTAATCAAGCTGTCAAATAGGGGGTCAAAGGTTATGTCACAGTGTCAGGGGGTTAGGCCTGGGCTGATCGAGGTCAGGGTCACACTGCATTCCTCATTATCAAGTTGGGATGAGAGACTGGCTCAAGCAAACAAAAGTGAAAGCAGATGGAGAAGTAAGTGGATTGAAAGAAGAAGGGGGGAATAAAAATGAATACGAAAAATTTTGCAGACAAAAAGGAAAGAGAACAACGTGTCAGCTGCCTTCAAAGAAAGAGGAGAATAGAGGGAGAATACATTGACATGGACTCAAAAGACATCACATGCGAAAGGGAAAATATGGTTCTCGCTATGCAAATAACAAGAGACAGGAAAATTTGCTCTGCTGATTTGCAGGGGGGGAAAAGTAACAGGAGAGATTGCTGTCACTTACTCAGTATTCAGTCTGCATGAAGCTTAGATAAAAAACGTACAAGGCAATCAAAGATAGAGAGTAAAAAAAAAAATTAAAAAAAATTAAGCTAAATTATTAAATGTCCAGCAACATCTTTTAAAGTAATCCACGACTAGTTAAAATAATATATATATATATATATATATATATATATATATATATATATATATATATATATATGATCCTGGTAACTGCTATTTACAGGGCTTGTAGAATAGGCTTTCAAACTTATTATCTTTACAGTGCTGTGTGAAAATAATTTGGAGATGATAGGGAGCAAAGTTTTGAGTGGAGTACAAATAGAGATAACATACATGCGTAGACAGACAGGAGGGAGACTGAAAGAGAAAAAGTAAGGATAGAGAACTTAAAAGGATATTACAAACTCAATTAGACATTGATGCATGCAAGTTTACAATCTAGAGGGAACTGGGGACTGTTGAAAAGGCACGTGAGCAGGTAAGTCCCAGAGAGGAATATGAAGTCGGACAATGTGGGTGGAATCCGTGCACACATATGGTGGGTTCTAGTTGAATTAAAAAAAAAAAAAAAAACAGAGTATTGAGGGATTCTTTTGGGTGGGAGAAAGAGAGATGGAGTTTCTGTGGCAGCGAGTTTCAGAGGCAAAGGGTAACTCAGGCAGGCAAGTCTTGCCAGAATTTGGGAAGAATTGATAAGGGAGGAAAGCCGTAGGGCCTTTATGTCAAAATTTGTCACACATTTTCTGTGTCCCGCCTTCCCATTGTTCAATGTTGGTGTTCTCTGCTCTGAAATTGTAGAGATGGAAAGTTAAACTAGATTTCTCAGAGATGATATACAAATTATATAATTATTACAATTTGAGTTGAGGGCCAGATTAATAAAGAGTAATATGTTGACGTCAAAGTACAGATGCCGTCTTCTTTATGCAAAGTCCACAGTGGGGACTTACAGTAAAGGATCCTCATCGGGTAGGTTGACACCTAGCCAGTACTGTACGAGCAGGTCAGTAAAAAATTGGCTTGACGCCAATGTTAAGTCTATGGAGGCAATAGCATGGGCGGTATATTTTAAAATAAAAGGTGTCAACCCTATAAACAGATGACAAAATGCAAAAGTGTACTGTTTAGGTGAGAATGTAAGTATTATCCATTACATTTTAGTGTAGAATGATGGCCATCCCAGAGCCTCAGAGACCACACTCAAATAATATCCTACCTCTGACTGTAGGAGAGAAAGTACCTACATTGATGCAATAAATAAAGCAGCTTGTAATAGTTTGGACATCTCTGAACCAATTTGCTATGCAGTTAAGAAAAAATAAAAACAAAGAAATGCTTATGGATAAAAGACTACAGACTGTAAATAAGTTCACAAATAAAACAAAGTTTTTGCATAATTAATCAAATGCACAAATTATATTTTTTTCCATACACTAGCATAAAAAGGACACCGCACTTCTAATTTCCTTCAGGATGACATGCATTATGGAATATTAGATCAATATATTGGTCTGCTTTAGATGCAGAATACTGTGTAAAATTAGTTGTCACCCCTTCTTCAAAATCTTTGTTAATCTCATTTTGAATGTTTGCAGCTTTATCAACACATGAATCAATGTCAGTTCCTTGGTTACTGAACCGCTGTACTTGGAAGATGATATAATTAAAATGTTTTGGCACAGAAAAAGGTGAAATTGTATCTTCCTCTATTCCCAGAGGAATCTGTAAAACATGTTGGATATAATGACAAACACACAACCTTGTCTAGAGCTTTGACATTTTAGGTCAACCAAGTGCTATTTATTTCAAAACATTCACTTTGCACTTGCCCGATGCTGTCACCTGCACTGTTAACAACTTTTAATGGTTATTTTAGTGTTGTGCTTTAAAAAAATTATACATATTTTCAGTCTGAATAATGATTTCCTACTTCCAACTCTGTTAGGAAAGTATGTGCGCCAAACATTAAATTGTCCTGCTTCCTTTAAAATGCATCAACTTTGCTCACGTTACGTCTGCCAATGCATTATTTCTTCATCTCATTTATAATCACTAAATGAACATAGTTGCAGTTTAATCCATATGAAAACATTACAGAAGAAGTCATAATTATTTGTTTTCCGCAGTGGTCCTGTACACACTCTGTAGATTAAGATGTATAATGTTTAGGAGGTGCCAGATCGTTTGCAGGCTAACGATGTATAACAAAGCATTACAATGTGGAATGCAGGAGATCGATTGAGATGAATTAAAAAAAAAAATTTGATGATCTTCATCGTGGATTTCTGAAAATCCAAATCTGTACTGAGCTTCCCCAAAACCTGTAAAATATTATATGAAAAGGTGATAACATTTCTCAAAGTATCGTACCAATAATGTGAGATGCATTCTAGGCAAAAAGATTTAATTTAGCGCGGGAATGAGGAAACGGAAGAAGAGAGCGGAGAAGAGGGAATTAGGGATGGGGAGGAGAATATATAGAACATATTGTAAAGTTTCCACTTGAGTAACATGGTATTGGAGTAATATCCACTGAGATAAGCATAGCCACTAACCCAACCTTTTATTTTTAGTTATCAACCCATTTTTAAACTTGTGCAATGGTGGCACTGGGCTTCCAGTAGCTAATCATGCTTGACTCAAGTTCAAATGAATTTTAGCAGGAGATAAAAGACTATATCTGACAAATTCATTACAGTTCTTATTATGTATATACATACAGACCATCACCCTATTTCTCATTTGACCGGTATACACCACCCCTATCATGTCAAATGATTAACATTTAAATAATATTCAAACTGTAAATGGAAGAATACAATTTGGAAATAAAGTACATCTGTTGATTATCTTTGTACTTTTCAATACCTAGCTTGATGTCTGTAATAGCAGGAAGGAAGGAAGAACAGAAGAAACTTCTTGTTATACTTGAATAGTGTAGTTATATAAAATAACATTTCATTTTGACGTATATACAGAATTCTACTTTAATATACATTTTGCCCTAACAAGGATAAGATTTGAAGACATTCTTGATGGAGCAATACGCACACAAATGTGTATATATAAATATAATAAATATATTCATATATACTGTGTTATTATTTCATGGACTTTGATTTTGGGACTTAATTATATATGAATCTCTTTCCATTTTACTGGCTTTATTGTTAGATAAAGATGAAAGACAATGTAGGTTTCTATTGTTTGGCTAATCAACCAAAAATGACATAGACTGACACTGTTGCTAGACACAAATTTGTCTTTAGGTTCCAGTAGGGAGTAACACCACCATTTTGAAGTCATGATATTACATGCAGGAGAATATGCAAACCATTTTTTTCTTATCATCGGAGCCCACTATGCACCCCTTTTAACATGTAAATATTTGGCCTATTAAATCCAAATACACAAGCAGTCCCACTCAACAGCACAGCTGTAGTTTATTCATATAGGATGGAGTGGTACCTGCCCTACCAGGAAGTCTTCAATAAAAAAACAATATTTTTATCAGAGGTTTCAACCAATAATCAGATCACAATCATGTATTGAATATGAGCTTCTGTAATCCTTGTTTTAGGTAGGTCTTTTTTACTTGCTCGTCGGTTGTAGTCGACATATATACAAAACTCCTGAATTATTTAGCCTTTTATATACCTGGGACTCCAAACTCATTGAGTACCTCCTGCACTCCCACATTTTAAGTGATCTCAACTCTTTCTTCTATGATCAGGATTTCATGCTGCTTAGGACTACGCTTACCAGAGCAGCTAATGACCTCCTTGTGGCTAAATCCCAAGGTCACTATTCCTTCTTAATCCCCCTCAACCTCACTGGGGCTTTTGATACTGATCCTCATTCTTCAGGCACTTGACAATATTGACAAGGCAGTACTCTTGTTCTCCTCCTACCCTTTCCACTGATCCTTCATCATTTCTTAAACCAGATAGTCGTCATCATTTGAGCACAGCTCCTTCAAGGACTGTATAATGTGAGGCTTTATTTGTCTCTACTTTTTTTGTTGCACTAATCATTTTCAACATTTAGGAATAGGAGATTTTCCATTTTTTTTTCTGTTTAAATGAAAAATCCATGTTTGGATGGCGTTACTAATCCAATTTAAAAGAAATCATAAATGATGAGAAACATGTAAACAATAACTACCCGCTTTGCTCTAGTGAAATATACCAATCTTGTTTTAGGACATCAGAGAAATAATAACAAGGTAACCCAGTGTTTGCATACTTTAGCGCATTTTTGAAAGTGCACATTTTAGCGTTAAAACGCCAGGTTTTGCCAACTGGCAGGAGACAGAAGTCTATCCAAATCCAGTGATTCACAAGCAATTCAAATATAGAAACATTCCTCCAACTTCCTTCTGCAGATGCTAACAAACAAGGTGACCGTCCGAAATGGATAGAAGTCCTATGTTCAAGAATTACCTCCACTATATATCTTGAAAAGGATTCCACCATGGGATGAAATGCCCCATTTCATTTTTTTTCTTAATATTTAATTTCAGGAACGCGATAGTTAGAAGTGATCAAATATGTTTCAAAGGTTGTTGTTTTTTTTACAATATACTGCAACATAATGGCATCCTTCTCATGGTGGCCATATGACTTCCTCATGGTGGTCATGTGAGTTTGTGGGAAAATGCTATATGTTTGAAACCTACTGCCTGTAACAGAAAAATGCTAGTATTTGTGTGTGGTTCTTTCCCAAAATAAATGTATAAACAGTTGTTTTGCAAAATTTCCTGGCATTGATAAAGGTACTGACAAAATCCAGGAAGAGCTGAGAAACACTCGCCAATGTATTGGTTAGATATATCAGGAGAGATGGGAAATGGTAGTATCAGCTCTACACACCTGAATATTCAGTTCAGGCTTATGAAAGCTACCGTAAGGCAAACTCATATACGGATCATAACATAATTCTTCTTCTGTCCCGAGAGATACATTCTATAACCCGGATTTCAACCCTCTGGAGCAAGTATATAGTGACTGGAGCAAAAAAGGTGGAAAACAGGGGAGTTAGAATGTTCTGGTATTAGTACTGATAACAGTTTTTGGAGGGCGTAGAAGTATGAGAAGCTTACATATGTATATTCTTGTTTTAAAAAACTCAAAATGAGAACGATTTGGGAGATTGTATAGCATATATTGTTAATTAATTTAAGAATTTGATCTGTGATTTGTTTCATGTACAATCTTTGAATTACCAATTTCAATCAAATATAGCAAGGATTGGGAATAATATTCTGTAACAGTTATAAAAAAAAGAAAATGTTGAGAAATGGGCTAGACCAACCAATGTATTATAAAATTCTGCTTGAACTACTATGTTAAACTTCAGAAATCAGATTCTAAATTCTATCCATACAGTTTAAAATGATAAAATACAGTAATAGCAGTTCTGATTATACAATACTACGATATCTGGCTGTGAAATCCACAGTAATTCATACAATACAATACAGCAATAGTAACCATGGTCCTGACTGTACAATGCAAATTTATTAACAGTACTTGGATTTTCTCCAGAAACAATACAATACATCTTCTCTTCAACTTGGAAATGGTAATTTTGTCTACTCCATTTTTAGTAACAATTAACTGTACTTTTCATTTTGTATATTCCATATACTGAAACTATATTTTGTTCCTGGCACAAATTACATATGTTATGTTGTTGCTGATACTGAAATGCAATTTGGCCTATTTCAAATGCAGAATTATTAAATCTATTATAATAACCTACTTAAAAAACAGGAACAGACAAATTGGCAGTTCCACCTAGCTTATTGTCTGTATTTGATGTATGTGAAACTTGCTTATTTTAACAGTAAATCTATTAACATTTCTGAGCGGCCTCTAAATTCACATGTAATGAGAGTATAGACAGGACTGCTATCACAACAACAATAAAAGTATTACACTTAATTTGTCCTTTTTCTATTTAATTTTTATTTATTTTACATGATGAAGTACTTATCTAAATATTTTTTTGGGACACAGGTTAGAACTGCCCCTTTAATGAAGCAGCAAAGCCAGGAACTACATAGTATACTTATATTTTGATTGATGTATCCATAAAGAACTGAGTAGTGCATTTATGTTAACTGTACAATATACAATGAATAAACTTGTCTCCGCTGCAGTCTTTAGAGGACGGTGTTCTAATAATTACATTCAAGTAATTTTCTTACAACACACTTGAAACTTGAATTCTTCTAAGAAAACTTGTAATGCGCTAGCAGTGAGCAAAAACAACAGACGGGAGTATTTTAAATCACTACTAAATAAACCCTTCCTCATTTAAGCCACAGTGCGTCTGTAACATGGAGGACAGACAATCTGCCTTGGACCATGTCATAGAACGTGGACACTGATGAAAAACACTGTCAATTATGTTTTTAAAGTTAAAAATCCTAAAAGCTTAAAAAAAAAGCATTGAGGAAAGGATTTAACATGACTGTGCAGCTTTAACGCTGTAATGTTTCAAATCAGACTTAAACCCTGATTTTAGCATGGATCCCAGTTCTTGGTGGGGCATGTGTTTAACATGCTTACTTACAACAACAAAAAATCCTTTACTGTGCTGGGAATAAATAACATGCTTAAAAGGAAAATTATTAGCAAATTTTAAATTCCATAGGACAGACTTGCGTTATATGGACTAGCCCAAAAGAATGACAGAGCTACAGATGGTAGATGAATGGACAGACATGTATACATTAGTGTATCTTCCACAAGGCAAACAAGGCACTCGTCCAGGGTGGCACTTTGCAACATTTTTGCTCCCTCCTCCACTGTTCAGCAAGCTTTAGCTTCTTCCAATTAAGGGGTGATGGGGACATGTAATGGACGTGATGGGGTTATGAAATGCGGGTGATGGGGCATTTAATGTGTATGCAATGTGGGTGATGGGGCATGTATAGGGTTGCCACCTTTTCCTCCAAAAAATACCGGCCATGTGTGGGCGGAGCAACAAGAGGGAGGGGCCATGAGGGTGGAGCCACAAAGGGGGCGGATTATCACTAAAATGATATATATTATTTGTATATCATGCCAGTGAGAAGCGTGTGTGTGTATATATATATTTATATATCATATACACACACAAGCTGTCTCTCACACTCGTAAACAACCTTTCTCGCACACACACACACACACACACACACACACACACACTGTCTATCACACACACAGACAAGCAGTTTCTCACACACAGACTGTCTCTCTTGCTCACACACAGACTTTTACTTACTCTCTCACAGACTGTCACTCTCACTCTCTCTCTCACAAACTCCCCCTACCTCTCCGACAATATCTCCCACCCGCCCCACCTACCCTCACAAGCATGTTATCCCGGTCTAATGTAATATGAAGGGTGGTTGGGAGCAGTTGGTCAATATGCCAGTAATATTTTGCCACTCAATAAGCCATTCTTTTGCCATGTAATATGCCAGTATTTTGCCCCTCAGTATGCCATTCTTTTGCCATTTAATATGCCATTCTTTTGCCCCTCAATATGCCATTCTTTTGCCCCTCAATAGCGTTTAATAGCCATTTAATATGCCAGGATTTTGCAAATTAATATGCCAGGGTTATGCCAATTAATATGCCAGGATTTTGCCATTTAATATGCCAGGATTTTGCCCTCCATATGCAAGGATTATGCCAATTAATATGCATGGGCTATGCCAATTAATATGCCAGGGTTATGCCACTCAATTTGCCAGTGTTATGCCACTCAATATGCCAGGATTATGCCAATTAATATGCCATGGTTATGCCAATTAATATGCTACTCAATATGCCAATTAATATGCCAGGGTTATGCCACTCAATATGCCAGGGTTATGCCAATTAATATGCCAGGGTTATGCCAATTAATATGCCAGGGTTATGCCACTAAATATACCAGGGTTATGCCAATATGCCAGGGTTATGCCCCCCTCAATATGCCAGGATTTACCCACTCAATATGCTCGGTATGCCACCCTCCTCCCCCCTTCCCCAGACCCCAGACCTTACCTCGTTGCTGCTGTCTCCCGGTGCAGGTCCGTGGATGTGAGGGAAGCATTGTGCGCTCCCCTCCAGCCGCGCGGCTTCAATAAATTTTGTTGAAAAAAAAAGTTTAAACAAAACTTTATTCAAGCCGCGCGGCTGGAGGGGAGAACACAACGCTTCCCTCACAGCCGCGCGGACCTGCAGAGCACCGGGAGACGGCAGCAAGGAGGTAAGTACTGGGGTCTGGGGAAGGGGGGAGGAAAATACCAGGCTTTGCCGGGGCCGGTATATCTAATATACCGGCCCCGACCTGAAGACCCTAAATTACCAGCCGGGTGGCAACCCTAGGCATGTAATGGGGTGATGGGGCATGTAATGGGTGTGCAATTTCCGTGATGGGGCAATATAGTAGGTGTGCAATGTTGGTGGGGGGGGTGCCCAAATTTTGTCTGCCTAGGGCAGCACAAAACCAAGATACACCACTGCATGTATACAAATAAACTATAGATACATAATAGCATGTATCAGTATTTTTTATTAAAGGTAGGTGCTTAACCCCTTAGTGACAAGACATTTTCACCTTGACTTTCCCTTGGTGACAATGGCTGTTTTGACATTTCTAGGGTGTTTGTGTTTAGCTGTAATTTTTTTCTTTCTCACATACAGTACCCACACAAATTATATGTTGTTTTTATCGTCATAAGAAAGGCTTTCATTAGATACCATTATGTTCATCATATCTTATAATTTACTACAAAAAAAATTAAAAATATGATGAAAAATTAAAAAAAAAACAACACTTTTTCTAACTTTGACCAAAAATATAATTTACACAAATAAAATCATTAAAAAAGACCCCGACTAAATAGTTTCTAAATGTTGTCCCAAGTTCAACAATATGCATGTTTCCAGATTTTTCGGTAAATAGTGTTTTTTGTTTTTTTCCTATATTGAACTTTTGACCCCAACCCGAACACAAAATTTAACCCTAACACTAAATTTAACCCCAACTCTAATCCTTATTATATTCCTTAATATTTTTAAATTTTAATTTAATTTTAACCTTATCCCTTATGCTAAAAATTATTTAATTTTAACCCTATAGGCTAATCTATCTATATAACCTGTTTTTAATTAATTAAATATGTATTTTAAATATTTTCCATTGCAATGCTACTTAACTACCACTAGGGGCAGTCAAGTAGCATATTCAGAGCGAAAGAAGTGAAGTTACTTTCACTTCCGAAGCTCAGACCGGCAGAGGGCTTAGCAATATTGACGGAGCAGCATGCTCCGTCAATATGGCGCCCACGATCGCTCAGTGGGGCGATCGTGGGTGCTCCAAAATAGAAATTTCGGTGCGAAAACCGCTTGATTCACCGCAGGACGTGCCAGGCACGTCCTTTGTTGTTAAGGGAGTTTCTCCCAGGACATGCCCGGCACGTCCTTTGTCGCGAAGGTGTTAAAGTGTGTGGACAATATATAGAAAAATCCTGCAAACACTTGTGCGGACAAAAAAAGTAAAAATTTAGTATTTTGCTCAACAAAGTCTTGAACGTGTGCCTGAAATGTAAAATTACATTGCATAACTTTAGAGGAAATTAAAATATCAATACGTTGTGCTTGCAAAATTTGTGTCTAAACTATATTGCTAGCTTACAAAGGCAGAGACATAGTGATAGTGAAAAAGGATCTGTACATTGTTTTATCAGATTTGAAGGCATGTGCAAAAAATAAGAAAAAAATATGTTTTAAAAGTGCTTGTGGTGATCATCATTCTTTATTCTGTACATTTACAGCATATGCCAGGGCTCAACAAAGCCTGAGCGCCAGGTCGCCACGGTATGCAAATGAACTGCTTTTCAATGGGAAATATGTCATTTGCATACCGTGCCACAAGTGGTGTCATAACCAGGAGACTCCACAGGCACATTATAAACACATTTTCTCCTAATTTAGGCATTTAATTGCAGTTTTACTAATACAATGTATAGATCATTTTCAATCATTTTTTATGCTCTACATGCACAGTAAAAAACAAAATGCAGGTTATACAGTCCCTTTAACAATGTTCCTTACTTAATACATAATATAGTAACTTAAAAGACTAAACATTTTTTTTACAACACTGAATCAATAATTAACTTAATTGAATGTATTTTTTTGTGCGGGGGAGTGTTATGACAAACTTTGTACTTTATTTCATTCAGAGACTCACCCCCTCCTACTTTTATACCTGACCCCTTGGCTCAGTTGTGTCGCCCACACAACAGGGGCCGAATGTGGCATCAGAATGCACTACTGACACAGTCTGTGCCAGCAGTGCTTATTCGGAATATGCACGACTGTTAACTGTTTGTGCGTGTGGCAATCTGTAAAGATACATCAGAATAAATGGGAACTACATTTTCCCAGCGGTATAGGAAGCCTCAATTGCACATGAGCACGCACAGTTCACTGTCGGGAATTTACCAAAAACGCATTACCGACACAATTGTCAGCAATGTAACATTTGACCCCTGTAAAGTCAAGGGTGCCAGGAAGAAAAATAACATCGGCTTGGGACTCTCTGTATGAAATAAAGTACAAAGTAAGTCCCTGCCCCAAAAATAAACAAGTTCAATTAGGTTAAAAAAAATGTTTTCGTTGCCATTTAAGAACAGATGAAGTATAATATTAGTTTCCTGCTCATATATGTAATTTAATATTTAATATCTACAATGAGAAATGTTTTCCCTTCTGTAATGTGCATCATGTCAGTTTGCTTAGTAAAGAACTCAAATTGTGTGCATCTCTGGTGTACATCTATGTTTACAGTGTGTATTTGGAGAGAAAAATCACAGTTTACAGCCTTTGTAGCCAAGAGCGGCTAGTTACTTTATCTCTGACCTTGAAGCACTTCTATCATTTCAAAAGAAACCCTCTGGATCTTTTTCCTTTCATAGCACAGAGTATGCCTTCACATATGTTTGCAGAAAACCCTCTTAGGGCGAGATGTCTTGGAATGTTTCCAAAAAGTAGCAAGAATGTTTTGTTTTTCTTTCTTACGGAGGATGATCAATTTGCTTTGGACTGCGACACAGTAGAAGAATAAATATCAGAACCAGATTACTAGCAAGTGTCTTTACGGTAAAGTCACCTTGTATCCTAGTGCATTGTGGCGGCAAAGGCCAGCAAGGCCTAGGGTAGCACTGTGCAGGGAGTGGCATAACCGCTCCCCCCCCCCCCCCCCACCTGCAGAATAAAAACACTGGTAAGATGTTTGGGCACAAAAAGGGCACTAAAAAGCTTTTGGCGCAAGTGAGGTGTTTTGGAGCCAAAGATGGTGAATCCTAAAAGGGGTGGGGCAAATAAAGATTAGGGAGTGCGAGAGTTTAGTCAGGCCTAGGGCAGCACACAATCTAAATACACCCCTGCCCTAGGGAGAGACATGCACTTACCTACTACTAGGAGCAGCAAAGAACAGAGTATACAGATTATTTTGTGACCATGAATCATGGTCAAGATTAATATTTTATTAACTCAAGAATATATGTTCTTTTAAATGATTACATACTAAAGTGCAAAACATGATGTCACTGGGTCAAACCGCTATGCTTAATAAAAAATAGCAGCCAGCATACCAAAAAACGTGAAAATATTCATTTAAATATCTCATTAGATGGCAAAAACTCTTCAAACAGATTTAGAGACAGATTCATTCTATAATCACAAAATGGAAAGCTTTCTCCTGGTAGCAAATCTTCCTACCATCTGTGACCCTCTAGCACAGAGAGAAAATATTAAAAAACTCTTTTCCATGTTACATTTTCAGCCTCCCTGTACAAATTATACAGGCTGTTTGTTTTTTTTTTTTATATTTTTTGTTTTATAAAGTTTTAAAGCCCGTTTCAGATTTACAAGATGTGTTTCAAGTAACTCTGTATTGGATGCAGAACAAGTCTGGCTTTAATTGTGTCCTACTCAAAAATGGTAAAAAGTACGAACACTGACATCACCAGAAATCAATTGTGGATTCATGTACCTGAATTTTGTAGTGGTAAACACTTGAATATAGGTGGTATTCCCCCCCCCCCCCCCCATTTCCAATCTTTATTGAGCACTTAAGACATACATAATAAAAAATAACCCACATAGACCATCACTGATAATATTTCAATAAATAGTTAAAATAGTAAAGGACACTTCACACATAAAAACAAAGACAGACAAAGCAAACACCGCCTGAGATGCAGAGAGGCACATAATCGAACAGAATTATCTCAATCAATATTCCATATAAGAACTCCCTCTAGGTCATTAGAGATCCCTAGGTTCAAGTTTATCAATCAATTTGTCCCAAAGACCATACTTTATTAATACAAACCCATTACGGAATATTTTGTTATTTTACACTGGTGAATAATTTGGCGTTTTATCTCTAGCCACGGAGGGGTTTTAACCCTCTTCCAATTGCTTGCAATTAAAACGTTTTATAGCCACTAGAATATGCTTTATTAATAAAATATGTTCCATAGACATATAAGGCCAGTCTAAGTGGAAGTTATCTGGTCTACAAGGTGTTATTATCCCACAGATGGTCCTCCAAAGTATTTTTATCAATATACAATTCACCATATTTGCAAGAAATCTCCATTCACTAGGCTCCATCTCCTGCGGTTCTGGTCAATAGTACTGTACATCTTGGCAAATCGCGCAGAAATGATGTACATTTTAAAAACGTTTCCATTATGTTCAGACACTGGACCATGCTATTAACACCCAGTAGAGCCCTGAGCCAGTCTTCTATTATGATGCTTCTAGTTAATGCTTTCCCCCATGTTTTCAGGGCTTCATATTCATTTGTTAAATTCCCCACACTAATCACTAAAAGACATCGAGATATCACTCATGCAGAAATCAATAGGGAATACAAAGTATGAATATAATCCATAATATTTTTACGGTCCAATCTCAAATGTTTTAATAGAAAATACTTGATTCTCAGATAATTAAACATTTCTCTATTAGTAATGCACATGAAAGTTGTAATTGATTATATTCATATATATTTTTTGTACCACATTGAGAAAAAAGTTAAAATAAAGTTGTAATTGATTAAACGTCTTAACTTTTCAATCAAGAAGATCGTTTAAGGATTATATGTCCAAATCTGTCAGAAGTTTAATATTTAGATTATCAAAATTCTATGAAATTACTGCTAAAGGGAGAATGTAAAAATCCTTGTCATCAATTTTTCTATTTTTTTATTCCATTTTTCCCATGTATGCTCCGTGACTAAAGATGAATATTTGGAACTTTACCATTACATTTATTAATCAACCACAACAATGAAGACAGATTCCTACAGTCCTGCTTAACACAATGGCTGAACAAAGCCTACTCCTAACCCCTAAGATTGTTAGGACTGAGATCACTACATTATATGAAACAAGAGGACCATGTGGTTTGCAGCACAAAGATGATGTATGTCAGGAATAAGAAAACTGTAAATCATTGTTTTAGTTGCAGGCCCAGCCTGGTATCAGCCACTTTTGAGTACTATTGGGAGCAAGACATTCTGCTGGCATATATTTCAATCACTGTTCTAATTGACTAACGAGTTAGAAGTCAAGGGTATAACATCATATGCTAAAATCCTGAACCATTCAGTCGCATAGGACCATGAGGCAAAATGAATAGAGGTCTGTGCAGACAGACACAGATCTTTGGCTCTCAACAATGGACTACTAATTATGTAGCTATCTCCCTGTATTTAATAAAGTTCAAGTGTGTGGTTCAGAAATATTTTCATGAATTTATTGCAAACATCTCTGCAGTGACCAGGATCTGCCTGTGGATTCATTAGAATCCAGACTGTCTAGAGACCCTGCCATGTTAAATGTTTAAGCCACCGCCAAGTTCTAATTAGAAACATATAAATGTGTCGGCAGATAAGAACCATTTGGCCCATCTAAAGTACCCAATGTTCTAAACACCATCATTGGTCCCCAGCCTTATCTTATATCTAGGCCTAACCCACACATGCTAAGACTCCTTAACTGTGTTAACCTCTACCACTTGCGTTGGAAGGCTATTCCATGCATCCACTACCCTCTCAGTATAGTAATACAAAAACATTTGGCCCTCTGTATAGTGATTTATGAACAACAACTAGAAAGAAATACCAACTTTGAAACAACTATATAACAGATTTAACATAGCACTAAAGTAAGCATTTACTAAGCCAATAAGGCAGGCATCTGGATTTAGGGTTTGGCTCTTCCATACTATAGATCAAGAAACAATTCATCAGTTAAAAAAAAAAAGGAGCCTGGAACATTTCATCTAATACAATGTAAATATGTCATTTAAATTACTAACGTTTAAAGACGTTGCCTCTTCATTGTTTGATACTAGTAGATATGCATTAAACATACATAACCAACATTAAACATGGAACATATTATGTATAACTTTGCATAAAGGAAAAGTCACATAATGTGTAAAAAATGACCTTGGTTAGAAAGCTTCCAGTGTAGCGGCTGCTCTTTGTTGTAAAGAATTTAAGCAGGAACTGACAGATATTGATAAAACTATGGAAACAAAAGTACTGGATCCCTAGCCT